>OX453247.1:11363916-11899247 GCA_949709985.1 Luffia ferchaultella
TTGTAGATGGAAAAAAAAACTTAAGTTGGGATTAACATTAATTAGTCAACGCTTGTGACATCATCGGACTTTTGTGTTTTTACCGAAAATGTCTAGTTGAGTTTGAAAGCTCGCAGAGACTACATTATTACATTTCAGTTAGGGGCTAACAATAATAAAAAAAAGAGTATTGAGTAGTAATTAAAAAAATTTACAAGTATTAAAAAAAGTACCTATTAATAATGAAATAATTTACATTCAATTATAATAAAAAAATTAAGTGATAGTGCTAACTTTTCTTAACGAATATTTGAGGCAAACATTTGCATGCACGTATCTTATATATCCCAAATATTACACGAATGTGGCTGAAATCTTTGTTGGCAAAAAATATAAACCAACTTCAAAACTTTGTGTCATTCACTTTACGTTCTATTTCTATATTTTGTTATTATAGTTATAGTTGTAAATATAATTGTTGTTTTAATTGTTATTATCTGGTAAGTACACATTTATCCACCAACGAGGCTCCACTGGTGGATCTATGGATATTTTTTTCATAAACTATATGTCAACCGTTAATACAAATTTCTTTTTCTTTAGAGTAAAAAAAATATTATATTTTATTTTCAGTTTAAGTTGTATATATACATGGGAAAAATTTTGCAGTCAGTTTTTAGTTTTTTGTAAATATTTACTTTATTTTTCAATTTTTAGTGATAATAAACAGACGAACGGACATGTCGAAACTATAAGGGTTCCTGGTCGACTGCGGTACCCTAAAAATGATCTTCTGAAGTGTAGTGATATCACTGCTCACGGTGCTCGCTCGAACCTGATCGGGGTTGCTTTGTTCATTTACTGCATGTCGTTTTCTATATATAAATACGTGAAGGAAAAACTTAAGACCCCTTTTTAAGCATACTACGCGCACGGAAGAGTATGATATTTGGCATAGTTACAGTTTATGTGGAGCAGGAGTGCAGAAAGCTAAAATCTATATACAGGGTAATTTTTTGGAATAGGCTGTATTGTATGGCCCAATCTTAAACTAGGAGAAATAGCGAAAAGTGTTCAAAGGATTCATAAGTTCGATATATGTGGAAAAAAAACTACATATTTCCATTTTTTTTAAATTTGTTACTTTAACAGGGAATAAAACAACTTAATTTGATTACCTATATATTAATACGTGGAGAGAAAACTTTTTACCCCTTTTAAAGCGTATTACGTGTACGGAGGAGTGTGATATTTGACATAGATAAAGTTTATATGGAAAAGGAGTGCCCAAAGCTAAAATCTATATATAACTAATGTGCGTTACAAATACTGTCAATTATACGAGTTTAATAGTCTGTCGTTTGATGCAGTTTGAATTGACTTACTCTCGCCTATTTATTATATGTGGTTTTAAAAAAAAATAGTAGGTATGGTCGAACTTCGATCGCTGGGCGATCACCAGTATATAAATACATAAAATCTATATTAACATTTTTCATATATTATATTATTAATAATATAATAGTAAAAACATTAATTGCGCTGCTATACGACTCGTTATTTGAGCGGTTTTTATAACTTTAATGGAGTAGAAAGACATATTTTATGGTAAACTTGTAAGTAGAACTTACTAGAAATTCTATATGCACTGCTCAGCAATAAAATCCCGACCTCCCGCATCGCGAGGAAATTGCTTGACCATTGTGTTAGGGACGCAGTTGAACGTTATTATAAAAATTCAGCTAAAAGAGAAAATTCCTTTGTAGATCGCTCTATAGCCAAAATAAACGTGCCCAGTTCACATGAGCTCAGAAAATAAGTTACAAAATAACTGGATCAATTTAAAAATAGTATTTCAGCGAAATTTCAATGAAATTGATAGAAGTAGAGCAGAGCGTGTGCGCTCAAATATTTATACAGGAGATTTTTTAAACAGTTATTAATTTTTTTTACGGATTACTTATTATTTAAAGACTCAAATTGAAAAAAGAGAGATCAGATTTATAAATTTAAATATTTTTCCTGGAATGTTTATCGATACTGCGTGGGTACTAGTATATACTACGCAAGAGAAAGGGGCGACCGCCGTGTAGCAAAAAGTATCCCGCCGGTAGCCGCCGACAGATGCGATCGTCTATCACGCGCGCATTCCCACAGTGATACGATAATGGTGCCATATCTTATATTTTAGTATTAAGTATAGAATTATTAAATGTTATGCCAGCTACTGAACATTTTGTTCTAATCGTATAATATGGCTCAACGACTAAAGTTAAGTATACACTTGTTCGACCTAAAAGAAATTATCCATTAATTAAAGCAGTAATATGTAAATAGCATAACGTACACTAGTGAGTACAAATGTTCACCATCACTACATAGATCGCTTCCGATCGAGACCACGAAGCATATTCCAACAGTCTAGGTGAAATGTAGAGTGACTCAATAAATTTTAAAGTGTATTTAATTTTTATAGTAAAAATCAATCATGCATTCTTTTTTCATACATTTTTTAATGGGATTCATTCGTAGTACTCATCAAGTTTTATTACGATCCGCAATTTAAGCTCTTTTAAGGTTATGTAATAACCTTTAAAATAAAGATTGCAATTTTATAATACGTACGTGTTGCAGGAGCTAGATATGTGTACTAAATTATGTATCATATTAGTAAGCGACTTTGAAAAAAATAATAGTAAGTAAAACAATGAAACATAGAACCATTTTTACAATTTTCTTCGACAAAATTAGTTAAAAATTTAACATTCAAGTTTGATTCTGTACCCGCAGGATACACCTGTACCTATACATACACCGAATAATAAAGTATAGATAAATTAATTTCAAACAATACACATGTTCATTTTTTTTCTACATACGATTATTTATGGTTAACATGTCGTTTATTAACAATTTAAAACTTTCACATGTAAAGCGTTTTGATTATAAGCGTGAATAGGCTAGTTGACAATTTTTTTTTCAAATTATTTTAAGGATATAAAAAAATTTCAGACAAAACAGTGAAATAAATTTAAAAAATAAACCATTATTAAGAAATTAATGAATGTTAAAAATGTCCTGTTAGACAGAGAGGGCAATACCGCACAGCGTATAGTTCGCCTCAAACTTTATGGCGGATCGGAATACAACGCAATATGCGTGCTTGCGCAGGTACAGTCCCCTTCGCGGAGAGGTATACCCTTCACTCCACTGCGTCCCGCTACAACTAAAACTGGTTACTGCGACGCGACATGTGCCTATGTTCGGATCCGCCATAAAGTTTGATTGTAACTGTACCTATGTGTGACGTCCGGCCATTTAAAGAAATGTTAAATTTCGTTTTGCAAGAAAGAGACAAATACAATCTTAATAACTATAATTTCGATCTATATTTTTGTTTATAAATTTGGTTATCGTATAAAGAGCATTTTTATATGTTCTTGATAAATATAATATTTTTAATAGTAATCAAATACCATATTATAATAAACGAACAGTTAAGTGATATTTTTATCTACTTTTTTTGACACTGACTTTGTATCCATACATTATATAATCAACGTAAAACGTTAGCCTTTACGTTACGTTACGTTAGTAAAAGTTCATATAAGACTCTAAAAATAGAGAATTATGGAAATGCTAACTTGGAAAATTCGTTGCAGCTGGGTCCATTTTATCTCTTCTGTTAACTGTGTCACGCTTGTGTGTGTGTTCGCTTTAAAGTGTTCAAATGACATCACCTGTGACTCATCATCATCACTCTCATAGAAGGTCTATTGCAAGTAGTTTAGTAGTTTCCGAAAGGAGTTTGTTATAAACCGAGAACCCTATTCTAAACGTTACATCGAAATGTACGCAGAACAAGATAATATTTATCTTGAAAATAAAATATGTTTATATTATTTCTTCATTGCTTCGAACACCCTGAACGCAATATTTGTCCGCATAATTCAATAAGGCATGAGAGGTAAAATCCTAACGAGTCAGTTTCGATTAGCGATGTCATAGCGTAGTGTGACGAGGGTCGCGCCAAACTTTAGTGTGATTCACATGTAATAACGTTCGGAAATAAATTCATGTCCAAAATATGTTGTATTTGTTCAGAACAAAATACATATTTCACGTAAATAGAAGAAGTATCTCCAAATCGAGATTAAAGAGACGTTTTTCCTTCCTAAAATAACGAATGTTTTGTTCGTTAAAACTATTAGATATATTGGGTCGCATACTCAAAGGGCCCAACGGTATCCCGTGGCTCCAACTCTTTTTGGCTTGACCAAAAAAAATCCGTACGTAGGCGTTCATTATAATATCAGAAAACGTTTATCTTTGAATCAGGCTTGCTATAACTGAAAATAAGTAACAAATGTACAGAAGCGGTGAAAGCTTTTTAATTTATTTTAAAACTAGCGACCCGCACCGGCTTCGCACGGGTAGCAGAACATATAAGCCATAGTGTTTTTTTTTCCTATCAGTTTGTTGCGTCGAACATGTGGATTAGATTTAATTAGCTTTAAACGTAACGTCAGTTCCTCCTACTAGAAGTATTTTTAATGTATTTTATTTCCAATTCTATAAATATTTAAAATAAGTAAGAATTAATACATAAAAACAAACTACAATATTTCTTTGCATACAACATTGATGACTTCTACCGAACGATGCGTGTCGCGTAGTCCTCCGGTTTGACCGTCCGGTCGCTTTTCGCGCGATATTGTTATTTCGCAATAACTTCGAAGATATTAATTAAAATTGTATCATTGGCATGAAATGCTGAAGGTAAATAACGTATTTAATTTAATAAGGATCAATACTGTATCCATATAAATTCTTTTCCTATCACCTCACTATATGACACAATTTTTTTAAACATAAAAATAGGTATTAGTAAGCTATCCATAAAAGATAAACATATGCCACCGTGGACTTTTCTTTAGTCCTATAAAAGACAAACAATTCCTCCATACATTACTTTTTCATATCTCAAAGTAATTAGGCGGCGTTTTCGATGAAAGCTCCCAACCGGCTTGATTTTTTTCTTACTTCTTCAACAATAATCGTCATATTTCAACTAATTTGCACAAAACAATAATAAATTATACACGTAAACCTTCCTCTTGAATCAGTCTGCCCATTGGTATCAATAACATGACAATCCGTTTGGTAGTTTTTGAGTTTATTGCGTTCAGACAGACATACGCGGCGGGGGACTTTATTTTATAATATGTAGTAGTAATTACTTTGCTGTAAGTAATAATTTATATGGCCTATATGCTGACCTCTAAAATTTTCCATAAATAGTTATAATTATTTCGACTAAAATAAAAGGTATTAGAACAATATAAACTTTAAGAATTTATTTCTGACTTAAAGTAATACACATAAAAGTATAATATTACTTGCGTTATACTTGGTATAACTTTTATTACGGTAATGTACACAAATTTGGTGACTTGTTAGTCGATCGATACATTCCAAACAATAAACTTCAATGAAATCTGTATGAACAGGGCTTTTGTGAATATTGACTAAAGAGTTATGACAGAAAGTTTTTTTATAGAAACACATTCAAATAAATAAAAAGAACCGGAAAATCCAAAAAGTACTAAACAAGGGCTCATACGATAGTTTAAAATCAGCAACTTTAACGTAGACCTGATTATAGTTATTATAAAAATTGTTAACCGATGGAGCAAAACTGTTTATTTTCGGCAAAGGTGAAATATTGAATTGCAGCGAAGAATTCCATAGTAGAATAATGAGGATAGCGAGGAATCGATGACCGATGGAAGAGGAAAATAACTTTCACTCCCTAGCAAAGAATATAAATAATTAGAAAACGCTTTGAATACACTTTTGAAATACACTCCATGTGCGTAGTACTTTTTGTTGTAAACAATACTGCATAAGTGTGTTTGTATGTTTGTACGGTTCTGTCGTGGTAACACTGAGGGACTGTTCTGTTACTTGTACTGGAAGTATGTATATAATTACCAAAACGCACTGTCCAGGCGGTGACACGGAGTTACATGTCTAATAAGAAAAAAAGTAGCTCTATAATGTATAGAATGTTAATATACGTAAAATACATAAAATACAGAAAACCAAAATATGTTTAGTGAAGGTCTTTAAGTGGAAATCTATTTTAATAATTTTTACAACAAATATATTTTGTAATTTTTGATAGGGCCGCGTCTGCAATACAATTACATAGCATTCAATAAAGAATTGCACATCATATATAATTAAGTTTATTTTTTTCACTGTTCGGTAATTTTTTAAACGCACACGTTTTTTTTTTAAACTGAAAAATTAAAATTCTCTAATTTTCACTCGGGCTTGATTTTTTCAAAGGTATGTGAGCTAATACCAAATTTAAGTGAGAACGGTTGCCAACCAACTTAAACTCGCTACAGTTCATAAATTGTCATTCAAAAGATAATACGATTAGAGAACCCTAAGATAATTTTTAAATACCTTTTCAATGATACCATACTTGATTAAGTTCATTTGCTTTAATTTGTAATTTGTCACAACATGGCGTCTGGTTGTCGCCATAATGACTTTTCATTACTATCATATTTTTAGTAACATTCACAAAATTAAGAAAGGAACAAACAAATATAAACCGATAAACACATTACCTACGTCGAGCAGTTGGGGAAAATATTTTTTGTTTATTGTATACAAAAGAAAGGTGAATAGTAATTTTCATAAGGGTACTACAGGGTTCTATATATCGAAAAAAAAATTTAAAATATTTAGATCTAATAATATATTCTTTTTTAAGTTCTCGTATTTACAAAGTTTCATAGGTTACATCAGCTATCACAGGTTTTTTAAATTAAGTTTATCATTTAAAAATTTGTATATTATAGTGAATTGACTAAAGACTATATTAGAATTGATTGCTAATAAATTATTAAGTCGGTGTTCATAGCAGTATACGGTTTATCTCATAAAATGGGTGAATTAGCCAGAAATTTTAGCACGTTTGCAAAGCATTTCTCTATATACGCTTCGCTTGATGTGTGAACACACACACCTGTGCTTTTATCTCTTTTCTACCCTTTTGGCATATATGTGGTCGTTTCGAAAGATAACTAATCTCTAATTGGCAAAAACGTGTGACTAATAACATTGAAGTGATAAGTATCGTAAGCTTTTAGTTAATAAAGTTTCAAGAGGGTATTAATTTTCGCAGGCGTTCTCTCGTACGCAACCCCATACTTGACTCCCGCAGTTAGTCGCCGAGTCCGAGCGCATAATTACTTACTAGATAACTGGGAATAAAACTTTCCCCGCTCTAATAAATTAAGTGAGAGCATTTATGACGCGTTTTAATTAATTGTACTAGGGCCTGACTATTTACTGTGAAATATTGAAATTTAAGTACGAACTAGTATTTTTTCTTCATGGATAAAGTTTTTTAGATGTTAAAATTTTTGATAATTAGTAACTGTTGACGGCTTGTTCGCGTGGAAGCCTATTTGTTGGTTATTTCATTTACGTGACTTTTGTTAAATACTTTCGAATTACTTTAGTAGTACAAAACTTTAAACTAACAAGAAAAGAAACTGGAACGCGAAAATAAATATTTTTTTAAGTCTTAATAACTGAGCTTCTAAACTAATGTAAGTAATTTTGAATTGACGCCTAGCAAACAATCAACTAACGTCATTAAATCATTAAATTGAACATTCCTCTGTCATCCTTGTGTATTTAGGTAATTAATTGGGTTCTTTATTTTTATGTCACTTTTTTTTATTTGATCTTTTCAGTTTCTTTTCTGTCGGATTTATTCATTATTGTACTCTATTTTATCAAAAATAATCATCCAAATCGGATTACCCATAAAATATACAGTGCGGCCAAAGATATAATGCGCATAGAAATCTTCGCCTTACTTCGGCAAAGGTCGTATTTCCGAGCGGTCGGAAGGCGATATCTTTATAGAGCGGTTAAAATCCACAACTACATTAGTGATACCTATATTAAATGTTTTTTTTTTATTAACTAATATGTCTGTACAAATAAACAATTTAAAATTACAATTACAGTAAAGTTATGCGTTACCTATAAGACCTATCTATGGTATGAGTTTTACCCAGTTTAGATATAGTAATTATTTAGTAATTCTAGGGTGAAAAATAAAAAATATTTTGATTGAAATATTGAATGTTAAAAATCACATTAAAAACAAAACGAAAAATGCTGTTAATATCAGCTCTATAGAATTTGTAACAAGAAGCGCACATGTCCAGTTAGCAACTCGTCTTGCAACTACACTATTGTAAAATAACCTTGGATTTTAACCTAAGACGACCGCTTAGCCTAGTGGGCAGCGACTATGCCTGCGAAGCAGGAGGCCTCGGGTTCGAATCCCAGGTCGGGTCAGTATTTATATGATGAATATTAATACTGGCACCGGGTCTTGGTTGTTATATGTATGTGGTGTCTTCGCTTGGTACCCAAAATACAAGCAAATGCTTAGTTTGGGACCTAAACGTTGTTGTGATTGTGTGTGTTATTATTATAATTATATTATTATTATTAAATCTTTACGATAAGGTTTAAAATGCGAGTTTTGTGTTTAGGGTCGTTATATGTGGTAATTCGTTTTTTGTCGGAAATACAAACTGTGATGAAGATTTCTATGCGCATTCTCACTTTAGCCGTACTGTACATATAGACGAATTGAGTTGTACAATCAGATACAATGATCTTTATATTTTGCAGTCCTGGAGTCGAAAAATAAAATTAATCGAATGACAAACGTATCTGATTACACTTTATTATAGTGTTTTGTAATTATTAATTTTTTATTCACTTACTATTTTATTCACTTACAAATTTTATTCACTTACAAATTTTATGATGAAACAATTCACTTGAAGAAGGTACTAACATTAGACTTTGTTGTATCTCATTAAGACTTTATCACGTCTAACTTCCTGAACACATCGTATACTTTCTTGCAATTAAATTCACTTGATGTAGCCAGAAATGTAGTAGGGAATTTAGGTAACTACTTGATTAATCCATCTCCAAGAATTTCTTTAGTGGTTAAATCTATATGAGTTCAGTGTAATTGTTTTATTGAAAACAGTTTCAAAAATGTCTGAAAGTACATTAAAAAATGCGTAAGCAATACATAGCGTGTGTACACTATTCAGAAGTCAGTTTAGTGAAATCGTTTTGCCCACAAATGGGTGATAATGCTGCAGTAGTGAATAATATAGGCAATCCAAAATGTACATACAAATTTTCAGTATGAGTTTGTTTGTTCAGAATCGACTTACTGATTACCTTCATAAGTTACGACTCATGAACTAGCTAACCCTAAATCGTCATGATATCCCAGTAAGTAAAAATGGAATATCACTACGGATATTTTCAGGGTTTTCTAAACAGTGATTTGAGATAGAGAGCAAGAGCATGCAACTCATGTAAACAGGTCACCTTGGAATCAAATATTTGTTATTCGAACCTGATTATAATAACAAGATACATTTCTTCTTCAAGAGTCGTTCCTTTATAAAAAAAACGGTTTTTCAAATCAGTTTCTAGCTCAAGTAATTTCAACTCGGTAACGATATGAATCAGTAAGGATATAGTATTTTCACATGTATATAATTGAAATTTATAAATTAGCCAAAGCTAATTATAATACAAATAAAATAATAATAACTAAAAATAAATGAATAAAGTAAAACCAACTATGATTGTCTTTCATTTAAATGGTAGAACTGTCACTTTGACAGCCGATATCTTTTAATTTCAAAATGTAACGATGAAGATTACGGAGATTGAGGCACTTGAACTCATCTCATGATAACGCTGAAATTCTGTTAAACGAAAACGTGCCGATTCTGGGGACTGAGTTCAGGTTTCTTAAAGTAAATCCTCACAAAATTATTCAATCCTTTAAATCCTTAAAAATTAACCTTGGGTTTTTATGGGGGTTATCGGTGAAAATAATATATTCTGTAATTCATATCATAGAACCTTATTTATCGGATATACTCAATTACAGCAGGCATATATCGAAATTTAATGAAATCTAGTGCTGATGTAATTTAAAAAAATCCTTTTAATTATAGAGTGATCTGTACCTATCTGTACCTCATATTGATTTTTGATAGGACGACGTTCGATCTAATGCTTTCATATATTACGTCCCACAATCTACGTACTACCTACAAAACAATTTAGTTTTACTAAAGGAAGATCCACATACGACGTTGGAAATTTACTTTTAAAACATGTTCTACTCTAAAAATGGCATATGAATCTTGTGTGATTTATCAAAAGTATTCGATTATTTTGACCATCAAATATTGTTGCTTATGTTAAACCATTATAGTATAGAAAGTAATGAAAAAAAAAACAATAGAGGCATATCGTTGTAATCAAATTCAAAGAAGACATTTTAATAGAATTAAATCAAAAAGATCTATTGTAAAAATGAGAGTCTCTCAAGGACTTATAATTGGGCCCCTTTCTGTTTTCAGTTTAGTTTAATTAAATATTATTTGCTGACAAAACTTATATTTAAAATGTGTTAAAAATCTAAATATAGTGATTGTCTAAGTTGCACTTTAAAGAAAACAAATACTCGATTCAAACATTCAAGAGCAAAGAATACTTTCATGAGCAAATGTGTTAATTTTATGATAGACTTCCAATGTAAGTATTGCAATTAAATAGCAATTTTTTTTATTGACGCATGGTCACTAGTATACTGAAAAAAATTATGTAGTGAAAATAACGGAGAGAGTTACTTGACAGTTCTTCTATTTTTAGTATTTCCAAATCGGCAGTGAATGCATTTGGACTTTCAATGTGTGTAATCTTACAGTCAATAAATAAAGGCTATCACAATTTTGTAAAATCGGCGCTGATTCATCAAAGTATACGTTGACTGTTTTATTGACGACTCTTACAGTTGTAGGTGTTCTGGATTATTGTTTCGGCGTGAAAAATATGCACCTTTTATTCAGGCAATTGTAAGAAAACTACTTGAAGTTAAGAAAATTATTAAGCACTCGTGCGTTTTGAATTTGAATTTTAAGGACGAATACTGTCCTACGATTGGTTAATGATTAACTTGAGTAAAACACCGATTTAAAGTAGCTTTCTTGTTACAGGCACTTTCTTAATACCAAGTCATCAAATTTCACCCTTATTAAAGTTTCAGCGACTTTAAATTTACACAACTTTGCTTTCAAATAAAAGCTTCATGTATTATTATTTTCTATTCACTAACTCATAATTTATTAAGTGTTGATAAAACACTGAACTATTAAAATTTATCTGGATTAAATAAATCCGTAATTAAAATTTTCATTCCGGTTTTAGATTCGGTGAAACCGAATTTATTCCTCTATGTCTCAGCTTAACTTAAAAGATGGCGTGTTTCAAATTCAGGTCACGGTAAGAGATGCGGGTAGTAAAATGGTAATATCCATCGATATTAATATTAGATGCGCTTTACGAACCGACTCAAGATGATCATCACGATTGAATTTATCTATTAAGTTTAGCAGCATACTTTAAGTGCAAATGTTAATTAATACCAATAAATTAACCGAACACTCATAATGGATAGTGTTTGTTACGGCTTAGTTCATCTTCTTACTCAGCCCATTTTTACTCTATTGCAGGGGCTTAGGCCTCCCCCAGGGAAAGAGGTAGCTTGGAGCTTAAATCTCCCACGCTGCTCCATTGCTGGTTGGGTTGGGTACGGCTTGGTTATAAAAAGGTATTTCATAAAATGTGGATCGTTCGATAATGGCGTATAACGGCGATACTCAGTTTGGTATGATCCTTGACTTAGCCTATTCTAGAAGGACATTATGTACGCCTTAAAACTAGAAATAGAAGGAAGGACTCACGAAGGATTGCATTGTTCTTTTTCACACCTCAGCTCGCTCGTAAACAACAGGTAATCGCCACGCGCGCGTGAATGATAGCGGATAAGTATTTTGTTTCGTGTTGTCACCGGCTCTGCGAGACAACGACTGACAAGTGGTGTCAGTGGCAAAGGTAGGTAGAAATATAGAGATGCATTTGGATTAGAGAATAAATTCAGGACTGTTTTAAACCGCAACAGTGTTATATTATATAACGTGTTATAAGCACCAAAAAGATGACGCTGGTTTCTGTGCAAATAAAACAAGCTCATCTCATTGGTGGTATGTACGAATAAATATGTGTAGACAGCTCAGAAAACGGACAACGCTATACGAGACAATTGACTTGGCTTTGCTTATATCGCTAAGATCAGCGAATATACGTATTGTGTGTATAGTGGCGCGTACAGTGCGATATTAAAAAAAATGCCGGCTTATGTTTTGATAGACTGCAATTAATGTGTGCGTGTTCATAAGCGAACTATGAAAGACATATCTACATATGAACATTGGCTGATGTAGTATTCTCCGATATTAGTGGTTATGACAAATCCATCTGTTCTATTAACATAATATAAGACTCCTTGAGCTTTATTCGAGCTCTTTCCGTGTAGTTATAATAAGACAATTAATTTCGAGGAACAATTTCAAAAGTTTTTCGTTCCATTTGTCTCAGTCTATTATATCATAATTGAACAATTTCGAAGGGATCGTTTCAAAGTCTTTCAGAAACGCTTTTATTTGAAGCTGTCAGGGTCTGGTTAATGATGGCTATTTAGCATTCAGAGACCTAAAATTTTTCAATTCTTGCTCTTTTAAGAGTTTTTACATAAATCATTACATCAATTAATTTTTCTTACTTTTTATTGGCGTCGCCAGTATGATATAATATGAATACGCACGCTTTATCGCTTTCTAGGTTACGTGTGTATTAGTATTGTAACCGACTCTGAAGTTTTGTATATAAATTTATTAAGTGGATAACTTCTAATGCCGCAGTTAATTTATATTAATATGAAAGTTCATTCGTAAATGTGGTTCCACATACACGAACATAAATCGTTTACACGGAGTAGAAATGAGGGCCAGGAAACGTTTGCGAAGCACCCGTGAGAATCGAGGAGTCGACGGAGCTCTTATTACCTACATAAACCATCGACATACTAACTTTTCTACACGTTTCCTGCTAAGCGATGGTTCACAGTTTGTAACTATTTAATTATGTGTCAGATCGCGGCAGTAAAGACAACATGCAGGTCAATGACCCGAAATGTGTTAGAAACATGACGATTTTTTATTATATGAGACGTCGACAAGATCAGTCGGTCGGTTTGTCCATGTTTGTTAACGTTGTTTATATCATGTATCAATTATTTTTAACGTAATGAATATGTATGCAAATACATAGTTTCGATTAAAGAACTCGTTTATAATAAACTCTCGTTTAAATCTGTAATCCGTATGTTTCCATTCCATCAGCCTTTTTTTATACCCCACTGCAAGGGCTTAGGCCTCCCCTCAAGATAAGAGGGCTTAGAGCGTAATTCCACCACACTGCTACAATGCGGGTTGGCGGATTGGCGGATCTACTGCTTAACGTGCTCTCCGAGGCTAGGAGTCAGTGATAGTTAATGTACTTTAATCAGAAAAAAACTCATTGGTACACGCCCGGATTCGAACCACGGCCACATTGCCTTATAAATTTGAAACAGGTCCACTGCGCTCGTGCTATCGCGACACTATGACAGTATGTAATTATTATATATTGTATAAGAATAAGGCCAGATACGTCGGAAGCGTGAAATTTTCTATGTTCAGATCTACCACAAAAATCTATTATAACTATTTATCAACTTTTATTTTCAAAACGCAAAACAAAGATACGTCCTTTTTGCAATGTCGGCCGTTCATAAATCCAAGGTTTTCCCAGGTGTACCATTTTTTATAGCTTCGACTTCGTATGATATAGCATTTAGTGTCGCTTTTGTTAGGACTCAGTAGCAATAAATCTCGGCACTAGGATAGCTACGCAAAATTTATTTGGACTTTGTATCCGCTTTGACATTTCGTGTCACGAGATATCCCCAGGGATGTTCCCAGACAATTTTCTCAGAATACGGATAACAATTCCCGGTTCCAGACACCTACGTATACATTGTTACACTTTCATTTTCAGTTCTTTCGAATCCTCGCTTAATATGGAGACAATTTATTTTGTACATATTCAAACATAATATTTATTATTCGGTATCATTTTTGTGATCGATCTATATAATTTATTGTTGTTGATTGGAATAATATCTTCTATATTAATAAAATTGTAGTGTCTGTCTGTCTGCCTATCTGTTCCAGCTAATCTCCGAAACGGCTAAAACTATTTCAATGAAACTTTGAAGACGTGCAAAGGGCATTTTAGGGAGTGACATAGGCTACTTTTTGTTTGTCCGTCTGTCCGTTCGTCTGTTTGTTCAAACGAATCTCCGAAAGGGATAAACTGATTTCAATGAAACTTTACAGATGTGATTAAAAGGTTGTTAGAAGTGACATACAATACTTTTTGTTTATCTGTGTGGCCGTCTCACTGTCTGTTCGATCTAAACTCTAAAACATTTAAACCATTTTAATAAAACTTCGCAGATGTGAAAAGACGGGTATGAGGAGTGACATACGTTACTTTTTGTTTGTCCGTCTGTCTGTCTATATGTATGTTAGAACTAAACTTTTAAAGATTTTAATGAAACTATGCAGACATTAAAAATAGGTTGTCAAGAGTGATATAGGTAACTTTTTGTCCGTGTGGTTGTCTGTCTGTCTTTTTGTTCCAGCTTATCTTCAAAACGACTAAACCATTTCTATGAATCTTCGCAGACATAAAAAAGAGGTTATCAGGAGTGACACAAGTTGGTTTTTATCTGTGTGTTTATCTATCTGTTTGTTAGGACTAATCGTCAAAACGGCTAATCCGATTTTACTGAAATTTTGCAAACATAAAAAGGGTGTTGTCAGGAGTAAAAAGCAATTTTTTTTTATTCATATAAAAAAGTAGTGTCTGTTAGTCTCTCTATCTGTTCCGGTTGATTTTGGGTCTGCCTTGTGGGATAGCTATTGTTCATGCTAAAATGGCTAAATGAATTTTTATGTAATCAGATACAGATATTTCTTAGGTAGTTAAGTTTGAAAATGTTCAAGAAATTGTTACAATGTTCTGGAGCGTCGCGTTCCTTTAACTATCCTGGTACAACTGTGTAGTCCACGCGAGCGAAGCCGCGGGTGGAAAGCTAATACTATGATAATATCCGGAACTTGGACTGGAACTAGAACACACATGGACATCTAGACCCAAACTAGGCTGATCCCTATCATGAGCGGGTCGTAAAAACCATGTAAAAACACAAATTTAGATTTTTCATATCTCCGGCAATAATCGGCATTTTCCCGAAATTCAAAAAGTATTGTTATCAGTTTGTTATACTCTAGCGGGTCAAATAGCGTATCATACACAATTTGTCAAAGAGGACGCGCTCATTGTCAAATTTTCCTATCAAAATATTTTAAATTAATATTATGTATTTCGATAGCCATACTTTAGAGCTTTAAAACTCGTCGTTATTTTTAACTTTTTTAAACAGAGTTTGTTTTCAAAAAGGGTTTTTACATGTTTATATTTCAATTTACGCTTTTTAATATTAAAATGTGTATATTTACTTGCCATATTATTTAAATTTATTAGAAGTTAGTACCGTTAATGGCATGTGTAGGTAAGTGTGTAAGCAATAGGTATGTTTGCTTCCCTCTCACTTGCGACTCCTTGGCATGTGGCATAATATATTTTACGATAAAAATGGGGGGTGCATGCACTCCCATCGCTTCCCCGGTAACATTGTGCAAATGACTGACAACCGATTGCATTGAAATATAACGCGATATCGTTCATTTACCTTATAACGCAATAACTTTAAGATTTTTTTTCGAGCATTAAAAATTCGCTCTTCGCAAATATCGCCGTTAGTAAATCCTCCATTTACAACCAAAAAAAAAAAATGCTCAATTCGAAAGCTCTACTATCTAATGTAATATAGAATGTCTCATTTGTATTAAAATTTTTAATACGAAATAAATGTACGTATTACGAAATTAAAAGTAAGTAAAATAATATCGAATTTAGGAAGAAACTCAAGCGACGCATGAACTAACTCCCTTAGGGATAGTTTCTCAAGCGAGAACGATACAATCGGTCTTATAACGACTGTGATATATCTGCGATCGAGACTCTTTCCAAATACATTTTTTTTTTGTATCGAGGCCACAAATAACGTGAATTGAACATTAGTCGGAATGGAGCGAAAATAAATAACGCATGACCAGATGACGTTAAAGATGCCCAAACTTTTTGCAGTTTTACTAGAAAGTTAGTGTTTCTAAATCCATAATAGCCTATAATGACTCTCCCCTCGGGAAGAGAGTGCTTTGAGCGGTGAATTTTAACGACTGCCGTCTTATAATGGCAACTGGGACCGATGGCTCGACGTGTTCTCTGAAAGACGGAGTCGGTGATAGTTATGTACTTAAGTCATAAAAACTTATTGGTCGTGTTGGAGTCGCAAGGTATGTGTCTTTAGATTCAAAGCACGACCTTCTAAATAAGAAACGGGCTCACCACCACTAGGTTATCACGGTTGTTTTGAGATGCTGAAGGAATATTACTAATAGATCATTAAAAAAAACTAAATAAGAAAAAAAGGAGATGCAAACTAAGTAAACGCATATTAATTTTGCAAATGCATATGTGCATAGTGTGAAAGCATTAAAGCGAGTTATTGCTAAAAACGGCTTCGTAAAAATTGACCACCCACCCTACGAGCCTACGACACAGACTTAGGTACAATTATTTCCTTTTAAGGGAACGACGATTTTTAACAGATGAAATTATGACAGCATTAAAAAACATTTTGACAACAAAATGTCTTTTTGAAATTTTTTTTAATGGTTCAATAAAAAATCAAAAAACTTTTTCAATTGCTTTAGGCCTCTATATAGTGAATTTCTCTCTTAGGGAATCAAGTATTATAAAGAAAGTCCATGCTCTTTTTTTCTTTCATAGTTAGGTTGATTACTTATAAACTTTCCTTCGCATAAATACCTAAACGAATTACTAAAACCAAAACTGAAAAATAATTAAACATAAAAAAAACTGGAGCAGCTGCTGAGACAGCAGCTCGTAGGAAATAGCCAAGCACATAGAACTTTTCAATCTTTACGATTTCATTCCTTTCGCTATCGAGATGGGTCCCTGGTCCAAGAATGCCAAATTACTTGCTCACGATTTGGATGTCGCGCTGCCTCTGTTGAACAGGGGGTCCTTTGGGCAAGGAATACCTTGTTCAGAGGATCAGCGTCGCAAGACAGCGCGGCAACGCGGCTTGTATCCTTGGCACACTGGACCCTTCGTCGTCTGTGTAAAATTTTCTCGTTTATCATTATTTAGATAGTATTTTTTAATTTGTAGGTATTTTTAGTTTTTTAATTAGATTTTAACTATTGTAGTTTTATAATAATTTGACAAATATCGATAATCTTTCAAGTGTCAGAAATCACATTCCTTTTACATGGTAAACTTGAGTATTATAAAATTATTACTCAATACAATAATCATTATAGATTTACTTATTCAAATATGATTTAAAAATATTTTATATGTTCGATTCAGATACAAATACAAATATTATTCGACTTTATTTTCTACAGAGCGAACCAACAACATTGTTTGTACTAACTCAATTTTATCTATTTTATCCGCTAAAGGAAGCGTCTGGGAGTTTTCTCAATTCCTGGAAATAGGTACGAGCGTTTCGCCTTGCGACGCGCTCCTGGCATATGCCATTATATAGGAAGTATATCTATGATTCACTTGTTATAAAGTTTACGACACTGCTCTAGTGTAGTCCATTCTAAAAATACGTCATACTAAATAAAATTAAATATCTGTTACACATTCCTATGTATAGAAAATAACAGCTCCAGAATCTAATTGTAGTCATTGTCATTTATTTGAGTCATTTATTTAAGACGACCGCTTAGCCTAGTGGGTAGCGACCCTATCTACGAAGCTGGAGGTCCCGGGTTCGAATCCCAGGTCGGGTCAGTATTTATGTGGTGAATATTGATACTGGCACCGGGTCTTGGTTATTATATGTATGTGGTGTCTTCGCTTGGTACCCAAAACCCAAGCTAATGCTTAGTTTGAGGCCCAGACGTTGTTGTGATGTATACATTATTATTATTATTATTATTATTTGCATAATTATACATTACATGTCCGTGTAAACAATAGATTATAATAAAATAAATGATAGATTTTTTGGATTCGAAATAATAATGGAAACAATAACATATCACATAATACACAAAAAATATACCAATACTCTTAAAATGACAAGATCGACATCGAGACCTCAGTACACAAATAATTATCAAGTCAATTCCCATCAAAGAATCCCTTTACAGAGTAATAAGCATAATTAAAAAAAAAAATTTCTTAGTAAAACCGTTAAAGGCTTGGGCAGCCTTGACGTGATTTGGTAAAGTGTTATATAAACGGAGTCCCATCGACACTAAAGTGCCGCACGCTTTAGCGAGCCGCCTCCGTGCATATCGCACCGCACGTCCACGCCTCTCCGAGTGTCTTATTGAGAATTTAGCCAGATTTTGCGAACATACTTAGCAACCTCGAATATATATACCGAAGGCAACGTAAGTATGCCGTGTTGCGTGAACAGCGGCCTTGCAGGCCCTTGCAGGCCGGCCCGCGAGCCGACGCACCGCAGGCTTCTGCAGAATAAATGGGGGATCTGTCAGCAACCAGCCTCCATAAGATTACTCCATATGTGAGCACCGAGTGGAAACAGCCAAAGTAAGCCCTCCGCGAAATAGGCAAAGTAATCCCTCCTCCTAGGATTCCTAGGAATAGGATTAATTATTGAATTTTATTCCTTCGCTTTTTTCACCGTGGTTTCAGTACAGTAATAACAAATAAAATTGATGTATGAATGATGAGTTATAGGTTATTACTACGTTTCACTGTACTTCCTAGGAAAGTTGATAATAGTCAGACCGATTTCCTTACTTATTAATAGGAGAAAGTTATCCAGTTCACAGTTACGCTTCGTCGTAGTAGAACGACGCAGTCAAATATAAGTTAGATTATATATAAAAAGATTAATTAAAGTTGCTTTAAAAATTATATACATATTGTAAAACACAAATCTTAACTAGAAGACGATTTGCGTATTTGAAGTGGGTGGCTCTACCGGTAGAGTTTAACGTTTTAACTGTACTGAACTATACCATGTTCCGAGATAAAAAGTAGCCTATGTTACTCTTCAGCTCATCTATACTAATATTATAAAGCTAAAGAGTTTGTTTGTTTGAACGCGCAAATTTCAGGAATAAACTATATCTGTAGATTAAATCATGTCGAACCGTTGCTGCGTAAAAATGCATTTATAACATTTTAGTAGGGATGAAGTTTGACGCCTCAAGCTTTTAAGATATATATTTAAAAAAAATTTTATTTTAGACTTTTTATATTAGAATTAAGTATTCTGATACTTATTTATCTGTTTAGTGCACAAATATTGGTACGTCAATGGCATATTGTGTTTGTTATCCCTGTCTATCCAACTCTTTGAACTTACCCTACCTTGGGCTTGGGTAATTAATTACTTGCAACATGTTTTGACCCACTCTGTGCCACTACCTTACTTATCTCAGCAGAGGGTACAACAGTGGGTTCACGAGAAGTCACTGAAGGGTTCAGTAATTCACCTTCGAGTTCAATCATCAGAACTATATGTCACCGTGTGTTAAGAAAAGGGCTCGTTAAGACAAATCGAATGAGCCCTAACTAAACACTACTAAAAGCTTATAAGAAGTTTAAACACATAATAGGTACTTCCTATGTAACAGATTTATAACACAAAGGTTCATGTCACAATCTAGATAAGAACAGTAGCTATAATAGCTGCTATTTTGTAACTGGTTTGTCAAATCAACAAAGAGAAACTGCTTTTTTCAAACGTTTGACGATATAGACGTCGTCGTACGTCTAGCTCGGTCTAGCACGTTAACCCAGGTACTACGCATTAACCCACTTGGGTTAGATCCAAGGTCACGAGCAATTTGATCGGCAGAGACAATTGATTGCTAATGGTTGATGACAAGTTAATAGATTAACCATAGATCGAGTTCATGAATAATTACCCGAATGTTGAATAAACGAAATAGAAATAGTCCATGTTATTAATGTGAATCAAGTTTCAATACATGTAAGAGTTTATTCATACGCATTTACCGGGGTTCGTACACATATACTTAATAAGTTGTGTTCCCTTATCTGCGTTCGCTAATAATTTCAGAATGACAACTTTGGCAAACATAATGTATGTTGGGACAAACTCAGAATATTCAAGGTCGGATTCAAGGATAATATATTGATGTATTTTAATTCGTGGTTTTTTAGACACGTGATAATTCTCTATACTACGTTATTAATGCAAATTAATGATATGAAATAATGAAACACGTAACAAGTTGACCATAGCTATTTAGAAAAACGTTCTAAGCTATAAGCAACCGGTGTTTACGAACAAAAACAAATCTATCGCACAAACTGTCACTAAATTCCAATGCTGCACCGCACCGTCCGCTTCCGCTCCATTCAGAATAAATACAATAGCCCACAGCGTACGGGCAAATATAAGCCCACAGTGTATGGGCAAATCTGTTGTTTAAATAACAACTTAGCTGTAGTTAGTTTAATAAGTTAATAGGTAATTACATAATTATATAAACTGTCAATCGTACTACAAAGGGAAGTTGAATTTTTTTTTTTGAAATTATTGTATATGAAAAAGTTTTCTATATGTATTATAACACCGAAAGAATTTAAAAAAAAAATCATTATTAACAAAGTAATGAATGTTTGAAATGCCCTGTTAGACAGAGAGGGCAAAACCGTACAACGTGCCTACGTGTGACGTCAGTCCTTTTAAAATAATGTTAAATTTCATTTTGCAAGAAAGAGACCGAGATAAAATTATAAAAGCTTATAATTTTTATATTTTTCAACTGAATATAATTTTGTTTATAGATTTTGTTATCGTATAAAGTCTATATTTATATTTTCTTTATAAATATAATATGTGTAAAAGTAGTCAAGAACCGTGTTGTGAACTCCAATTTAATAAAAAGTAGGTAAATACAAATAATAATTTCCCCGTTACTTGTCCCAGATCGAGGGTTGACTTCAAAGGATAAATGGACCGATAGATTTTTGCTGAATAATTTAACAGTATCCGAAAATATCTAAAGAAACAAGTATACTTACCTTATTCAAAACACGTATTTTATCAAATTAATAATTATAAATTTAAATGTGTAATTTCACAAAATAAATACTTAAATATGGACGTTATTGTTATTAGAAGTCATTATAATATCTCTATACATAAACACGAGCCCTTTATGCTCAAGTGCAAGGGCTTAGGCCTCCTTTCGGGACGAGGGTGCTCGGAGTTTAATCCACCACGCTGCTCCAATGCAGGTTGGTAAATAAACAAATATTACACAATAACTAAAATTATAAATAAAAAATATCCATCTACAGATTTTCATATAGGTACGAATTATATATACCTACGTAACATCTTTTTAGTGTTTGTCTAAAAAAGTCAATAATTATATTTTTTTTTTTAAATACTAAATGTCACGATTTATATCGTTCCTTAATACGAGTATCATAATTTTTGGATACGTTACCCTTTATCAAGTTAATTAAAGTAGCCAGCTTAACTTCTACTCGAAATTATGTTCGCTGCGTTCTGTTTAATTTTCCTTTTATTTTTAGACATTTACACTTTTTTCACGCAGTGAATGTTAGATGAAAGCAATATTAATTAGGTGGGCCGTTGTTTCTGGGAAAAGTTGGCGCACGGTCCATTAGCTTTTCACAAAATTAACTCGAACTCAATGAAGCTGTGAACAAACAGAATTTCTTCGTGGAATAGCAAACTCTCGTCTCTCTTATGTACACGGGGCAAGTCGAGTCGACTAGATGGCTATTATGTTCCGATGGTGACGATGAACGGAAGTTTTTACGGGCACCTTTTTACCACCGCTTATTGCATTTTTATTTCAACATTCTTATTGTTAACTTATTACTCTTTCAAGTTCCGTGACTATGCTTATGAATATTTTTTTTTAATTTAATATATATTTTGTTCGGATACAATTATTTATTGCTTTTTAATATTTTAGAACTGTTATGATGCAATGAATTTAAATTACTACTATGGCATTTTACATAAATTATAGTTTAAAATAATGAAAATGTTGAATTAATTTTTTAGATAGAGCTACGCGATAACAACAATAAAAAAGGGCCAACTTTTTTAAGCTTACGTGTGTATCTAACCAGACCACATTATTCCAGTTACGCCATATTAACCAAGTGCAAACCGTCTACGTGTGCGTGAAATGTCCGGTTACATAATATTTTAATTGATATTTTTTGATCCCGCATAGAAATTGTATATAATTAAAGACCCTAACTTACATTAAAGTGCAATTTAAAAAAGGGTTTTTTTTATTAAAATTTTTCAATGAACTCACTTTACCATACAAAATTCATTTGACCAGAAGTAAGAAACTACGCTTTGTTATATTTATTTTACTATCTTATTAATTAAATAAAGGCCTCATGTAATTATCGTTAAAATTATAAAAATATATTCTTTTTACACGTAACGGTTCTAATTTCGTTTTTAAGGGTTTAATATTTTTCGATTTAGTTATGTATAGGCACAAGCAAATTTTTTTGAACAAAACTATTCGTATTGTAAAGCACATATTTTATAAAAACAATTTTATAACAAGCTTTATTTATTAATATGATAAAATAAATATAATAGAGTAATGTTTTTTACTTCTGGCCAAATACATTTTGTATGGGAATCGGCAGTATCGTTTGACATTAGTTAATTGACTTGTTTCAAATACGTAGGATTCGCAATAGACAAATTCTATTTAGTTTCTAACTAGAGATAAACGTTTGAACTTGTGCCAACGGACAAAACTATTCTGTTAAAATAAATATTTACTCTAGAAACGAGTACTAAAATTGACAGTAACGGCCATCCTGTACTAAAGGGCTCCCCAAGGATCGTTTCTCTCGACAGGACGAAAGCCGACAATGCCGTTGTCGCCGATAAATAAACAAGCCGAAATGTGAACTTTGTCTCAGTAGAGTTCACTAAATGTAGGATAATTTCTCTTATTAACAGTAAAGATTTTTTTTTTCTTCAGATAACAGACACATTTGCCCAGTATATACTACCTAACTTTACGAAGTATGTAACGAAGTAACATGGTATTTAACATGGCGACATTTAAAAAAAACCGGCCAATTGCACTGTGCTATATATTTAAAAAAAAAACGAACAAAACAATCACGTTTGTTGTATAGGAGCCCCCTTAAATATTTATTTTATTCTATTCTTCAGTATTTGCTGCTACAGTGGCAACAGAAATACATCGTCTGTGAAAATTTCAACTGTCTATCACGGTTCATGAGATGCAGCCTGGTGACAAACAGACAAACAAACAAACGGACGGACAGCGGAATCTTAGTAATAGGGTCCCGTTTTACCCTTTGGTTACGCAACCCTAAAAAATTTGAGAAACCTTAAGCTACTGTGTTAAGGCGTACATAGAGGATAGGCAGCAGCAACTTTAACTCAAAAATTTACTTAAGTCTTATATTTAGTTTCGATAAGACCTTTTCAGTATACAAAACCAAAAACTTGAGACTTAAGAAGGGGCTGCACGCATGAACGCCTATACAAGCGCTCTTAAATGGTTACGACGTTAATAGGTACGTATTATAATCGTGGTAGGTTTCGAATTATAGTCTTATTTGGGCTATAACTATATAGCTTTGTATAGAGCCAAAACTTCGAAATTTCGATAAACATCCTAGCCGTTGAAGTTTTCAGTATTTCTATTTAAGTCTATATTTATAGAGTAGAGATATTTATAGAGTTTTCGATGTTTTGGTTCTAAATGAACCTAGTTCTAACTCAAATAAGTTATAATTCAAAAAAATACCAAGTATAAATACGTATTAAGGTCGTTGCGCAATCGTTTAAGAGTTTGTATGGGCGTTCACGCGTGCAACCCCTTCTTAATAGGTATTTTTAATTGAAACTACGGTATATTTCTTATACGCGCATACCACTAACTCTGTTTATCGTTGTCAAAAGTTTCAATGAGATACAAAATTAATGAAGGTTGAAAAAGAATGCCGAGGTGAGCTCCTAGTTTTAAAATGGAACATTAGCGGAACGAAATCTTAAGTGAAGTTAGAGAAGCGGTACAGCTGAGGAAATTTACATGAAAAAAAAATGTTATAAACTACTAAAAACAAGCCAGACGTTTTAAAATAACGACAGAACACGACTACCTTGTTGATACAAAACAGCGGATCACTGGTTTGTTGCATGAAATACATTCTGTTTATTATAGTATGTCATAAATGTTTTCTCTATGTAAGGTTAGCGAAAGGACCAAAGTGTGAGTCGCAAGACGATCTAAACGTCATCTAATATCACATTGTCTCTATCCATTTTAAAATTATTACTGAAAGCGTTACGTCATAATTCTGTTAATATTATAATTAATTACCTGATTAATTGTTTCATTGATATTATATATTTAGAGAACTCCTTCATATAAAACAATTAAAAAAATAGTCAACTTATTCTATTACAAAAGTGTGGGCCAATAAATGTCTACATGAAACCTGTGAACATCCAAAGATTTTCAGCAAGATCTTCAGAGCTGGTCTATCAAGCGCGCGAATTAAAGCGTCGAGAAAATAACTTTACAAGGTCAGTTACTAAACCTATGTCACTTTGTCCTCGTCATTTTAAATTCACAACGTAGGTTCCGACATCACAGCCAAGTGGGATCGCTAAAAGGAATCAAACAATTTGGGTACCGACACCAGAATAAAACAACAGATTAAAACCCGGATATAAATACGTACAATACGAAACATTTCGCTTTTAAAATTTTTATATTCAGTAATAGGTATGTTATTATATGGATATTGTATATATTAGGTATGATATGCTATATACATATAGGGGGACGAGGTGACAGGGTGTGTAAACCGTTGGTAATCCACAACACTGCGCAGAATCCCCGTTTCGCTGAACTGAAATCCAGATCTCGTTGAGTACCGAAACGCGCGGATTACGCTTGTCGCATCATACCTTCTCTATGACGTAACGGGGAAGATTTAATTTCGTTTACAATTTATCAGTATTAATTTAATATAAAAATCAAACATGAAATATTAATGACACGGTATTATTTAAAGAGATATACTTAAGTAGATTATACACTTTATGGTCATGCCCACAAGTTTCCATTATATGTTAAATTTAATAAAATATTTTAAAGATAATAAGAACTAAATAAAATAACATAACAAAATATAACAAAAACTCAATTTTGTTGTTTTAACCAGTGGATTAGCGGGTAACAAACACTTGTGAGCTGAGCATAACCTTTAAAGTAACAAAACTAAATGCAGCAGCATACGCTATCGTATATTACACATTCTCCTTTTGAACCATGTGCAGAATGTGCAAACAAGTGCCGGGTGTGAAGGCGATTGCGCGAGTGTCTGCGAACTGTCGCCGGCAGCTGTTTTACATACTTTTATACCAATAAGCTGCTGTTTAAGTGATTTGTGTTTAAGTGATAAGAAACGATCGAAAACTATCTCTATTGTGATAGCCGCTTTTGTTTCCTTTATGATAATTTATGATAAAATTTACACGTATAGAGTATGTCGATAGTAAGTTCTGAGTTTTTAAAAATTTCCTAATAAATATGAATTTGTATTTAATTGAGCAAAATAAATACAAATTGTTTGTTAAATTTTAGGATTTTACTGATATTTTTCGTTTACATAGAAGTAGAAATTTTCTAGAAACGCGATACAAGCGCGTACTGTGGCCCTTTGTTGCGCGGCAAAACGTCGCAATTGTCGCACCTTCTGTGGGTAGAACATTTAAAACTTGTACCATTTAGCAATTTTCACCTGATTGCGCAACGCAAAGAAAGGTAATGTGTTCATCAGTCTATATATGTATGTTTGTTCCTTTATGGTGCTCTAGAGACTAAACACGTGGGCCGATTTTGATGATTCTTATGGGAATCGATTTGCTTTTATGTTCACTAAAGACTAATCAAAAGCCGACATGGCGACAGCCAGACGCCATATTGTCACAGAGAAAAAAAATTATCATTATATGATTTTACAAAAAAAAATTATCAAAAAATATCATTGGTATCATTGGAAAAGTTTTTAAAAACCATCTTTAAGTATCACAAACCATTAGTCCTTTTGAATGACCATTTAGGATCTTTAACGATTTAAAGTTGGTTGGCAACCGTTACCACTTCAATTTTTATAAAGTAATACGTTCCATATAACAAAAAACCGGCCAAGTGCGAATCGGACTCGCACACGAAGGGTTCGGTACCACCATACAATATAAAAAAAACGAGCGCGACATTAATCAAACTTAACCATTATTCATTATGATTATGTAATTTAAGAATTACCGTACAAATATATTTCATTCTTACCCTAGTTGCATTTTGTGTTGGCGTATACTTTGGCCACAATACTAAAAACAGTTGGCCAACGGTTACTTTTGGCACCTCTTGAATGGGAAGGACCAACTATCAAGGCCCTACTGTTGGTTACTAACTATCATCAAACCATATAAAAGACCTACATATAATTATGTTTTTTTACCAATGGTGTACAGGGACTGAAATAAGACAAGAAAATAAATTTTAGTTATTTATTGCACCCCATAATCATAATACACTCAATTATGTAATTGTTGAACTCAGAGACGTCACTTACTTAAAACAGTTATTATTTTTGTAAGTTTTCATATCAATAAAGCATGAATATGACATTTCTTAATGAGCCAGTTACACTTGTAAATAAATTTTTATTAAATCTAAATGGAGTTCTTGAGTATTATACGTTATAACACTATTAATAATTTTTATAGTTTACATTTCATTTTTATTTATTGGTTTCATTAAGTGACACATTTACAAAAGGTATAAAAGTGTAAGTATTTTCCTCATCCAAATTTTGAAGAAGTAAGCATTTTTTATCTACAGAAGAACATACAGATTTTTTTCTGTTTTATGAACTTTATATAAGTTTAGCTAACAACTTTCTAAAGGTTTTTTCAATTCAAAAGATTCACATCCCATTATATACAAATTATTAGATAGTTTTTCAATAGATTTTATTATAAAAATGTCACAGTCTTTAATACTATAGCATAAATCAATACACACAGAACACATACCTATATATCATCCAAAAATATTTTACTTATTTTTTTTGTGACAGCCAAGTTTTGTGGCCTTTCATGAGTACTTTTTATTTCACCCAATCTTTTTGAAACGTGTTGCAAAGGGTTATTATGAGACCGAACCATTTTCTTTATTTTACTCATATGGTTTTCAAAAGGAAAAGCAGAGAAATTATCTAATGTACCAAAATTTGCAACATCTAGTGTTATATGTAGTAAATTATGGGAATTATAAACTAAAAGTTCTTTATGATAATATATTGCAACATTACTAATAAAAAAATGCATTAAGCTATTTGCATAATTCTGCCATTTTCAGATTCCATACACGAATCAGAGCACAATATATTTACTGCACAATGTAGTATTAAAAGATATTGATATAAATGTTTTGATAAAATATTTTTGAGTACCACTGGGCCAAGATACAATAAAAAGGATCGAAATTCAATGACCTTCCAAAACTTAAACAAACCTATAGAATGTCCTTCTCCTGTTCTCGCGTCCTCCATCCCTATCTTTGGTAAACCTAAACCAGCTCGTTACAATTTCTCGTATAGACGTTTCGTTTTCTGTTTCTGCAATCTTATTCTTCCTTACTGCACCTAAAAAATAATCAGAATGCAATAACTTAAAATTATATAAAAATAAAATTTTATTAAATCAAAAAATATTTGCCATGGAAGATTGACAGATTTTGTCAAATCCAAAACTAAATGTGTTTGTTCTTTAGGTGCCAAACGCGGACACCACATATATTTAATAAGACCCTGTAGCAGCATCCATATTCACCATATACCTAAATACTGGCTAATAGCTAGCGACTTCATAGATAGAGTCGGTGACAAAACATTCATTATATGACTAATTTAATATTACACACCTAAAATGACTTTCATTAAAACAAGTTTCTTCAAGCTGTGTTTGTTATTTTTGCCTGTCCAACTGCAACTTAATGCAAAACAATTTGTAAACAATCTCTCTAAAATTGTTGTTTTATATCCTCCTATGCAGCTTAAGTATTTGATCTGAAAAATAAAACAGTAATTAACACTTAAAATAAATAAGTGAGTAAATAGGTAAATAAATAAAAAAATGTGATTTCAAAATACCATTATCTCATTATTTTCTTCTTTTTTGTAACCAATCGTCCACAGTGTTTAGATCTTGAACACTTTTTAATGGCATTATAGACTTGATGTTGTGTTGATGTTGTCAGGCAAAAAACCAACATCTTTACTAAGTGTAGATATTAACAACTGTGATGTGATATTATTTTGAATTTCTTTTAATTCATTAATATCACACTTTATTTCAATTAAATACTTTGAGAATGTATCTGTAATATAAAATAAAATATTATTCATTATATTATTATAACAAAGAATGATAGAAGTGTTAGTCCGAGTCACATTCAATTTAGCTACAATTCAGATGTTATAGTAATTTAAAAGAAAAAATGTTAACTTTATATCAGGGCTTTTAGATTGGAACTGAATCAGTGCTTAATGTTTGAGTTTTGTCAGAAAATGCATGTTGGATATATCACATCTATGTCAAAGACTTTTTTTGCATTTTCTGATTGTGATTAATAATTTTTATCAGAAAATGCAAGGTCGAAAGATTTTAACATAGGTATGTTATAGTCTTTAAGTTATGTATTTACATAAATAATAAATACCTAAAGCAGAGTATATTTTAGCCAAATCACTTGATGTAGGATTTTTTTGATTTTTTTGAAACATTGATTGGTTTTGCCTCTGATCTTGTTGAAGTTGAGGTGCATGTGGACATCAGAGAATCTATAACATTATTAGGTAGTTATTTTGTTAGCCTAGCAGCTAAAGATTGACTATGAAGTTGGAAGTTCTAGATTTGAACACTAGGTCAGACAAAATAATTGTATGCACAATGCAACTGTTTATTTTGCATCACGAATGTTCATTGACAACTGATATGACAAGTTGTTTCAATTGTACAGAATTTAACTCTAGCTTAGGTCTGAAATCATGGCCCCATAAATTTGTGACATTATTATTTTACAATGAAAAAACAATATGAATGTAAATTAAGTAGTGCAGAAGTATATCTGAAAGTACAAATTTAACAAAAAAATTACTGGAATGAGTGCCAGGGGCAAATGCTTGAAAAGAATTAAAAAGCAATCATTTTATGATTTTATATGAAATATATGAAATAATTAGGCAATGTCCTTAATTCAACCTAATTTAAGATTTTAAAATGTTTATATGACTGATTTTAATGGCCATAACTTACCATGTCAGTCAAAATGTTACACAGGTTAGACAAAATAGACATTTTGTAAAATTTAGAGTCAGATGCATACAAAGGTTCTAAGCATATAATAGCCTGTGCTAAGGATAATAATGGGTGGTGAGTAACCAAGCACTTGTAAAGGTGAAGTTAAATGGCTGACAACCAAGCATTCTGACATAACATACAGATACCTACAAGAATGTAAAAATACCTTATTTTGAATAACCTATACCTGTTGTCTGGATACTTTCAGTGTCAAAAAAGTAAATAAAAATATCAACTCACTGTTCAGTTATAATTCATGTACAAAGAAATGATTAGTATGGCATAGTGGGAGTAGATATGTGGTCTGTTTAGTCGCACACACCAAAATTTGAAAGTAGGCCCTTTTTTTGTTGTATTTGAGGCTCTGTTCAAACATAAAAATCAAAATGTATGCCTAATCAATGAAGTTTAGTAGGTAGTAAAAAAAAGCTTATGTAATCAATAGAACTCCAGCTACAGCGGGAGCTGTAGCTGGCACATAAACTTACCGTTTCGTATAAGATTCTTTTTACTTTGTACAATGACCAATGTTCGGCTTCTGATGGTATTGGTGTCATTAAGCATTTGTTAAATTTTGATATTTTGTGCGGTGGCCACAAACACGCTTTTTTCGAGGCGTCCACCATTCTCCACGAATCACGCTTAGGCCTCCGCCGTCTTCCGATTCTTCGAATTCTACAACAGCTTTGTTCATAATAATATTTTTATAGAAAACAATATTTGTACAACCACAACAATAATATTGTAGACTATGTACCTGTGGATTTTTGAAACAACACTGAGATACCTATTCAATATTACACTGTATTCCACAATTCCACTTAGCCACTAATCCACTATGATTTCTCGCACACGAATACGAATTCCCACCACACCTTACAAACTACAAACAAAACAAGAACTTACACAGACTTACACAAAATGGCGGATAGCGCGCGCGCGTTAGTCTTGGCGGGCGCGTGCGCCTGTCGTGTTGCCAGCACTTTACTTTAAAATTACCTTTGGTATTTTAATTTGCGTTTGCGTATGCTTTAAACTTCCCCGTAATCTACATTATTTAAAGATGTTAAATAGAGTAGACTACGGGGTAATCATTATCCAATCCAAGTAATATTGAAAAAATGTCAATGTCAAAGATGGCAATTTTCTAATAAAAATAATTTGTAGTTAACATAAATAATGTTTAAAGAAAATACCTATGCCAAAACTGGTGATGAAATCGCTGATTTGTTTGCTGGTCATTTTTATTCATCATACAACAATAATATTAATAATACATTGGTTAATGTGCAATCTCAAAAATCTCTGTCTATCACCTTTAGCAATAAATATATTTCTTCGGTGCAATTTTCCGAAATAGATATAGTTCGAAAAATAAAAAAGTTGGATGCAACAAAGGGTGCAGGTCCAGATTCTATTCCTCCTCTGTTTGTAAAACGCTGCGGTGCGGCACTTGCACTTCCACTAACATTAATTTTCAACCGATCGATGATCGAAGGTACTTTTCCTGACGAGTGGAAGAAGGCTCGAATTGTGCCTGTGTTCAAAAAAGGAGAACTAGCTAATGCAAGAAATTATCGGCCAATATCAATACTTTCGTGTTTCTCTAAAATACTAGAGTCTGTCTTGTGTCCTTTACTAGCAACTTTGGTCGACAATGATATCAGTGACCGACAACATGGTTTTAGGAGCGGCCGTTCAGTTGCAACGAATTTGGTTTCATTTATTTCCGATATATCAAAAGATGTAGATGCTAGCTTGCAGGTGGACGCAATTTACACCGACTTCAGCAGCGCCTTCGATAAAGTAAATCATTTTATATTACTTCAGAAGCTAGAATGCTATGGTGTAGGAGGATTTCTGTTGAGGTGGTTTGAGTCTTACTTGCAAGAAAGACCACAGAATGTTGTTGTTGATGAATTCGTGTCCCGAACTTATTTTGCCCTTTCCGGTGTTCCTCAAGGTTCCCATTTGGGGCCTATACTGTTTCTTCTTTTCTTTAACGATGTAACTTGCCGAATTAAGCACTGTGAAATATCTTTGTTTGCCGATGATTTAAAAATCTATAGACCAGTGAAAGCAAGTATTGATGCTAAATTAATACAAGATGATCTTAATGAAATTGTGGATTGGTGCAACGTAAATTTTATGGTTCTCAATATTGATAAATGTTTTCATATTAGATATACAAGGAAAAAAACCACTTGTGACTAAGTACAAGATTGGCTGCGTGTCATTATCAGAAGTTAAGGAAACACGAGATTTGGGTGTCATCATCGATAACAACTTAAACTTTATTTCCCATGTCAATAAAACCGTAACAAAAGCAGCCCAAATGCTTGGTTTCCTGAAAAGAAATACAGTTGGTTTTAAAAACCCTAATACCAAAATACTTCTCTACAATGCTCTTGTGCGCAGCAATCTTGAGTACGCGAGTGTTGCATGGTCCCCTTTCTACGCTGGCCATTTGCAACGAATTGAGAACATACAACGCGTTTCCACCAGACACCTGGCTTTCTCCCACAGTGGCTTTTCCCATAGGAACTCATACGACCAGCGTTTGACCACATTCAGAATAAGCACCTTACGTGATCGCAGGCTTGTTTTGGACCTATGTTTCCTTTTTAAATTGATCAATAACCGAATCAGATGCAGCCATCTTCTGGATAAGGTACCTTTAACTGTCCCTTACTCTTACCCCAGGCATAAAATAAATAAAATATTTTCCACTCCTTTTTCCAGAACAAATTTAGGTTTGCAGTCTCCACTGTGTAGAATCTTACACGAGTATAATTCCCCAAACTCGTGACCCAGAGATTGACGTCTTTCGTGGCTCGTTTGACACTTTCAAGCGGAGACTGCAGGATCTATTGCGCAGGAGGCCTTAGTTTGGGCCGCCTTTTCGTTTGAATTCAGAGCGACTACCTAATGCTACCTTATTGTAAATGTTATGTACACCATAAGTGTCATGTATATTAGAATAATACTATAGAATATTTATTTGGTTATTGTATGAATATATGTGATGTGGTTGTGCTTTAATAAATAAATAAACAAATAAATAAATAAAAAAATAATATCCGTAGTCTGCTATCCACACATATGAAAACATACGTCAAACGTCAGATCATACGTCAATTTGTATTTTATCAGTGACTACCCTTAACTAAAGGAAAAACCACACAGCCTACCCAGTATGAAAATTATTGAAAGGCAAAAATATTGAAATAAGTTTCTGAAAATAGTGTAAAGTATCAGAACAAAATTTAAAAAAGTAGTTTTTAGTAATTCCACAACCTTCTGGAAATCGATGTGTTACTTGCGGCCAAAATATAATATTGTAGGAGCAGATAGTACCTACCTACACTTAGAGAGTAGAGTAAATGAACGGCAGTAGTATATAGCAATCAATTTACATATATAAGAACTAGTGATGTCAATATTATGTTTTCAAAGTCACATTTACCTATTTATAGTAGGTACGGAACAATTCAGTTTGATAAATTTTGCTTTGATTATTATTTTTATAAATGTTACAAAACAATTGTAATAATACAATGTCCGCACAGTACGCTAAGTTTGTGTATTTTCGCTCAGTAGTCCTCATCGCATCAATTTTTACTACTTTTACCTATTCCATGGGTATATCGTCTACGTGGAAGCCCACATTAGAAAACGAGTGAGATATAAACAAAAATTACCATAGAACACCGCAATCGCTGTGGTAATGGTAACACCATCGGGTAGCACTATGGCTGTGGCGCCCTCTTAAGAAGAAAAATGGCGAGATAAAAAAAATATTGAGAAATATTTCAGTTAATCCAGTAGGGGCTCAAATATAACGTCTTGTAACGTATTATTTAATAGATACCAAAAATTTTTATTTATTCGTAATTATAAAGTCAAATCGTGAATATTTTTTTTAAAGTTCCTATAGACATTTTAGAAGACATTCTATATACATACTCCCTCTTTCAGGCCTTCTTTAGCCCAAAATTGTTATATTGTTGAAGTACATATTTAAAATTTTATGATGACCCTACACATTTATTTTCGTTACAATCCTTGTAAAAATTTCCCAACAGTATCTTACCGTAGGCCCTGAAGGTTAATGATCAGAAAATAACAGTAACACATTAAAGTTGGGCCATGAAAGGAAAACTGTTGGGGTATCTATTAACTAATTCCCATCGAATTCCCAACAGTTGGCGATTGGCAGCCAACCGAAAATGCTATTAGGGTATTTCGTTAGTTATTTAGAAGGCGCTCGCTCCTCTCTGGCTAATCCGAAAAGTACCTAATAACATGAGTGCACTGATAGCTAGATAAAATTTTTTATTACTTATTTTATTACAGTAAACCTTTGACTTTTAGTATTGATTGTGAAAAGAATAAGCTCTGCAAAGGAAAGCGTAAATTTATAGTACCTAGTAATACAATGTAGTTTTCATCATAAAATGTTTTTTTTTTAATTATCTTTTACAATAACATCACAAAGATAAAATGCATCTACTTTTCGCTTATTGGCTAAACGATATCTGTTATTTTCTATGGATTTTTACACAAAATTTTTACTTATAAAAGTATATTTTATAAGTTTCTCTATTGCTCGTTAAAAATACAGTCTAGTTAGCTGTGATAGTTTTCCTTTTAACTACGTTATATATACTCCTGTAATTTTTTCGATAGATCCAAAAACAACGGTTTAGCTAGTAGAGGGCGGGGACACATGACTCTAACAAAAATCAGGACTTTAGGGGTGCATATCTCAACAACTGTTGACTTAAATAAAAAAATTGTTTAAAACCTTGATATTATTTTTTAAGAACTATCGTTTGGTACTTCTCGCGTTAATATACGATGATTATTTTTTTTCGTAGTTCAGTTACATCCCAAAGCCCTATCCCAAAAAAAAAATTTCTTAATTTCACTACGTCAATGTGTAGCGGTTCATAGATTTCACCTCCCTTCCAAATTTCATCTATATATTGCCAATAGTTTCCGAGAAAAATCCCAAACAGGCATACAGACGGACATGGCGAAACTATAAGGGTTCCTTCTATGCCATTTGGCTCGGAACCCTAAAAAAGTAGATATGGATTTATCTTCTTACAATAATAATAATAAACATCTTTATTGTCAATCAAAGTTACAGTTATATTCAAAAACAAAATCAAAGGGACATACAATAAACCTAATGCAACAGTGAAAGGCTACTGGCACCTAAACTAGGACAGCCTGTATTATAGGTACCAGCACCCCTCTCCTGGTGTCCGGCTTAAACATTGTTACAGTATTTAGGACAATCATAAATTTAAAAAACCAAAAGGATAACACAAAAATAAATCAAAAGTATACAACAAAAATGTGCAACAAAAGTATCCAAAGTGTAATTCAAATGTACGTAAAATGATATAAAAATCATATAAGTCTATGTGAGGGGAAGGGAGTATATATAATAGAGATTGAAGTGTAGGAAGAGTGTGTAGTAAGTCTGTGTGAACGCGTTTGAACATGTGTCTTTATGTATTACAGTAACTGAAACTTGCAAAATTAAAGAGTTAAATAAAAATAAGTAAGAAACCCGACTGTGTAAAAAGCGAACTTAAAAAAATGGAAACAAGATACTTCTCTCCGATCCCACAACCCGTGTCGGAGATGTTAGTTTTTCCCGTTGAACTTAAAACTACATGACCATTGACTACTTACGTGATATTGTTTACACTACGAAGTTTGTTAGAGGGTACTCGCGGGTTGTAGGATCGGAGAGAGAAATGGGACAACTTGATTCGTAGCCTGAGCTCTTTTCAACTGAACGAATAAGAAAAAAAGTCTCACTGATTCAGTCAAGTGAACTGGACAATTGAACTGTGGAGGTAGTGCGGAGGTGGATGTTTCCAACGATACCCTTAAGTTATTTTTCCGCTCTGCCATCGCTCAGATAAATCTAAAACACTTGAAAAAAAAAATGAAAAAAAAAGTTTATTTTACAGCAGATTAGCGATCTACAATTATTTAAAAAAGCAGTAAAATACATCAGCCATAGGTTCGCTAATAGCAGAAAGAGTTAATTTAACAACAGAAAGTATGTGTCTGTAGTCCTCACACTAGGCAGCATGCCTGTATCGTGAGGACCTAATACGGTATACCAATATAACTTAGCTAATGACAATTAGTCGAACTTTTGAAATTAATAATTATTATACTATGTGACTAACAGATCCAAAATACATATTCAGTCACACACAATACACACAATGCATACATATTGATATATACATACATATACATACATACGCATACACATGATACAAAAACAGTTATTTACGCATATGGTTGATGTTGCCATATATTACATTATCAAGTAAGCAACACATGTCTGTCTGTACATTGAATTCCAAACAATACATGCATACAATAAACAACGCAAACAACAAGCATTACAATTGCCCAGAATACAAAAAAAACAGGATTATAAATTACTAATAAAAAATATTAACAATAATACCACTACAAGTTAACTCAATTTAATTAAGAAGCGACTACCCAGTCATCAAGTAATATAATATATCATGATTGAATATTTAAAACGTCTTCGGTGCGATCATAACTTAGTGTAGACAGCCAGTTACAAATTATCCTTTTGGCTTCGTACACTGACTTTTCTTTTAGGCTACAATGTCTACCTACAGAGTTATATACATGCGCTCGAATAAACTGACCAAAACGATGGGTGAAAGAAGACCTCGCGGCCGTAATAGGCAAGCGGAAGACCCTACGCTTTACCATAGCCTCTAATTGATCGGAGGCCAGGACATATTTGTGAACAGACAGCGATGTTCTCAGTATAAAGAGTTGCCTCACGCTAAGCACACCGCTGTCCTCGTAAACAGCCGTAGTAGGATATCTATAAGGCTTTTTCATCATAACCTTCAACACTGACCTTTGTGCCCTTTCAAGCTGAATAGGGACAGTCTTTGCAGCGCTACCCCAGCAAGAAATACAATATGTTAAAAGTGATTGACACAGTGCAAAGTAAACAGATTTTAGCGTATCTATGCATGCTATGTCACGAAGATTTTTAAATACACCAATGACTTTCCTCACCCGAGACGAGAGTACAGTTATATGATTTTTGAACGTCAATTTTTCGTCTATATATACTCCCAAATATTTAGTAACTTTTACTCTTTTTAGTGATTCACAAGCACATGGTTTTGCAGCACATAAATCGTTGTGCACTGTGATCTGCTCCTGCCGAAATGGCGCCGAGGCGGCAGTTTTGTGAAAGCAGATATACACGGACTTATTTGTGTTTAATGTTAAAAGATTCCTTCTGAGCCAGTTAGATACGTGAGACATACCAAGCTCAGCACAGCTCAATGCCACTGGCCATGAAGGTCCGTGAAACAAAATAGCGGTGTCATCGGCATAGCAAATGATTTTAGCATTCTCAATGGGCAAATCATGGATATCGTTTATGTACATTGTAAATAACGTGGGCCCTAGTATACTACCCTGCGGCACTCCAAATTTTACAGTTTGCACACTACTCAACTCCTGTCCAATTCTTATACACTGCCTTCGCTCCGTCAGGTAACTTCTAAACCAATCTAATGGAACACCTCTGACACCCATGTTATTTAATTTACTTAAGAGTATGGGAATGGAGACAGAGTCAAAGGCTTTAGCCAAATCCAAGAAAACACCCACACAGTTTAGATTACTATCAAGACACGATGACACCTCGGTAGTTAAAAGTGATACTGCATCCTCAGTGCTCTTTCCCTTTCTAAAGCCGAATTGCCTTGATGAGAGCATGTATCTTGACTCAAGGTAACTTGATAATCTTTTATTGACAAGTTTTTCCAGTAACTTCGAGAAAACTCCCAGCAGTGAAATAGGTCTATAGTTTTCAATGCAATTTTTGGGACCACCCTTGTGTATTGGACTGACACATGCTAATTTCCAGTCGGAAGGGAATATTCCACAAGCAAGGCTTAAATTGAAAAGATAAGTGAGAGGTACAACGACTACATCTTTTATGTGTTTTATCAGCGAATTGGCCAGCCCATCAATACCAGGAGCCAAGGCATTCTTCAGGCCAGTAATCAATTGTGTAACTTCATCGTGATCCGTCGGTGACATGAAGAATGAGTTTGCGGGTGAAATGCTAGCGAAAACGGAGCTGGCTAGTTCCGCTTCTGTCACATTTGCACCTGTGATAATTGCACTAGCCAGACGTTGTCCTACTGTAGAAAAGTGATCATTACAAATGTCAAGGGGCTTTCGTGTGCTGTCTGTAGTTTCCATAGATAACAGTTCAGAAGGCTCATCAGTATTGTTTGCCATATTACATAATCTTTTAATTGACTTCCAAAGTTTCTTGGGAGTATCTCTATTGCCGGATAACTCACTTTTTTCATAGTCATTTTTTAGTTTACGCAATAGACTCACAAAAAAGCACTGATATCTTTTATAGGACACTTGGAGTGTTTCGTTGTTGGGTTCAAGTCTGGCACGTTGATGAAGGCGATCACGATGCCTCATACATCTCATTAGACCTGGTGTGATCCAAGGCTTCAAGTTGTATTGAGTCCTGCTAAGTCGAATCACACGAGTATGTTTACTCACAATATCCATCAAAATGCCCGAGAAAGCTCCAGTTGCAATATTTACGTCACTATTGTCACTCACAACAGACCAATCAACTACCAATAGCTCACTTTTAATTGCGTCATAGTCTCTTTTAATTACTGTGCGATTTAGGCGAGCTGCTTTTAATGTGTTTAGATTAATGCCTAACATTACTGGATAATGGTCAGTAATGACCGACTGGCAGACGATGCCTATGGGTGCAGGTCTAAGCAATGAGCTTGATACATAAATATGATCAAGACACGATGGGCCTCTTGTGGGTGCTGTTATAGCAGGTATCAGGCCACATTCAGCCATAAAGCATTGATACTCTAAAGATCTGGGCATGTTAGAATCCAATATATTAACGTTAATGTCGCCAGTTAATACCAGAGGTAGCCCATCAGTGTCACAAACACATGATTCAAGGGAGGATAAAAAATTCTCAATATTTGTATGCGATGGCGAGCGGTAAATCGCAACTATGGTGATAGTTTTGTGTAGGCGAATGACCAAGCAGTTTGCATCTTCAATAGCAGGTTCAGAGGCTAATGCAGTCCAAGTTTCCTTTACGTAAACCACAACGCCATCATTTTGTATGAGATTATTTTCTGTATTGAACATTTTGTAGCCAGGAATCTGTGGGATAACTATGGAATCACTCAGCCTGCACTCCGTCAGAACATAAACATCATAATCAATATTCAAGCGCTCCCTAGTAACCAAAAATGAATCAAAATTCTTTTGTATGCTTCTTATATTGAAAGTGAATATTTTAAAATTGTGGTCAAGTGAGAACACATGTTTGCATTTTTCGCTCTCATTTACAACACAACAATTTATACTTAACGAATCTAAATCATCTTCTAAATCTTTAGAGAAGAGCATAACTGTCGAAGATATTTATTTCTGAACCACGTTGACCACAATGCATAAGGTTATTGCAACTTGGTAACTTCACTTGATGATATGACTGGCTGAAACGTAATAACTTCCTTGAAAGATGTGACTTTGGTACAGCAAATACGGGCATATAATAGTTTAAATACAAAAGCAACATAAAAGGAATTATAAAGAAATACATTAAATAAATAAAGGTTGCAATACTATAAAAATAGATAATTAATATAAAACTTACATAATACAGTCTAGACCAAAACAGTATCGAGAAATATTTGAAACAATTAACCAACAGCAAAAAACACAGCAACTGGCAAATCTCCATATAAGTGCAGACAATCAGCAACCAGAGTGCACACTCACGAAAACCAAGAACTACTGTCCTATTCCGCCGAAATAGGAAGAAAGCGGTCCAAATCCTGTTGCGATCGGATGAGCTGAGCAGATTTCCCCTCACGCTGCCTAATATAAATAGCTCCTTCCTTGCACCAACAGAACGCATATTGAAGGGTCTTGGCCCTCCCTCTAGTCTCACGAAATAAAACTCTATTGGCCTTCGTAAGTCTTTCATTGAAAAATACTCTGTTTGAAGGCCCCGCAATCTGCAAATCCGAAGTCGAAAGATTTCGTATGGTTTTAGAAGATCTAAGAATCTCATCACGCTTGGAACGGCGGAGGAGTCTTACGACAACTGGGCGTGGCATTCTACTACCACCAGGCAGACTAGATGTCACAGGTGGGCGGCGAGATCCAACTCTAGTAATCCAGTCCACATCTTCATCCTTCAGTTGCACTCCAATTTTATTAGCTGCAATCTTCACAATGTGATCCAGGTTCTCACTGCTGTTCTCAGGGATGCCTACGATTTCAATCTCATTGCGCAGATTATGCTGTGCCTGAATATTTAGCTCACTATGCAGGAACGCAACGGTTGCATGCAAGTTAACCACTTCCTTGTCCCGCTTCTCCAAGCTCGTCAAACGTAAGCCATCAGCTGACAAATTTCGTACAAGCTCATCCATCCGTTCATGACAATGAGATAGGGAGCAAGTGACATCTTCTAATTTAAAACTTCTTTACTTCTAAAGCTAAAGCATGTAATTAATTCTCAGACAAGATAGTTGCTGTATATTATTCGTGCTGTTCACTCAATCGCAGCCTTTTGTTCGTTTGCTTTCATTACATTAATAAAATGTTTATCTTCGAAACAACGAGCAAATTCTAATTCGGAAAACTGAAAATATTCTCGAAAATCGTTTACCAGTTTCTAAACCTATTTCGGATAAACATTTAGACAGTTAAACTTATTAAAAATAAATTATTTTTATGCATAGATATCTAATAAATTAAATAATCATAGACAAGCACTTCATTTTATTTATTTGTATAGAAAGCTTTGTCATGTTGTTCATCAATTTAATATTAGTTCCCCCGATTTTCCATTTGAAAGCAATGAATTTCATTGTCTCTATTTTTATCTCAGAAGATACGAAAACAGTGAAAGACGCTTTCATTGTTCCATTTTGAATGTATTTCTCCATTGAGTGTATAATTAACTCTAAAATGTATGATGAAACGGACCCTTAAAACTTGTTTTAAAAAATCTTGACACCGACGCTTCTACCTATCGCGCGTAAAACGAAACCCTATCAATGAAACAGGGTGTGAGAAAAATGGTGTCGGAAGTGGCAGGCGAGTCGTCAATTACACTCGACGGCGGCCGGTGTCGTTTCGGATGTCGCTCCATTACGGCCGTCCGCTAATGGCTGGAAACCCGAACACCCGACGTCTTACTCACCATTTCTTACCGAGGCCCGCCTTACGTAACGTTACCGTTCTTTCGACAAACGATCGTTATATAGAAGACATAGGACTAGATGCGCAGTTTTCCTCGTACAACGACATGTCAAAGTTTTCATGTTACCTGACGTCGGTTAAGTGAAAGCAATCAAGGAAAAGTAGACCTCGAGCCGTCTGTGTCAATGTTCAACTTAGGTGTGAAAATAAGGTGAAAAACCCCAGATATATAAAATTGAAAAGGAAGGTTTATACAGCAGTGATTATTAATATATTGGTGATTTTTTTTTGTATTCATCATCATCATCATCAGCCCATTTTTACCCCACTGCAGGGGCTTAGGCCTCCCCCAGGGTGAGGAGGGGGGCTTGGAGCTTAAGTCCACCACGCTGCTCCACTGCGGGTTGGGAACTGTAACGACCGCCATCTATTGACAGCGTCCGGGACCGACTGCTTAACGTGCCCTCCGAAGCACGGTAATAACTTTTTGTAATAACTGTCGAAATTTTAATATTATATTACGACCTTTGGTAAAAATAATAAAAATGTGTTTTTTTCTTCTAGTAACAGTCAATACCGAAGTATTGAAATATGACATTACATAGTTATCGTGTTGACTTGTGACATTGCGTCGGTCGGCGGCCTTCGGTGGGATAATCCTCCGACCGAGGATACAGTAGGTCACAACGTGATCTGCGGCTCATAAGCGATTCAAATAAACTGTATACGTTATACAGTTACGGCTCCATTAGGTATACACTAAATGCCATTTAATATAAAAATATAATATCTGAGACATTCCACACAGCGCCATCTAGTCCCAAAATAAGCAAGTATTATGCTCGTATTATGGGTACTTGACGAGTGATATACATACTTAAATTTTACCCCTGACTCACTCATTCACTAATAACAACGCCTAGCCGAAACTACGAAACGAATCACACAAAATTCAGACATTAAGTTTGTTTTGAGACGTAAGCATTCACAAAGAAAGGATTTTCCGAAATTATAAAAAATACATAAAAATTGGTATTTGGCCTTTAGGTTAGAAAATAAATACGTTGCCTGTAATAGTTTTTAGGGTTCTGTACCCAAAGGCTATCAACGGGAACGCTGTTCGTCTGTCCGTCCGTCCGTCTGTCACAGGGCTGTATCGTCTGAACCGTGATAGGTAAACACTTGAAATTTTCAGTGTGTATTGCTATGGCTGCTATAAGAATAAAAAAAATTACAAATGAAAGGAAGTCCCTATACAAGAAACACGTCTTTTTCGACGTTTTTGGTGATCGCTGATTGGGACATCATTTTCACGAAATATGTACTAGTATGGCTGCCATAACCACAAGTAATAAAAATAATATTAAGTTAAAAATTAAAGGAAGTATCCATACAAAAAACGTATTTTCGATATTATGCAGTGGTACAGAACCCATCGTGTGCGTGTCCAAATCGCACTTGACCAGTTAACCCTGTTTTAAAAGTTAACCCTGTTATATAATCCTTGAACACAGCACCATAAACAGTATACTTTTCCTGTACACAACACTAGAAATTGTTTGACATTCTATAAGGGCTAAGTTATTTCTTATGTAAGTTCACTGACTTTTCGGTATAAGCTCATCGGAGCACCACAGCTGCTACGGGTGGAAAAGAAAATAAAAAATCTGAAATTACATTTCATGTGTAATTTCACAAAAAGCTTGTTTAAAACAAAGATAACGAATATTTGATTTTATTTATAATAAGATAATTTAATATTTGAAATGTACCTACGTTTAAACTAAATTAATGTAAACATTACCTTAAGTACAAAGGGAGATTTTAGTTGCGATTGTTTGATCTGTCATATCTATACTAATATTATAAAGCTGAAGAGTTTGTTTGTTTGTTTGTTTGTTTGTTTGTTTGAACGCGCAAATCTCAGAAACTACTGGTTCGAATTGAAAAATTCTTTTTGTGTTGGATAGTTTATTTATTGAGAAAGGCTATAGGCCATATGTATAAAATAGTACTATCTGTCTGTCTGTCTATTCGAGCAAATCTCCAAAACGGCTAAACCGATTTTGAGGAAACTTCACAGATGTGGAAAGAAAGTGGTCAAAAATGACATACACTACTTTTTGTATGTCTGTCTGTACGTCCATCTGTCTATTTGAGCTAATCTCTAAAACGGCTGAACCGATTTTAATGAAATTTCACGGGTATGAAAAGGAGGTGGTTAAAAGTGACATACACTACTTTTTGTATGTCTGTATGTCTGTATGTCCGTCCATCTGTCTATTCGAGCTAATCTCTAAGACGGCTAAACCGATTTTAATGAAATTTCACGGATATGAAAAGGAGGTGGTCAAAAGTGACAGACACTACTTTTTGTCCGTCTGTCTGTCTATACGTCTATGTATCTATTCGAGCTAATCTCCAAAACGGCTGAACAGATTTTAGTGAAACTTTGCAGACGTGAGAGAAGGTTGTCAAGAGTGACATCAGTTACTTTTTGTGGCTGTCTGTCGTTTGTCCTCACTGATCCATCAGCGTAGATAAAGCCGAAACTACTAAGTCTAGGAAGTCGAAATTTGGAACAGTGGTTTATTTTATAACATGAGTATTAATTTTTTAAGAAAGGAATATTTGGAAATTTCAAATTTAAAGAGGGAGGGATGGAGGTGCTTTGTATGAGAATATTATTTGTTCTTTAAAGATAGAAACATAAAAATTTTAAAATAAATATATAATGACGTGTTTCAGGATTTTTGGATTTTCATATTTTAAGGGTGGTAAATGGGAGGTGAAAAGTATGGGAGTACCGGTTTTCTTAAAGGAGTAGGGAGAATGAAGATTGAAAGTTTGAATGGGTGTACCCAATATTAGTTTCAGCAAAAAGTACCTACGTATAAACCATTTCGAATGTTAATACTACCTAAAACAGGAATGTGTAGTCTACGCAAGCGACGCTGCGGGCGGTCGCTAGTCAATTATAAAACATAGAATACAATATCGGTCCTAATATTTAACGAATACTAAGTATCAAGTATGATATTCCAATATAAGTAACGCAATATATTCAGTATTAGGAATACAAGAATGACGTGACCCTAATATAACACCTCTAGACCGCATCCTCGCCCTCGCGGCTCGCCCCAGCAACCTATGTCGTGTCGTCTGCTTCCCGATCTATTCGTTTCTATGTTACCACCTACGAACGCAGCCACCGCAAATTTGCTTTCAGCATTATGGCGTATTACGAGCGAATTCGCAACGAAATCGCTGTTATTAGTTTGTCACAGTATAGCCGCCTGAATCGCTCTTTTAAAGCGCTGTAAAGCGTTACGTAATGTAGCCGCATCATCCCTGGAATTTCATTGTTGCGTAGTAGCCATTGACGTGTTCTGTTATCCACCTTAAAGCTCTATCACCTCACCCTCGTGCGCTAATAGCCATTGATGAGTTTTGCAATACACCCAACCCCTATCCTCAGCTTCCATCATCAAACCCTAGTCACCATGCGCAGTAAAAAGTGCTCAGGAAGACCAATTTAACGAACGCAAACCCGATGCATTTGCTCGTTGCCATTAATTAATTCTGCTAGCCACCTACCAGCTCCAACATCGTTATTATGTGGCATGAAGAGGGCTCGTGTAAACAATAATAATAATAACTGGGGCATACCACACAGCGCCATCTAGTCCAAAAGTAAGCAAGTATTATACTTGTACTATGGGGTACTAGACAACTGATATAAAATATTATATAAGTAGATACTTTTACACCCAGACACGGAACAAGTAGACATGTTCATGCACAAAAATATTTTTCCCGTGCGGGAATCGAACTCGCGACCCTTGGCTCCGCAGTTAGGGTGTCTAAAACCATTCGGTCAACCGGTCAGTCAAATATTTCTTTTTTTTTGTCGGTGTATTCGGAAAGTGCGGCATTATGTAAAAACTTTAAATGAAAATGTGGCTAAACAATTTAATTTTCTACTTTATGTTTTAGGTTGTTTTACTTATTGAATAATATACTGTACCAGAAAAAGTCTTAAAAAATATTTTAATAGTAAGTACAGCCTGTAAAAATAATGCTTATTATTGCTAATTTTGTTCAATCAACGAAGAAAAGAGTTTTTGAATTTGAATACTCCGAGTATTTAAAATTAGAGTATACGGAATCTCTGAACGTTTCGTGAGATAGTGAAATTAGAAATACCGAATCTTAGCGTCCTAAACTCAAAACACTTTTCTTCACTGAGTGAGCAAAATTGCTTTTTGCGTACTTGAAGAATTGCTTTTAAAACTTAAGACTTGTTTTAAGAACATAAGAACTACTTTTTGAGCTAGTAAGATAAAACACAATTTGTACTTTCTGTATTTTACATTTTAAATGATCTCTTATTCTGGAAAACAAAAATATAAAAAGAATAAAAACAATTTATTTAAATAAAATCTGTCATGAAAACACAGAGACATTTAAAAAAAAGTTAAATGATAAGGTGAACGCACCACACAAATTACGTAAAAATTGCTGAATGCAAATTGCTTTTTCACTGAAATAAAATTCCGATTTACAATAACTGGGCACATTATTCAAAAGCGCGTAAGTCCCGAATTGAGTGCCATTTATCACAGGTTTTCAGGAAAAATTTAGATAACATAATTTTAAAAAGAAACAGTATTTAAAACCAAGATAATTTATATTTTTTTTGATTACCTAACCCTTATCATAGGAAGCTTTTTATTTTTTATTAATATTTTATTTTCCTTCGCCGACTTTCACATTATTTTTTTAAACTCATATTATAAACAAATTATACGTTTCTGTTTGAATACCAGCTAGATTACCAGATAGAGTAAGAAAATTTCCATAAAATATTTCCCAGAGAGAGAACGTAAAAAAAACTGTAATCGTATCTCTAGGGACTTTAATTAAGTTTTTTAGGGACGGGGGTCGCATGGATCGTGACGTGTTGTTAAGAGATTGGAGTTCTCCATAACGTCACGTAGAAGAGGGACAGAAATTAGAATTTATAGTCCGATCTCTAAACGCAAAATAAAAGACTTTGGCGTGTTTGTCGTTGTTTAGCTAACAATGCTTGTAAACAATACGTATATCACTTTCAAGTATTATTTATTCTACTGGAATTTTATGAATTGTACAACAAATATAGTGTAAAAGAGCTACTGGTGTGATACTTGTATTATTAAGTAGGTACTGTACGTATTACTAAGTACTTTATAATATATCTATAGTAGTTTGTCCTTCCGTCCAGCCTGGTCCAGCCTTCCGTCCGTCCGTCGGGCCATCCATTCGTGCTCTAACGTCAAACTGTAACATTAAGTACAATGTGCCAATCATCTTGTACCCTCTGAATTAGATGCGGGTGCGTTTCGGCAGGTAATAGAAAGAGGATACTTATACATTTTATGTGTGTATAACTTTTTACAGTGTAGTCCGATTTACATATACTTTTTTTTTATCAGACAGGATTTAGTGCCATTGCCATGTCTAGTTAGTGCTATTTAAATTTTAAAATAATCTCATTTTACTATGACTTAATAAAAAATCGTGTATTGTTGTATGTGTCGATGTAGGACAGTTAGTTTAAGATGAAATATCAATAGTGGGTGTCTCACCAGATATATGTGACGGGCGCTACATTAGTTTTGTCTTATGCAAACTACATATCATAATATTGTGATTTGAAGCCATATCCATAAATCTAAATAACTTTAAAAATAAAAAAAAACAAATTTGGCGACAAGGACGTTTGTAAAAAGTTTATCTTAATTTTCTAAATGAAAATGGCGGCTGGTTATAACATTCTAGTAATTATTTTGTATAACTTGATAAAGTTGTGCCGTAAAGTACTACAATACATCTCGTGCCAAACTTCTAGCTAGTGCGAGGGTGCCAGGCCCGCGCTAGACTCTCTGAAACCTATTTTTCCTCCCTTTTTTTGCTCGTTTTGACTATAGAGCAAACTTAAAGTTTAGCAAAGCTGTACGTTCCAATTTTAAATGAACAAATCCTTCTAACATAAAGGTATTTATTAGATTATGTCGTTTGATTAACATATTCTTGTGTAACGCCTTTTGAGGGATGTATGTCTTTTTTACAGTGTTCAAAAGTTACCTGATCAGAATAACATGGTAAGGTCTAATTATAATCATAGTATGATAGTATTTCGAAACAACGAAAATGTTTCCTTTGTAACTGCGTAATTTTTATACACAGGAACTGTATGTAACTAATGAATGCAATTTTATATCTCTGAATGACCTCTGAAGCGAGATTGATTACCATTAATATTAATTAAACAACATTTCTTATATGAAAATGTGGACAACGTTAATAATAAGCTAGTTTTGTCGAATTGATGGGCATTTATTTCGTGGAGATTCTGTAAATTTATTAGATCGCCGGTTTCCCTATTTGCATACATTGCACCGTAAGTTGCTACGTGTCTCGTACTAAATTTATAGCCATGAGACAATTTAGTTATGGGCTTTATGAACTTCGTGCGAGCGAGCGACGCCACGAATTTATGTCCTCGTGAAGTTCCTTGAACGCCCACGTTTACTTATGCAGGATAAGGCCATAAAGATGCATACGCGTTAGCGCCTCCGAGTGTTTGCTTAATATAATTTAATAAAAACAATTTCGTGGACGGCATAAAGAATATTGTCAACATTTTTTTTTTTCGCAAATCATGGTTTACGTGACCGAAAACATTAAAAATACATCTTCACGATGAAATCTTTCGGTATTTTATAAAAACAATGGTCGACGAAGAATAATTTGAAGAGGTTCAATTTAGAATATATACGACGTCATATCAGATCTAAAATGTTTCATGTCACTTCAACGTTATTAAATTATTTGAAGCGACATCACTTTGACAGTACCTACATTCACGAAGGTTACATTATAATCAAAGGGTATGATAATTGTTCCCAGAACGTCGTGTGATGTACCTACGCAGGAACCTAAACAAATACAGTTGCATTTACATTAATTGGGACGGAAAACGAAATATTCGTTTACCTTGGGGCAATGACCCCAAAATTTACATGATTGAAATTTTGACCCCGCAGGCATGAAATAGTACCTAATTACAGATACGTTTAGTTTGAAATTGAATTTTAATCGTCGGACATAGCAATAGGACCCCTATCCGCTCCTACACGTGTCACATATAAAAAGAAGGCAAAATAATCACGCATGTAAGACGCTCTTATCACTTGGGCAATTTATAGGATTTCGGTTCATATTCTAAACTTAGTGCCTTTTTTTTTAAATTAGTGAAGCAAAACATAGATAGCTTTTTGAAACAGACCTCTACACTCTGACCCTGTCTAAAATTGCGCATTACTATGAGTAATATGACACAAGATTTTTTATTTCCAATTCCAGTTCTATTCGATATATCTTACAACTGAAATATAAAAATATAATGTATTTAAGCACGTGAATCCAACGAGCCTGCAGGAAACTATTCATCAATAGTTATTCATCATTAATAATAATATAATACCTTGGGCATCCCACACAGCGCCATTTAGTCCCAAACTAAGCAAAACTTGTATTATGGGTAACAGACAACTGATATACATACTCAAATATTCTTTATAATATATACATATATAGATTTTTCACACCCAGCCACGGAACAAATAGGTATGTCAATGATGCAACATGGGTGGTCTACCTACCTCTTTCGGAAAGAAGTTGTAGAAAACATTCTACAACTTATGCTTTTTTTTCTAAGATCTCGTTATAAAATTCTAAATAAATTTACGTAATTATTATGTTAAGACATAGCCTTTAAGCTAATCCGATCTGAGCGATATTTTACTAGTATAATTTTGGTATATTATAGAAATTCCTTTTATTTAAATTGAGATCAGTTAAAAATGTTTTCCTTAGCACGGCCCTAGCCCAGGGTTCGCTATGTCCGAGATGACCCAGGGTCAGAAACGTTTGTAAACCATAAAGATTTAGGACGAATTATCTTTTTAAGCCTCCTATTACTGGCTGTATACTAATATGCTAGTAACTAGAACTCATAGAGTTAGTGAAACGAGTCGGCGCGCAGTGTTAAGTACTCCATCCATAGTGGAATTTGTGTACTATGTATAAATTACATAGCGGAATGTTGGTATCAGACCAACGGTAAATATAGGTAAGGGTTAAAAATGTATTTAACAACTTTTTGTGTTAAAAATATCTTGATAATTACTTTTCGCTTTAGTCAAAGCAAGCATCTTAATCTAGTATCCCGTTATCTGGGTGTTGTTTTTCTATTATGGCCTCAAAATAGATTATTTATTTGTTATTATAAGTACGAAATCTAATAAATTTAAATTTATTTTACATTTTTCTTATTCACTGTTAAAACCTCATATATGACCTTCAAACCTGATCATAAAATATTAAAAACTCGTTTTGTATTAACATCATTATGTATTTAAAATCCGGTGAATTTGCGAAAATATGGAAGTGAGGTAAGGTAAGGTTAATTCCCGAACGAAGTTCGTTGAAAAAAGATTGTGGCTTTACGCGTTATACTTAATCAAAATTTCTATATGGTCGGTCATGTTGGTTTCATAAAATAAATATAAATGAGGTTACTTCTTAGAAAAAAAATCAAAGCTTTTTATTGATTAGCACAAATCGTACCTACAATGTATTTTTCTTCAGATATTTTTTAATACAAAACACAAGATAGTTCAATTCGTTAATGTTTTAACCTGCAGCAAAATAAAATTGTCTTTGGGAATCACGAGATTCAATTGATTTGAATTTTCTGTAGTAAGTAATTACCACTAATGTAGATTGCATTTACAAAGATATGTATTTAAATTAACTAGAATATAAATTCAAGGAGTACATATACAGAGTACTGGCATTATATTGAATGAATGTATTTATTAAATTTTTTCGTCGGTCGCAGGTGTGATAGCTAATTCGACGGTTGGCTCTCAACAGCATGAATATTTACGAGGGCTCGCTGCCTAAGTCGCTCATCAGTTACCTTAAAACTGAAAATTGCCTCCATTTTTCCTATGCGGAACAGACGGCATCCGAACGCAATATAATGAAAATCATAGACTTAGAAAATGTCGTAAATATAGGTATATATATATATATATACATATATATATATATATATATATCGGGGAGTAAGTCGTTTCGTATTGTTAAGGTATGAACTTTTAATCAAATTTCCTTGGTTTAACTTTTTGAATTTGGTTGGCTTTAATATGATTCAAAGTTAATATTCTTAACTAAAATAAAAATAAAGATAAATCAACTTAACGTCATTTTTACATTGTTTGTCAGTCTGCGGAAAAAATTGAAGTGTCTACGACACTCACTAAATTATGGCCTTTTATTACAAAAATGAAAAAATACAACAAAAGTCACAAAGAACATTATTGTCAATTATACACCTAAAGCGATATCAGAAAGAGTAGCATAAAGTTGGTTTAAGTATTTTAATGTTTTAGTAAATGTTTAGTTTTTAGGTTTTTTTAGTTTAGTAATGTTTAAGTAAAATTTTAATATTAGATTCAGTTTGCTTTGGTCGCCCTGCTACGGATAAAGTTCAGGCCATTTTTGAAACAGTGGAGCAAAATTGACATATTAGTCGTTACAATGTTGCAGAAAAATTGTACATTGACCATAAAATTGTTTTTAATCTTCTGAAAAATTTTTGGGCATACGAAAAGCTCAATGTTTGTGTACTCATTTGTAATTTTCTATTAATAATAATAATAATAATAATAATAATAATAACACACACAATCACAACAACGTCTAGGTCCCAAACTAAGCATTAGCTTGTATTTTGGGTACCAAGCGAAGACACCACATACATATAACAACCAAGACCCGGTGCCAGTATTAATATTCATCATATAAATACTGACCCGACCTGGGATTCGAACCCGGGACCTCCAGCTTCGCAGGCAGGGTCGCTACCCACTAGGCTAAGCGGTCGTCGTATTAAAAGGTATGAAAGCGTAACGGTTTTAAAAAAAAGATCACTGGTGATGAGAAGTGGATAACTTACCGATGAGAACGTCAGGAAAAAATCATGGTCATAGTGCGGCTAAGCTCCACAGACTGTGGCAAAACCCGGATTAACGCGTAATAAAGTGATGTTGAGTATATGGTAGGATTGCAAAGGCATTGCTCATTATGAGCTTTTCTCGTCAGTCACAACCATTGATTCGGACATTTACTTTTAACGGCTGATAGAACTAAAGCAAGCAATTGAAAACAAAACAAAACGGCCGGAAGTGATGAATAGAAAGGGTTAGTCTTTCATCATGATAACGCCAGACCACATACACCTTCATACTTAGGAATGATTGAGAGATTTTGGCTGGGAAATGTTAATGCATACGTAGATTAAAGTTAACCTCAAGAGGAGACTGTCAAAACTACTTGTCACATTTTTTTTAACCACAAACCCCAAAATTTCTACAGCAACGGGATCATGTTACAACTATAACTAGCTACAAGATGGCAACAAATTATCGAACAAAACGGCCTATATAATTTTAATTAAATGTAATTATACTATGAAAAGAAACGTTTTAAATCTGTGTATAAAATACGAAAAGGTTTCCTGTTCAACTCAATAATGAAGGTATTAACGACACTTTTACTACGAAAAAGCTTTTTTCTTATTCACTTTTGTGACTTCTAATCAGATAACTTTATTTTATTACGACAATTACATTACAATTATCTAACAAGTTTATTTCTTAAGCATAATTTACTTTGTGTTTTAAATTGCAACTTTAAGATGCAACTTATTGACGAATCTGCATATAATATTGAAAAAAAAAACGGGGTTTTATAAATACTTTATAATAATGGAAAAAAAACAGTGTTTTTGTAGGTATAATACTTTAATAAATACATATTATTAATGTTAAATATAGCGTTGTAATATTGCTCTAAAAACGAAGAAAAATTACTAAAAAAATTACTTAATTGAATTTAACTGTCGTATAGGTACAAACGAATATTATACATTAACAAATTAAATCGCAAGTTAATTGCTATTATGTATGTGACATCAATCTTATATTTTCTTAGGTTTTGTTACAGAACTACAAAATACTCGGCAAGATAGAACACTTTAAACGAAAAAACCAAGGTATTATATGTAACAATACTTACATAAAATGATAGTTTTAATAACGATAGTTTAGTTAATCTCAGAACGAATCATAACTGTCGTACAAAGCTATCGAAAGCTATGATTAAGTGCCTCACTGGAGAATGACTCAATGTATGGATAATAATTTTATCTCTGATTTACTTCGAATGCTACATTAATTCATTGGCAATTAGTTAATAGTCATCCGTATGCGTGGAACAGTCTATGAAAAAAAATTGCACCAAGCCGTAGTAGAAAAATACTTAACGAAGGAGAATAAAGGTGGCACTCGTTTGGGACGTGCGCTACGTTAAGAGCTTCTGACAACAATTAATATATAACTGCTCGCACAGGAATTTTACTTTCCTCTACTTTCTAAATTAAAAAAGAATTATTCAAACGTTATTCATTTCGCTTTTATACTTCATACTATAACCATAACAAACACAATTTGCAAAAGAACAATGTAAAAAACGTCGATTAAATATTTGAATTATACTTTTGAAAGAAAAGTTTTGCTCTACCGACTGTGTTGGCGTTACTGCTTTACTCTTAAAGGGATAATCAAAACTGTCAAATTTTAATTTATAATTCGAAAGCAAATGTTTTTTTTTTTTGTAAGATTTGTTTTATTGGCGGGTCATGCTGTTAAATGGAATATTGCAGTATTGTTTTGTGCTTTTCACATTTTTTTTAAATTGAGTTGATTTACAAAGCGTAAATACGGATAGGACTGAAAAATGTGCAACGGTAACTTTGAAATGTAACTTAAAAATACTTTGTGCTTAAGAAAATCTTATTGAAGACATTTTAGTGAGATTTAAACAAATTTAAAAGACAATGTTATTCGTCCCATGCCACGTAACGTCCGCAGTCACATCCGATGTCGCGTTCACTACTGTCAAGAATGTAGGTTTCTAATTTGTGGCACATTTTGGACTTTTTTCTCTAGACTTCGCTCTTGCACTTCCAATCACTTTCCCGTATTAAAATAACACATTCGAGGGACTTAATATCAAAATAACAAAGAAGTCATGGCTGTATCTACATGCGGAATTTTCCGAGATCCAAGAACAAGAGTTATCTTGAATAAAAAAACTTGAAAAGAGGTTTAAAAATGTTAAAAAATTAAGTATTTCTTGAAGTAATATCCGTATATTTTATATTCTGATGACAGTGGTTTGAAATTTGTCAAATTGTTTTTAAAAGTTATATACATGCAAAAAAATTTAAATAATAGTATAGAAGATCGCAACCTACTTGGAATTTTTCTTCCGTGAAGCAGGTTTAAAAGATTCAACCGCAAACTTCCGTAAAGGAAAACGACGTGATTAAATTTTCAAAATCAAATAGTCGAGCCGAGAACGTCGGGTGTAACGTGACGTCATATGACCCACAACTTAAACTAGAGACGCCCGAGGCGGGCTGTCGGGGCAATCTACCCGAACAATCCCCAAAGAGCATAACACAGCTACGTCCGATACACAAAGGATTGAACCTTTAATCAAGATATTATTTTCGGTTTATTTATTTTATTTCCATTGTTTTTACAGAAATGCACGATTGGAATGAAATTTACACAGTAACATGGAGTAACATAGTAATAATAAAAAAACTAATTATAATTATAATAAAAATTATACCGACTTAAGGAGAGGGGGTGTGACCCTCGCTCGGGGTCGTTTCTGATGCAGAGGCTCGCCATAGTGATCCAGCGCGGTAATGCCGCGAGCGTTATGGGTACTTTTGCATCAGGTTCGCCAGGGACTGGTTATTTTTAGTTTTTAAGACTGTATATATAGACTTTATATTTGTAGATTGCTTCCATAGTTTTTAATTAACAATATACCTATTTTTGCACAAGTATAGAAAATATATTATACCTTTTATATATTACTTTGATGGAATTTATTTGAAATTATGCACGAAGATTTTTCAAAAATACCAAAAGTTATCATTTATTTATTTATTTATTACATAGATACAGCAACAGTTAACAAACTTAAAAATAGGCAAATATACAAAATACAATAGAGGCGAGTCTGTTGACCTTAATAGCTATATACGGCATTGTAAAATAGTACATAGTAAATAATCAAGCGATAAACACAAAAACGACTAAAATATTTAAAAACAAAGAAAATATTTATAATTTGGATAAAGCTGTTTTAAATGAGACGTAACTTTGGTGATGTATATCGAATTCATCGTTCAATGCATTATACAGACCACAAAACCTATGTATTGGACTGTTGTAAGAGACGTTATTATTCGCGATTGGTACGTCAAATAGTCGCTTATCACGCAAACGATGTTTGCTGACTCTGAAATTAAGAGCATTCAAAAGTTCGGCGCCCAAACCACCGTTAGCTATCTTGTGAAGAAGACACAAGTCCGTGGTTCTACGTCTGACCTGAAGACTCTGAAGACGGAAGTACTTCAGGCGATCACTATACTCGGGAAGTCTTTTCCTCAGGCCTAATCTAACGCTGAGACAGCGCAGGAAACGTGCCTGAACTGACTCGACTCGATTAATATGAACCTGGTAGATCGGACACCAAAAGAAGAACAATATTCCAGAAGGCTACGGACCATTGAAGTGTAAAGTATTAGGAAGGACTCTTTTCTTCTGAAGGCCTTGGTAACTCGGAAAATGAACCCCAGCATCTTGCAAGCTCTGCCCACCATCCACTCATAATGAGGTCTGAACGATAGCGCACTATCGAACAACACCCCCAAATCACGAACTACACTGACGCGCTCCAGTGGAGATCCGTTTATATTGTACGGATAGTAAATTTTTTTCTTATTCTTGGTGAAGGATATGTAGTGGCATTTCTTGATGCCACTACATATCCTTCACCATCACCATCACTATCAGATATTTGATTTTAAGTGGAAGCCTGAATTCAGCTCGTACGGAGATGATGCGAAAGGACAGGCTAAACTAAAGAAAACTGTTTTTATTTCATTACTTTTTATTAAATTCTAATGCAATTTGCGGATCTGAAAAATAGTTTTGTATGGTTTTTATTAATGGTTTCAAATATGAAATGGTTAGACATTTAGAATTATTATTACATTTTATTTAAATTCTTACATATACCTTTGTTCTTTATTTTTCTTTTTATTAATTCCTTTTCATAGCGATAGCAAAATACTTAAACGATATGCAGATTACCTAGGGAAACCCGATAAAGTGTGGAGTATCAATCCTGATTCGCTTTCCTGCACGTATTAAAATCTACTTTAGCCAGTTAAATTAACTGTGGATTAAACAAACACGTTAAGTGTAATGAAATTTAGTTGCAGTAGGTATATAAAAGTAGGTATCTGGAAAGATCGAAATCATTAAATTGATAAATAATAAAAAAGAATGATCATGTGTAAATCGTAAAAGGATACGGTCGTATAATTTACGACATTGCGCCTTGTTAGGTTATAAAACAAATGTTCGGGTTTATTCATAAAGAAAATCGATGAAGACCTTTTGACAAAAAATACCTGTCGACTGTCTATAAAATGTATGTGAAAAGAGAGACATGCACTGTTTTTATTGTTATGTTTTTTTTTTGTTTGTAGTTTGTCTATATTGCACTATTTTATGAATAAAATGTTAATATATATCGTGTTATATTTCAGTTAAAGCTCTGAAGCTCGAGAGTCAGTCCACAATAATGGTCCTTACCTACCACAGACAGATATGCATTATGGATTTTTAGATGTTGTAAAGATCAATTCCAGGACTTTATTCGATTATATGGTAAAAAGGGGTCTTTGGATAAGTTAATTTTAGCTGTATGCCAGAAATATTTAATATTAATGTTCCTTTTGTAGTCACAGCGCAGCGCTCTCTGAGTAATAAAATTAGTGATATCGCAGTGACCGACTCGACGGATTTCACCAACGTATTTCTTTGTTTCATCTCTCCTAATATTATTTTGTATCTGGTAATAATCGTGACTGCGTATTGTTTTACAAGCTGCTGACGTTTGATCACGACTTTGCCAGCATGATCCACATAGAGTTTACATTATGTTCAATTTTCTAAATTTATCATTTTATAAAAAAATTAATACCTAACTAATAAACTAAGTAACCCATTGATACATCATCGCTTTGTCCAAACCAATGGTTTTCGAAATATAAAATTTGAAGCAGTGTATTATTTTAACGAAATATTGCCCGTAATTCAATGTCAGAGTCATATATTTAATTGATAAAAACAACAAAATACACGTATTTAACCATAGGTAGTCAATCCAAAATTTAACTCAATAACATTGCAAACGTTTACGTAGCGACAAGTTGCAAGGGTAACGACGGAACTGATGTGATGCACACAAAAAAGCTTCTGGATTTAAATTAAAAAAACGCCGTTAGTAACTTTTCGAATGTTTCTTATTAAATTTATACATAATATACATATTAATAAAATTGCAGTGTCTATCGGCGATTTAGAAATTAAGATGTTCATATGTTTATTTACCTACAGGTAACAGGTACAAGTGTCGTGATAGCCCGAATGCAGCAAACCTGTTTCAAATCTATTAGGCCATGTGGCCGTAGTTCGAATCCGGGCGTGTACCAACGAATTTTTTAATTTTCTACCATTGGCTCCGTGTCTCGGAGAGCACGTTAAGCAGTCGGTCCCGGTTTCTGTCAATAGATGGCAGTCGTTACAACCCGCCAACCCGCATTAGAGCAGCGTGGCGGATTTAAACTCCAAGTCCCCTCATCTTAAGGGGAGGCCTAAGCCCCTGCAGTGGGGTATAAAAAGGGCTGATGAATGGATGAAAACCTAAACATTTGTTTTTTTTATTTAATTTTGCCAGTCTGTTTGTTCGGGCTATTCTTCGAAACGGCTGAACCAATTTTGATGGATCTTTTAATGGCAGATCAAGAATTTCTGGTCACTTTTATTCCAAAAATATTCATTTATTTTATACATATATAAAGGACTATATTTGAGTTAATGGGCTATGTTTCATAGTACTTCCTAGGAAATGTTAACATCTGTCCGACCCTTATTCACGCAAAGAAGGACATAACCTTCTTTAAACATCATAATGTTTACAGTTGCGCCTTGCCTCCCGTACAACGTTGTAGTAAACGAAAGTTAAATTGTATACTTATAAAAAAATTAATAAAACTTTGCAGCAAAAATATTTATAATGATATGAAACACAAATTTTAACCACACGAAAACTTGCTTACTTAAGAGTGGTGGTTATTTCTACTGGTAGAAATTTGAATGACGACGGGGTTTTTGTAAGTTATAAGTTCTTATAAATAGGAATGGTTGAGGCGGCGTTTCGCTATGCGATCGGCTTCACACAATTAACGCGTTATCGTTTTGGGCCACTTAGAAAAAAGAATTTGTTTCTTGTAAAGTCCATTCGAATTCACACCGACCGATGGACAATCTGAAGGGCTCAAAAAAAAAATTGTTTTCTCCATAAGTCGTCAATAATGAGAAATGTTGCGTACGTGACCAGAAATTTCTATCGTTAAATTGAGGTCGCCAATTTGAACTTACGAAATGTCATTACCTCATACAAATAGAATAGAAGTGTCTGTGTTTTCAAAATAAAAGTTTCTTCTTAATTTGAGCTGATTTAGAATGATGTCCATAGTTTATCGTATTGTGACGCCTATCTACAATAGCACGATGACAGGTCATCGAACTTACTAGAAAAATTCCCACAGCCATTCAATAAAATAGAAAAATCCAGATAGAGAATTAAATTCCACGAATTTAAAATATGAGACGGTCTTGTACAAAGGAATACTCGCGATAATCTCAAAAATCAACGCTTATTTTTATTAGGCGCCATGGCGCTTACATTTTTCCCACGGTCGAAAAATCGAAATGTAATTGATAAATTGAAATGTTCGAGAGATAGAATATTCGCGACGATGACTCGTGGAGGGGACAGGGTCAGGGGTGATCTTGTAATAAAGTAAAGTGAACTAAAATCAGTGTTTTAGTGCATCAGCAATATCCGAACCAGTAGTCCATAACAGTATTGTACTTGTAAAACCTTTTCAATTCGTAATCATGTCAAGAGGGTAGTGAAGAAATGGGCAATCCGCCATAATGGATTTAGAATGACTTCACGTTGCTTTTCGTATTTCACCCATCAAACCCTTTTGGTGCTGATGCTTATTTCTATGAAGTTTTTAAGAAAAAAGCGATACTCCATCTTTAGGCGTTTAACCTTTTCAGTGTACTGTAACACTCAAAATAATTTGAATATATTGTATTGTGATCAGAATAAAAGGTAAATCAAAATTTCTTCCGTAGATTTCTACAACATATAGTCTTGAATCACCTGTAACCAACGGCGGTTCACCATTTTTACCAGGTCTTCAGTCCACCTGGTCAGAGATCGACCGTGCTACCACGTTCGGTTCGCGGTCGTTGCTCGAGAACTTTTCTTACCCAGTGCGCCTTTCTAGAGCGAATTTATCTCTTCAGAGTTAACATAAAAAGGCCAAGTCTAGCTATAATCGAAGTCTAGTTATTAGTGGTGACAATAAGAGATGGTTCATTCGACTGTAACGAAATTAAGATAACCGCACCGTTAACCCGATAGGACATATACAGAATATCACCATAGTAAGTTTTTAGAAAAGAGATCACCGTTCAGGCTAAAATATTTTAGTTACCCCTGTAATAATACATAAATATGTTTTTAAAGTACACATGGATCTTATACTTTTTCATTATGGCGGCAAAGTCGAAAATAATTTTGGTTCGAAGATATATTAGTTAAAATATGCAGATAAGATTAATTAGAAACGACGCAAGTATTGGACTTGGGGATTATTAGAATATTGGTATTATAATTTTAGTAGGTATAATATACGCTTGCACGTTCAGATACCTATAAAGTTTTCATAGCTCATGACTCCCTGCCCGCGCCAATTTCATTCCTTCCAAGACGACTCAGTGGCTCGCTATCCGTCACTGTGCTTTTAGATTATCATAAACTCGAAGTTCGAGATAACGAGCTTTATGAAGCTCTGTAATAAATATAACATTTTCTTATATAAACTACTTGTTTTAATATATCCTAATATACTACACGGTACATGTAATAAAAACTATCATATGTTTGTTCCTTAATAAATTATAGCGTCGCCATACAATGCAAATTTTTTTTCTACTGCTTCCACTATTCAAATGTGTTACAATTAGTCAATAAACGAAGCTAGACTTTTCATACAATCGGGTTGTTTTAGTATCATTTTTTGTTTGCTCTTGTAGTTTGTAAGTTTAATCTATACAAAGACGCGTAAATACGTAGGTTTATCATCCACAATAATCATTAAATATGTACCTACAGCTGTAATCATTTAGTCGCTATTAAAATTAGAGTTCCGTTTTCATTCTTGAAACGTAAAAAATAACTAAGGGATATATTTAAAAAATAGTTAATTTAACAGTATCATACATAATTGTGTTTTCTGAGCAGGGAGTTCGGATTAAGCTTGTATCCAATTAGCAAACGCGTATAATTCGCACGATCCCGATAACACCGACTTCTTTGTTCCTTATTTGTCGGACGGAAATTACGATGGAAGTCACGTTTGTTCTTAGATCTTTCCACCGCCCGAGGCGCAGATTTAAGATAGTAGTTTGATAACAAGACCACCACGTATTCGGTCTGTAGCCCTACATATTTATATCTTAAAGGGCGTAAAAGATTATTCAAATTCAAGATCGTATAAAATGATTATCTTAAAGCTTTACATTTTCACTAAACTTTTGCGTATTTACGTAAGCATATGCTAATGTACACTGTTTTCTTTACTAATTATTTGTGTTACGAAATGTGGAAACGTCTTGCTACATGTTGTAAGCAATGAGGGAACACATCTATCATGTAACTCTGTCATCATCATCATCATCAGCCCATTTTTACCCCACTGCAGGGGGTTAGGCCTCCCCCAGGGTGAGGAAGGCTTGGAGCTTAAGTCCACCACGCTGCTCGTAACGACCGCCATCTATTGACAGCGTCCGGGACCGACTGCTTAACGTGCCCTCCGAAGCACGGTGTCAGTGATATTGTGTACTTAAGTCAGAAAACTCATTGGTACACGCCCGTATTCGAACCATGGTCCTATGGGGCCTTATAAATTTGAGACAGGTTCGTTGCGCTCTGGGCTATCACGACACTACTTACTTAGTGTAACTCAGTACTTATTTTCAATTTCAAAATAGCAAGTTTCAGCTATATACCAAAATGTGTTTTAAAATAAATTGATCACTCTTTTCAAAAGACTAAACTGATTATGTAAGATATCTTAAAAAATATCATTAGTTCGTAGCTTATGACATTTCACGTCAATGAAATCGGGAAAACAGTTTTCTAGTCGACGACAAAAAATAGCTTAGTAAATGGATTTTCACGAAAGCTCCGAGAATACGCGGCTGGGGACGTAATCGAGTTAGATGTGTGATTACATTGAAAAATTTAAGTATCGCGATGACGCTTTGGAGTGACGTTAAACATAATCTTATAACTGAAGAGAAAGGTGTTATTTCTAAATTGAGTTCGTTTCGAACTGCTCTTTTATTTTTAAGGACACTCAAGAGTTTGTGGCTTTGATCGTCCCACAGTTAGAGTTTGAATTTGTTTGAATAAATATAATATAATTATTATCCTCCTATACATATGTAATGCTTTTCGAAAAACAACGAGACCAGCAACATATTCGTGCTCATATTCTTTACTCTACATGTTTGGACAAACTTAAGCTCAACAACTGTATAACTAAAATCTTCAATTCTCAATCAGTTACGACAACACTGCACAAAGATATTATACTATATTTGATATTTGAATGGTAAAAATGACAGTAATGACAGGCGCTTACAGCTTATCTCAAACCGTTTTTAATTTTTACCTATATTATAATATAATATATTCAAAATTTAAGCCCTATATATCGTCGCAAACAGTTAAGGACGTAAACGCGAATGTGTATGGTGGTAAATTTTTGAAGGGCGCTCTTAATATTAAGGTTTCTTTAGGCCCATATTCGATTGTGAGACGTATCTATCAAACGGTTATTTAAGTATTTACAATATTTTTTTTACGATAAATCTTATGAAGGAACGTGACACTACAACAACGTAATTCTTTTTTTTTTGTCTCATATAATTTAGAAAATTGTGGTGTGGCAATAGAGAGAAAACTTTTGTTTTCTATTTCCTTTTCCATTATAATTTATATTATATTATAATTTCATTTATATTTTAAGAGTGGTGCCCAAGTGGCTAAGTGTGTTCGATCCCCGTCATAGGCGTATTGTCAATGAGTTTTTAATTTATTAAAACACAAGTCAAATGAATGTTATAGTGTATTTCAACCCACACCGAACGAACATGGTGAGCTTATGATCTAAACTTATCAAGCTCATCATATGGAAGGGCTGTACTCCAGCTATAGAGGCACGAAAGAAGCCCGTTTAAAAAATATTTATCTTTTATTATAATCTAATTTATATTATATCTGTATTATAATAATTTTACTTTCAGCTTACTGTGTGGTATACTTTCAGATCTGGTATCTGCAATATCTGTATCTGAACGTTTAGCTTAGCCGAAAGCTTTTCTAAATTTTGTCGATCCCCGAGCATATTTCAAAACCAACTTTGTGTGTTGTCATGGTTATGGCGCGACGACGACTGACAACAAATATGAGCTTAAAATGTAAAGTAGAATCGGAAAATGAGGAATTCCGATAATTAAAACAGGATGGTATTAAGTATGAAATGATATAAACTGATTAATAGGAATGACAAATTTAAATAAAAGCATCAATCAAGTGTTTCAAAATGTTCCATTTCTGAATGGACCTGGATCAAAACAATAGACTGTACATCTCGGTTATATTAGGTATACGAAAAAAGGTATCTTTAACAATGTAGCACTCTCACTAGTTTGATTTCGTGACTTACGATTCAGAGAGCGTACGTTCAATGTAACCTTATTCTGTAGCAAACCCAGTCTAAACTATATTGTTCCAATAACTGTGCATTCAAAATATTATACAATGATCTCAATGTGGTATTTATGTATTCTCGTTTATATTTTTTTAGTCAAAACAGAACTATACATATATATATTTTTATTATATCCACATGTATAGATATTTTACACCCAGGCATGAAACAAATAATACACAATAATACATGGAACATCCCACACAGCGCCATCTTGTCCCAAAATAAGCATTTGTGCTATGGGTTACTAGACAACTGATACACATACTTAATTTTTTTTTAAATATATATACATACTAGCGACCCGCCCCGGCTTCGCACGGGTAGCAGAGAAAATAAGCCGTAATGTTTTTTTCTGTCGTAGTGTCATATCAGCTTGTTGCGTCGAACATGTGAATTGGATTTAATTATCTACCTTTAAATATGACGTAAGTTCATCCCACTCGGAGTATTTTTAAAGTATTTTATTTCCAATTCTATAAATATATGAAAAAGTAAAGAATAACTACATATAACCTAACCTAATCTAAAAACGCATGTCGCGTCGTCCCGTATTGCCGCCCGACTGGTCGCGCGATATATATATTTCGCGATAGCTTCTAAGATATTAATTTAAATTGTATAGTGTGAAGGGCAATCATAATGGGCATAAAATGCTGAACATAAATAACGTATTTAATTTGATAAGGATTCATACTCTATCCGTATAAATTGCTTTCAAATTACCTCATCATATGACACCATTTTTTTAAACATAAAAATAGGTATAGTAAGCTATCCATGAAAGATAGACATATGCCATCGCGGACTTTTCTTTAGTTTTATATAAGATACACAATCCCTTGATACATTATTTTGTTATATCTCAAAAGGATTAGGCAGCGTTTTCGATGAAAGATCCCAGCCGGCTTGATTTTTTTCCGACTTCTTCAACAATAATCGTTATATTTCAACAAATTTGCACAAAACATTAATAAATTATACACATGAACCTTCCTCTTGAATCACTATGTCAATTAGTGCTAATAATATGCCAACCCGTTCGGTAGTTTTTGAGTTTATCGCGTTCAGACAGACAGACAAACGCGGCGTGGGACTTTATTTTATAATATGTAGTGATAATAATATTTTACACCCAAACCCGGAACGAAATATTCATGCACACAAATAGTTGTTCCTGACGGAAATCGAACCCGCGACCCTCGGCTCCACAGTTAGGATCACTAACCACTCGGCCAAACGGTCAGTCAGTAGGTTCATGCACACAACTGTTTTTTATCGCGGGAATCCAATATTAAATGATTAATAATTTTTTTTATCAGCACTTCGAGATGGTAACTTCTACAAATTTTTAGATTCCTCTAGTCATTATTGTCTGAAATGGTTGTTTGCGATAATTCAAAACTATAATAAATGATTTTTTAATAATAAACCATAGAGTGTATAACAATATACCGGGTGTGTTTTAAACCTCCTTCCAATTTAATGTGGGTTACCAAGTGTTGGCTTCTAAGCCCAAATAAATTAAAAAACAAGTTTTTAATGTTCCAAAATAAAATAATGTTTTTTTTATTTTATGTTTATGAAATTGTCGCATTTTCACGCTATTCGAGGTGTTACCTAACGCGTTTCACAGTCAGTAAATAACCTTGTGTGAACGTTTAGGTATTGCATAGCGTCGACATGACGCCGTTGCAGGTGATTAAATGGAATCTTTGGACATTTATTAGAATCATAATAAATTTGTCATCCTAATTAATAGGAAATGTCAAACGTGTTCTCATATTGAAATTTTATATACTGACTCTCACTCTCATCACACCCAATCTAGATTATGACTTTTAGTAGAAGGACTTATGATCCTTTATCTACGTTCCTTTTGGTGTATCAAGACTTGTCCATTTCAGACATAGCGACGATTGGCTGAAGGTTGAACGAATTGATCGATTGTATTAATTTGGCAGAAGCGAATAACTACACTTAGTAAATATATTTATTAGTCACAATTTTTTTCCACGCTCATGCAGATTATATGCAATGAGTAGTAAGCAGCGAAACGTTACCTCTTTACATTGCGTGTCGTCGACGGATTACAACTGAGCGATGTTTTCATTGGGGACCCATCGTGAGGCACATCTTGTGGATACGTGACTTCATACAGCTTTCACCGCTATTCCACCCTTCAAATACACAATAGTGAATCCAGCCAAATTGGCGTATTCGCTCAATACGACGACGGACTTAGAAAGTGAGTTTGTCTGGTATTGAAATATACGCAAATAAAAAATCTTTTTGCGTTCGATGTTCGTAAGGTAACGTAACCTACGTCTTTTAGTCATACTCTTATTTGGTATTTGAATAAAAACGTAAGCTTCTCACTATTTAAACACTTAACAGGATTAATGACAATATTCAAAACACGAGTTATCGGCGATTTCATTGGAAAAAAAAAATGGTCAGTAAGAGGGAGTTCGAAAAAGGATAACTAATGATTTTTCGTTCATAAATTAATAATGCAATAGGTAAACAAACAACCGATTAAAATAAATGGCTCAAATAAAATTCAAAATTAATTAAAAATTGTTTAAGAATTATCGACATTAGAAAAGAAATTAAGGTGGGGGGTTAATTTTTTCTGTGAGTATATGCCTGTCGTGTCATTTATCCTTTATAAATGATTCATAGCATTTATATCTAAGTGTATAATTATTTATATAATGCCTTACACCAATAAGGCTCTTCATTTTAACTGCAGTAAATAGCAGTCCTATGTAATAAAATAAAAGTTTAGAATTGTTTTTTAATACCTACAGAATAGAAATTTTATTGAAACATTTATTAAAGCGAATTCATTACGACATAATGCCTATACACAAATCCTAGTGGACTAGATAAATATATAGCAGGATTCACGCAAAAAATAAACCATAAACTAACAAAACTTGCTGTCACGTGACGATAACACGTGATTAAATGTTAAACTTTATTGTGACAATTTTTTTTATCTCTGACTTTTCGAATATTTTCGTTCGCTGATCGACAACTTGGTAAATAACGCTTGATGCCGTACCGTACCGTACCATGGTAGATAAAGCAGTGAGATACTCTAAAAGTTAACCAGATAATGAAAATACATCACAAATCCTTAAAAAAAACTGGTAGATAGTTATATTTGATCGTGATAGCCCAGAGCACAACGAAACTGTCTCAAATGTATAAGGCCATAGGGCCATGGTTCGAATCCGGGCGTGTACCAATGAGTTTTTCTGACTTAAGTACATTAACTATCACTGACTCCGTGCCTCGGAGAGTACGTTAAGCAGTCGGTCCCGGACGCTGTCAATAGATGGCGGTCGTTACAATCCCCAACCCGCAGGGGAGTAGCGTGGTGGATTTAAGCTCCAACCCCCCCCCCCTCCTCCTCCTCACCCTGCGAGAGGCCTAAGCCCCTGCAGTGGGGTAAAATGGACTGATGATGATGATGATCACCACCTTCAAAGAAAATGTTTGATCGTCGAAGTATTTAGGCACTATATTGGGCTAATTTCCGAAATCAAAATGGAGGACATGATGAGCTTTTTCTATGCAATTCTGAATTAATGAAATTCTATACTATATATCTTAGCCTAGAATCCAACCTATAGGAGTGCCTACCTTTTCTTATAATCAATTATACATAGAATCACTTCTTTTTATAGTCATATTTCTCCTTTGTATGGAATTTCATAACTAGTGCCGAGCAGATGCCGAGCATGTAGCATGTCGAGCGCATCAAAAGGGGGACATGTGGGACAAATTTGATGTTTGTGGGCCAATGTGGGAATCTTTTGATAAAGGAGAACAATAAAGACAAATACAGGAAGGTCTTTCCTTACTTGGGACGGTTGGCAGCCTTAGAGGCTAGAAATTATTATCTTTATTAATTATTTATGCTACAACATACATACACCCTCACACACACTTACCCCCCACAGACAGACATACATACCTTTTTAGTAACATATAATTTTTTATATTAAGTATTCAAGTATTTCTAGTGATTAGGTTGTAAAAACTTACAACTATGAAGGACTGAGGTTGTACAAGTATTTTATATATTGTTCTTGTTAGACCTGTTTTTAACCGAAACAAATAATTATATTTTTTGTTTATTCGATCGCATTACGAAAATCGATTTTTTCATCAAAACAAAATATAGCTTCAATTGATCACAAATTTAAAGGAGTTCATACTTCATCAATTTTATTTCTAAAATAATCATAGTTATTTGATCTTGTGAAGCAGAAGCAAAGTTGAAACGATTTCGATACAACTAAAGTCAACTTCCCAGGTCAAATTAATAACTCATTGAAGATGCTTCCCACAAATGCGGGAACAACTCGCTAAGTAGATAAATATTTCGTTAAGTACCGAGACGGACAGGCGGTGTATCGCGTGGGACGATTTATTCCAAGAAACTCGCCGCGAGAAAAATTTCCGGAAAACTTACTTTTCTTTCCTGGCGGCAATTAATGACTTTTCTTATAAATTAAGAAGACTTATAAAAGTGTAAAAAACGTCATTACAAGCTAATAACTTCCAGCGATATTTTTTTAATACTTTTTCAGAATTTCAAAGTTAAAAGACAAAATTTGTTTTAAAGACTTTAACAAAAAAACGATTGCACAAAAAGATACCATATAATGAACCTCGTAGTGTGCTTATTTTCGTCAATCCATACATTCAGTGTCCGTCGGTTGGTCTATTTCGTTCTTACAAGGACGATTCGTTCAATGCGTGTGTAACGTTTAAAAAACAATTATGAAAATATCGAATGAAATTTTTTTTATAATATTGAGTAGGTATATAAATTGAAGCCTTATATATAGCATTTTTACTCGGGAAATATTCGATGAAAATAACCATGAAATGATCGGAATTACTGAATAAGTTATTTTCACTTTCGTCGTCAACGCACACGTAGGTAACATAAATCTTTCTTTGCCGTCTTCCTTTATCATTACGAAATACGACCAGAAGTCGGCACTCACGCAGCACTACTTAGTTTAATAAGTTTAACAACTTAAGCTCTTAGGACACCGTTAGGACCTTATCCTTATACTTAAATTATTTTTTTTAAATAAAATATGAAAAAGACATCACATTAAAACAACCTGATGAACTGTACATTACTTTTACGTTATTTTGAGTGTTTATCTGCATCTAAATATCTAAAACATAATTTGCAATCAGTTTCAACATCTAGTTTCAACATTTCTTGATTAGTTTAATTTTACCTTTCGTTAAGAACGAATTTCTCTGTAACTTCACGTCATAAATTAATTTCAAATATTTGATCGGGGTGTCTCTGTTTAAAAGAATACAAATATTACTTTGTGTTGATATCGAGATACCGTGTAGTCTGTGCCGTGCGTTCATTCCTAATAAAAATCTACAAATTGGCCTCGCGAAATGTAACAATTGTTCTTTAAAAACCGTATTTTATTTTACTGTCGAAGCCTACTTGTAAAGTTCGTATTGGAAACAAATACACGGACCCCGTTATATATACAAATAAGCGCCAAATACTTCATGACACTCACCATTCACACTGTGTTATCTTTTTAGGGTTACGTAGGCAAATAGCAAAAACAGAACCCTTGTAATTCCGTTATGTCCATCCATGTGACACGGGCTCACATCTCCGTTATAATATTTTTCTATTAATTCTGATGAAATTTCACAATAAGAGTATGAACCGCTATAATTTTGTAGAGAGACAGAATTATTTGAAGTCGATTATTTACGGTTTTTTTCCCGCTTCCCATCGTCTGAAGTTACACGTAAACATATACGAAAATTCTGTGAAAGTTTTCATGTAAATATTTTCCAAGTTAGGAGTTTCTGAAGCCGTTAACAATGCATATCACATGCGCGATATTTCTTTATCTTTCAAACATTTAATTAAAAAATATGATAAGCAAATCAAGAAAATCGTCCTTTTTTTTCAAGTTTTTAAGATATCCCAATTTTCGGTTACCAAAAACTTAATTCCATGTAATTGGCTATGAAAAGTGATTGTTTGTAATACGTATGTGTATGTTACAGTGGTATTTGATAGGTTTCGACCGATTTTCATCATTTTAAATAGCTCGTGTACGTTGCTGTCGAATAAATACACTTTAGGTGAGTAGATACTTTTTACGTTACATTCGTATTAATATTATATAAGCAATTAAACATGTGTAAACATTATACGAGGTCTATGCGCATATAAAAAAAGAGGGATGAAAGCCAAGCGACTTCCTTTATCATTATGTTTCTACGTTGAATCGAGGTCGCGGACGGATTTTTTGCCGTTTACGAAAAAGCTGGTGAATTTACTAGGTAATAAATCCAACGCAGACAGTGGGGGATGACGCGATGCGACAAGAGCGTTCTCGCAAATAGCGACTCGCGCACATGATATGTAAATCTGTATAAAAAAAAATAGAGCTTTCAGTTTAGAAGGGTTTACAGGGCTCCCACCAATGAAGTTGCTCTCCAATATGTTACATTGTCAAAAAATATCGGTGCGTTAAGAAATTGAATATTCCAATTTCCACGGGGAAATCGTCGTTACATATGTACATCCAACAAACGACCGATGTTCCGGGACGTCGGCTTTCTTATTCCAAAATAGTGTATTGAGGGCGGAAAACCGTTTTCTGTACAATATGTAAAACAACGACATTATATTATTTGCCTCACCTATGTAATGTTTATACCTAGAATATTGACAAGTGATTAGCTTGGGTATTAGTCCTAATTTTATTGTAGCAAGGATTTATTTTAATTACCATATTATCTTAGTTCGTATAACTTCCAGTATTCAAATTAATTAACAAAATTTAAAAGTTTTGAATTATATTGAGTAAAATTTTTAATCCATCGTAGAATTATTTAAAAAATATTTAATTAATTAATAATAACCTGAAGTTAGCCACAAATATTTCGCATAATTTCATAGATGCGTTGCGCAAGAAGTTTGGTGGACTATGGCACTCCACGTCCGCACATATACATATATGGCAAGTATTATTATTATTATTTTTGTACACTATTGACGTGGATTATCATAACTTTTCCATCACTAATTTAATTTTAGAAGTAACCAATTTGATTTGGTAGAAATTTTCTAGAAAGCGATAAAATCATCGAATTTTAATCACAAGATTTATTAAAAAAATGGTGGTGTATTTTCGAGGTCGGGTTCAACTTCATACCAAGATTTGATTCGGATTAAAAAAAAAACAGCAAATGTGACAATTTACTGTAGGTATGGAATCCTCGCCACGCGAATCCGGCTCGCACTTGATCAGATTTTATTGTACGACATAGGTAGAGCGCTTCAGCTGATAAGATATTTTGATCTGTCTCCGATTCCATATTGTTTAATGAATCCGACATCCGACATGATATTGGATAACGTGAAACATGATACATAATCCGTACATTTTAAGAGTCAGCCAGCACAAGGCCTGGAAAAATTGCTGCTGCCCGGCCGGCCCAAATACGTGCGACAGAGAAGGCAGATGTGCCATATACTCAAGTACAAACGGGATACAAGACTGCTTAAAAATAAAAACGCAAGCGAAAATCTTTATATTTTAATTACAAAAGAAATAAATACTATATATACAAAAATAAAAAGCCAATGGATAGGTATAAGTAAAACCTTAATTTAAGATTTTTTTAACGTTAAAGAATTATGATATTTATTATGACAAAATAAAATGTGTTTTATTAATGTTCTTTTGGCGATTTTTTTTTATCAAGCGAAATTAAAACTATCTCGTTTTCAAATTAGCCAATGGACAAACAAAAGTCCATATCTACTTACAATATTTTTTGTCGCTGTTGAGTAAAGATTTGAGCCAATAACGTTAATTGAAATTTGATAAAAACGTGACGACTTACATTTTACAGAGACTTAAGTGCCTCTGATATAGGATCATCGGAAAGTTACAGAGGCAACAATTATAATAATTATAATAATAACGTATTCATGACAACAACGTCTAGGCCCCAAACTAAGCATTAGCTTGTGTTTTGGGTACCAAGCGAAGACGTGGTGTATTCTACATACTTCTACATACATATAACAACCATGACCCGGTACCAGTATCGATATTCATCATATAAATACTGACCCGACCTGGGATTCGAACCCGGGAACTCCAGCTTCGCAGGCAGGGTCGCTACCCACTAGACTGAGCGGTCGTCACGGCGGCAACAAACACACTGTCAACGACTTTGTATGCTCAAATGTCGTGATTAACATTTATCTTGATCATAAAAATTCATAACGTGTTTGATGTATTTTTATAAGATTATATAAGTCGGTGATTTAAGGTTTCTTTAATTTTTTAAATATCTAGTTTATAAATGTCCAGAATTATATATTTTCTACGATGTTATTGCGCGTTCCAAAGCATCGTCTAGGAAATTTCATCTTAAAACATGAAAAAGTACGCATGTACAAATATTATGACGAAATTACAATATGATTAAAATATCATCACCTAACTGTTCGGTCATAATTCACGCACACATAGTCGGTTTTTGCATGGTTAGTATGGCGTAGCGAGAGTATGTGGTCTGTTGAGTCACACATACAAATAAGTAAAAGTTGGTCCGTTATTTTGATTGACATTGTATTGCGAAGGTTGTAATAATATAATACATTTATAATCAATAATAAAATCATGACCCTATTGCAAGGAAATGTTTCTGTTGCAAATGTTATGAATTGTAATACTTGTCAAGCATTAATATTATAATGAATTTTGAATCACAATTATGTTGAAGTAAATTACTTAGTAAAATTTCAATAACTTATGTTCTTTTTAATTTTCACTCCTGCAATATTAAATAAACGTTTTAGCACTTCCCTTTTCCAATGAAAGAAGATTTCATTGTCGTGAAGTCCTCTCTCGGGTAACTTATTAAATATGCTTTCAGGTAAGTCTTTCTTAACAGAATTTTAAAAAAAGGATAATGGTTATTTAATTTTAATTATTCTAAATAACTGACTACGAAATTAAGACCAGTAAACATTAGTATTCTGGAATAATTTATATTATTATAAACTAAAATATTAGAAGTGTTTACGTATCGTAAATGATTTACGTCACAAATTGAATATTTCAAAAAAGATTCGAATATTTCCAATATTATTAAAAAGAAGCTGATTGTTTTTTGTTTTCTTGTATCTATATTTGTTCCAGAAATTATTTGTACTCGAGTAAGGTCTTCAACGAAGGAAATCAATTAATCAACGTACAACACGAACTTTGGTGGCACGCCCTTGTCTTTGATTTTCAATAAAACTTTCTCTTGTCGTTAATGGGAAGGCGCAGAGTGAAAAAAATTAATGTTAAAACGATGTTCTAGAAATACTGATAGACTTAATTAAGTTAGTCTTTTGACTAACTTAATTCTGTACTTACATTATATTATATAAACGCATTAACAAAAAAAATTATAAGAATACTAGCGGCCCGTCCCGGCTTCGCACGGGTAGTATTCGTTTCTCATAAGAATCACTTTTTTATCTCAGTCTTGTCTCATTCCCGTTCTTCCTTTCATTTTTTCGTTCCCATCGCAAAAATACTTTATTATTTCTGTTCTTGGCCCTAGTGTAGCTTCGTTTTCGTTTCCATTCTCATCAAAAATAACTTTTTTATCTCCGTCTTAACTCATTCCCGTTCTTCCCTTTCCCGTTTTTGTTCCCATCGCATAAATATTTTATCGTTTCCGTTCTTGGCCCTGGTCTCATTTCCTTTTTGTTTCCATTCTCATCAAGTACAACTTTTTTATTTCAGTCTTAACTCTTTCCCGTTCTTCTCTTTCCCGTTTTCGTTCCCGTAACACAAATATTTATCGTTTCAACAATTTCTGTCAGTCTTAATTAAATAAATTACACTTTTGCGAAATAATATTTAGTTATGCAATTATTAAATTACTAAAATGGCTATTAAAAAATAAGGGTTGATCGTAGAAGGGTGAAAATTGAGGATTGTATGTATTTTTGTATGTTGTATCATAAAAAAATAGAAATTAAAAATTTTGTCTAAAAAAAAAAAATAATTTAGGGGTGGACTACCCCTAACATTTAGGGGGATGAAAAATAGATGTTGGCCGATTTTCATAGATACCGGATAGGCACAAAAAATTTCATCGACATCGGTCAAGCCGTTTCGGAGGAGTATGGCAACGAAAACTGTGATTACTAAAATGGCTATTAAAAAATAAGGGTTGATCGTAGAAAAGTAAAAATTGAGGATTGTATGTATTTTTGTATGTTGTATCATAAAAAATAGAAATTAAAAAATTTGTCTAAAAAATAAAAAAAATAATTTAGGGGTGGACTACCCCTAACATTTAGGGGGATGAAAAATAGATGTTGGCCGATTCTTATAAATACCGGATAAGCACAAAAAATTTCATCGAAATTGGTCAAGCCGTTTCGGAGGAGTATGGCAACGAAAAAGTAAGTTATCCCCGCCACTATTAAAAAATAGGGGATGGTGATAGAAAAGTGAAAATTTAGGGTTTTATGTATTTTTGTATGTTGTATCATAAAAAAATAGAAATTAAAAAATTTGTCTAAAAAATAAAAAAAAAAATTTAGGGATGGACTACCCCTAACATTTAGGGGGATGAAAAATAGATGTTGGCCGATTCTCATAGATACCGGATAAGCACAAAAAATTTCATCGAAATCGGTCAAGCCGTTTCGGAGGAGTATGGCAACGAAAACTGTGACACGAGAATTTTATATATTAGATATTTTCTTTTTATTTATCAAAATTAAATTGATATTTTTCACACCCATTTAATATTTCATGATTTCTGTGAAGTAATACCTAAATTATGAAATAATTCATTTTGATATTAACTTTTATATGAAACATTCTCTAACGAGAAAAGTTTAATACCGATGAGTCGTTTGAAAACGGTAAATAATAACTGGTGCCACAAACTTTGCCAATCTTCACATTTTAATTACGAGATGCCGAAAAGGTGTAAACTTTAAGCAAAAAACAAGAAATCTGTCGAATATTCTATGATTCGGTTGAAAGGTAGCATTATTCTTCGAGAAAGTTCTTCGGTGCGGGTGCCGGGAGTTTGAGAAGAAAACTAAGCCCGAACATAAATCAGCGAGTTCGACGATAAAATCGATAGCGGAGACTCGGTAAGGCGACAAAAACTGATCGTCACGAAGATTCTCTAGCGTTAATGACATCCAGCTACCTATCTGTATCTACAGATATTACGTGTATAAGGAATAACGACATGTCGTGCTTTCGTCGCCTTCGTCCGCCCAAAATGCATTCTCTTTTTCTTTTTATGTGACTATAACAAAACATAAATACGGTCGAATTGAGAAACCTCCTTCTTTTTTGAAGTCGCTTAAAAAAGTGATCCTAGTGATCCGAAAGTGAATCCTACACTCTAAAAATGTGAGGCAAATATACGGGATTTTCTCTTAGTTGGCATTCAATGAATAAGATAACTATGGTTATAGGTATTTCAACTATCGTAAATTATCGCCACATTGTAGTTGACGAAACCATTGTCTCAGTACTAATGGATGTCTGGTTAGGCTCATTTGAATACAAAATGCTTCTTCACGATATTCATAATAATTTTGTTAGAAACAAGCAAGGATTTTGTTTTGGAGTGAAAATAAGTATACGTCGAAACGGAAATTCGTTTGAATAATATAATTTTTGAAAAACATAAATTCATTAAACATAATTTACCCAAAATCATTTATTAATTTAAAATGTGACTGAAAAATATTTTAAATACATTTTATGACATTGTATTTTCATTCGAAAACTATGTTAACTGCAGCCACACTGCAAGCTATTCAGAACCCCGTTATATTTCTTCTACTTAATGGCATTATTTGCATAAAAGCAATTTCGCAAGTGTCGACTTTAATTATTATTTAATGTTGTTTTATGTGACTGTGACTCTATATAACCACGTAATTTAAATTTTACGTTTTAAACTATTTTTATTCGATAATAATAAAAAAGATAATGTTGTAAGATTATTATGGTTATCATACAGTTTTTCAAAATACTATCAGAAAGTAGGACGCTCCACGTACGCCATTTTGAAAAAAATAATCTTACCCCGTTATCGATGCTACCGTCATTCATTGCACTCATAGAGACGTCTAGACGGTATGTCACCGTCACAGACAAGTCAACCTTATAGACCACGCTTTGACAGGGAGTAGCATTCGCCAAGGTTATGTAGTGACACTACATAACTACGTCACTAGTGAGCCATCAGTTGGAAGCACGTCGGAAGCCATTAAATTGTCAATTTTGAACGAGCCAATGAAAACTAGCCGACCTCTCCCCGCACCCCGCCACTTTTTGGCGATTTCGTTTTCGTACTGACGTTTATTAAAGCGTGGTCTATATGTTGACTGGTCTGTGGTCACCTTGCACCTAACTGAACCATTGTTTTATTAAATTGTAACTCTTCCATTCAGAAAAATGTATTCAGACCCAGTTTAGCCAAAGTATGTCTTGCCTTATCTTTCAATTGTGACACTTTTACAATCCAACAAAGAGACACAAAATATATTTTAACTAAACAAGGTTTCAATAAACATTTCTGAACTGGGCAATATTTATTTGCTTTAGAACGAAGTTTTAAATATTCCAACCAGTACTACTTGCATCTGTTCCCATAACATTTCTGATTTTAAATTCATTTCAAATGTTTTGACTGCAAATAATACAGTACAATGTGTACACGTGGTTGTAATAAGTACATACTTAGTAAAATTTACGTATGTTACAATTGTATCACGAAGATACTGTACAAACAGATGTTTTCGCCAAGATAGAACAAAGAAACTAGGTATCTTCAAATTTGCAACTTACATCCTCAACATATATATGGCACGATCATTTCATGAAGAAACCTAGTTTCAGCAAGAATCCGGAAGAAGTAGGTAAAGAAAGAATTAACATTCTTTTCTGTTATTACAATACAAGAGAAAAACTACAAAAGTCCGTCGGAAAACGGATACAAAGAGAAATTAGGACGCAGGCTACAAAAAGTAATCACTCGGACGCCACAGATCCCCTAATAAGACAATCTGTTTTATTGGCCATAAAGTCTCCGCTATGAGACGCCGGACTGACTGAACGATCGATATTTGTTTAGAGACAGTGTGAAGCGTGTAAACTGACTTTAGAATAACAATATAACTATATAAATCACACCGGGAACGTGCCATTCGCTTTAGGAAGGGAACTGACGTCTCCAGCCCGACCGAAAACGAGATCAAATAAGGATAATGACTGAAACGCAATTTAGTTTCCACGCGAAGGAGTTTATGAGGTCGGCGGAAGAAATGCGAATTTAAGCAAAGAACTTTTCTTTACATAAAGACATATATATCATAACTTTAGACTAGTATAAAGTGTATGTAATCCTAATAGGCACAAAACGATTGATAAAGTCTTTCCGCGTGATCTATAACATTGTCATACACACATCTATTGTGAGCTAGTAAAAAATACTACTTAATATTACAGAGACGATAAAAGAAAACAAAACATACAACATACAACAAACAAAACAGAAAAATATAGGATTATTCACAAGCACAATCGGTGTTGCCAATTCATCAAGACCCTTTCAAGGCCCGAACAAGGCCAATTAGCTTATTTTTTGCGGTATAGTTTTTGGCGCTCTATCACAGAGCTCTGTATCGATTCGAGGCCATGATTACAACTAATCTAAAGTAATAGGATTTATGAATCGAATATCCGTTTCAGTCATTGGCTGCTCTGAATGGAAATAGAACCTGCTTAGTGAAAGTTTTTAATTTGGGACTTTTTCAAATAAAAGCTATTGTGCTCTAAAATTTCCAAGAAGCAATGAGAAATCACTTTTACGAACTTTGTTAAGTCACGCAAGTTTGCTCCCCGATGACGTGATCGCAAAGACATGCATGATCTCCTTATGACATGGCCGAAATGGTTAGGTAATATATTATAATAGCTTAAACATTTTAATTAAATAAGTATTTTTTTTCTCAGTAAAATCTATGATCACTTTTTTCTATACTTCAATTTCAGTTTCATACTTCAACCCCAAATATTAAACAAGTATAGTGATTATGTAAATAGATAAAGAAATATAAATAAAATTATAAATAATTATGATGAATTATTAAAGAGAAATGTAAGTGCTATTTGTTCAAATATTAATGTGATCATTCACTTCCATTCTCGAGGGAAATGTAAGTAATTATGCCGATGTCGCTTTCAGTATTAAACGAAATTTCTTAAGAGAGAGCGCCTTTAGCTATTTATTTTAATGAAATGTCTCAATTCTAGGTTAAGTAATTGTTTACACTACACTGTTGGTGGCTTAGTAACTACTATATTTCATTTACCGTGAAATTTAATTTTGAATGTATTTGTTATTTTATTTGTGTACCTATCTTTATGTAGTGATGACTTTTCTAGGAACATATTACTAAGATCTCTACCAAAATACCGAGCGTTCTCACGAATTGATAGAATAATAATCATAACGTATACATCACAACAACGTCTAGGCCCCAAACTAAGCACTAGCTTGTGTTTTGGGTACCAAGCGAAGACACCACATACATATTATAACCAAGACCCGGTACTAGTATCAATATTCATCATATAAATACTGACCCGACCTGGTATTCGAACCTGGGACCTCCAGCTTCGTAGGGAGGGTCGCTACCCACTAGGCTAAGCGGTCGTCAATATCTGACGTTATTGTCGAAAATGATTTTTAATTTTAATTATTAAACTTTATACTTTTGACTTTTCGTAGTTTTTATTGCAAAAGGTTTTACTAAGTTAACCGATTAACTTGTCATCAATCATTATCAATCAATTGTGTCTGTCAATTAAATGGCTCGTGACTTTCAATCTAACCCAATTGGGTTAATGTGTAGTGCATAGGTTAAAATCTACTTTGATATATGTATACTAAACCTACCGTCGATGCACGGAAAAAAAGATAACTTCCAAAAATGTATTACAACACGAACGTTTTAGATCAACTAGATGCCATGACTAGATACACGTATACGCACGCTTACCCGACGTTCTAATTGATAACGGTTCGTTCGCTGCGCTATTGATTATACAAGTTCTCATGTTGAGTGGAGTGGAGTTCGATGTCGGAGGCAGTCGAACAAATTCACTACCACATGACATCCATATAAAGCATGTCAAGGAGGCTCGCGTGTCCTATTTTTTTTTTTGCCGGCTTCGGGGACCGCTTGTGATTAATGAATCGAATAAATCGATTAGAACCCAGCTAAACGGTCATATCGATATCGTCGGTGATAGTGCAAGACCGCGTACGAGCAGTTTGTAAATACCGCGTATCTACAAAAGTCGCAAAATTGACATATCGCGCCAACGGATTCTTGACGATGATTCGCTTAAATTAGATTTAACGCCATTTAAAATAGCCAATAGAGAACCTCGTTTTTGGTATCGAAACAAAACCGCGTAACAGTTACAGACCTCATGCCGGCAGTAAATCCGCGTATTTACATTAATAAAGAACAAACCTTTCAACGATTAGTGCATGCTTTCAAAAAATAATAATTTTTTCGTTAATAACTATCATGTAAGTATGTTCATTTCGCATATATCGTTTCTTTACTGTTATATCTTTGCCTGAGTGATAGCGTTGCGTTATTTTTTAAATAATTAATGATTCTAGACCATAATAATTATTGTAAAAAGCAGTTACGCAGTTTTGATGTCACAAAGTTTTCGTTTTGTTATAATGTACGCGGTACTGCAATAAACTAAGCTTTACCTACTAACAGTATTTCGAAAATATTAAGTGTTTACTTCATTATTTTTAGATGCATACATAGAAGTATCCAGTACCTACCCGTGCAGTACCTACATAAATAATACTGGAGAACGGTGAGAGTGTTCAGTCTTCTTTAGAAAATGCAAATATTAGCTATGAGGCTTTAACTCTGCAAGACCTATGTAAAAGACAAAAAATATTGCTGCATAAAAAAATTCAAATATTGCTGCATAAAAAAATCAAATATTAAATAAAAATTCTAATCAGAATAAAGTTATTTGGCCAACAGCCACGTTTGTTAGAGGAATTAGAGCAAGAACGTCAATTCGAAAATTTAACATCTCAGTCTGCTATACAGTCTACGATTTCATACCAACCATACCATCAGATGAAGATATTAATGTTAAATTGGAGTATGATAATAATAACCTAGACGTAGACGAGTTCTCGAATGGCCACGTACCGGAAAGCGAAGTGCTGGACGCCCCCCGGTCAGGTGGACAGATGACCTGAAGCACCATACCGGGGGTAGTTGGATGCGAAAGGCGGAGGACCGTGTGTGGTGGCAAGCCTTGGGAGAGGCCTATATCATGCAGTGGAGAGACACGGGCTGATGATGATGATGATGATGAATAATAACCTAGATTTATCATGAGACGATTCAGTTGCTAATCCATCTTTTGTCGCCATTTCAGTAATAACAGAGGTTGTTGTCATAGCCAGACAATATCGATTGGTTTCCCGAAAGTGCTTATAACATAAATCTAAAAAGAGAAAACGGAGAGGAGAGCCGAACAATTGGCAAAGAATAAGAAATAAGCAACAAAGGATGATGGGCAAAGAGTACATAGGACTTAAAAGGAAAGAACGAAACATGTCCAAAAGGAATTAAAACCAGCAAAAGCAATAGGTCCATTATATATCGCAAATCGATGTTTAAGTGGCAGACCTATGAATTTGAAATGGCCACGTACCGAAAAGGGAAGCGTTGGACGCCCCCCGGCCAGGTGGACAGATGACCTGAAGCACCATACCAAGGGTAGTTAAATGCGAAATGCGGAAGACCATGTGTGGTGGTGAGCCTTGGGAGAGGCCTATATCCTGCAGTGGAGAGACACGGGCTGATGATGAATATGATGCTTTAGGCACGGATTTAGGTGTATTTTTGTAATAAAACTGAATATTTTACTAAGAATATATGTTATGAGTAAAGTTTTGTTAATGATCATAATATAATATTCAAGTACTTTGATACAATGTTTCATTGCAAATCCGCGTGCCTGCTATAAATATACAAATTTTTCTGTTATTACTCATTCCAAAACCGCGTAAATGACTTTACACCGAATCTAAATGAGCTAATGGTAAATTTATGTTACTTACTTATGAAAGAAGCCATAAAGAAGTACCAAACAAGTTCAGTCGAAAAAATACATTCAAATTTTCGAGATAATCACTTTTTTCTTCCTCCTGTAAAATTGTGAAAACGCTGTTACGCGGTATTTACAAACTGCTCTTACGCGGTTTTGCACTATCACCGACGATATAGGAAATAGTCCACCCGGCTTGAAGAGTAAGTAATATTACAATAATGATGACATAAAATGATACGTGGTTAGCGCAGAATTTATTGTACCTATCATAAACAAATTTCTCGGAATCCATCAATTTATTGTTTCATCACATAGAGTAAATCTTAGTTTCAACCTAGAGTAAATTAATTTCACAGTAGCGTTGTATTTTAATTGAGTCATAAATGTTACTTCACAGTATCGAAGTGCCATTACGCAATTTTGCGGGATTGAAGACCGGCGCTCGGGGGTTTAGCCGGGGTGAAGACCGGCGCGAGGGGACCTCGCGCATTGAAACTTGTACTGCAACTCGGTATCTTACACCAGCTAGCTAGAGTATTAGTGGTTAGACGGTAAACGCAAAAGAGGGTTTCTAGTCAATTCGTACTTTTATAAGTAAGGCTACGGTTACATTAGCTCACAGTTGGCTCACATTCAGCGGCTTTTCTGTCAGCCCGACCAATCACATCACACTACGTTATGACCGGATGTATGTTAGCAGCCGAGGCTAGCTGTTTGATTCTATTTCCAAATTAATGTAAAAGTAGAAATAAAACTTGACGTCAGCTAACTAGCAGCCACTGACTGATTGTGAGCGTATGTGGCCGTAGCCTACGAAACAAACTATTTTGTTTAATTATTTTTGATCCCAAAAGGGATTTTACAGAACGTGATAGTTTCGTTGTATGTTACGTGATACGCTAACAGAAGTGTTCCAGAGAAGGATGACTAAACGATTCCAGTTATTATTTAATTATTGTTGAAGTGAAAACTTCTTTAGCATCGCTGTGATTTGAAAGTCGATGAAACGAAAAAGCGACAGTAAAAAGAGACAGACACATAAATTCATAAGATTTAACGTGGGAAAAAATGAGATAGGAAGTATTATACAGTGTTTCTTCTGTTCGTTGTAGTGTTTGGGTATTGCTGTATAAAATACCTATAAAATTGCTATTACACTATCTCGTGCTCACGGTGTAGCGGGGCGGATGCACGTCAAACAGCGCGAGCCACGGATGAGAGCAGACGTGTCGCCTGCGCATGCTGTGCGTTGTCGAGCCAGTGACACAGGGGCAAGGAGTAAACTATATTCGTGTTTCTCTTTGTGTTCTGCTACGTACCCCCTCCACTCGTGTTTACCAATGCACAGCGGGAGTTTACTTGGGCCTCAGCGTTGTAGTACGTGCATGCGTAGTACAAAGCTTGAGAAAAGGCATCATAACAAACGTGGTGTTTTGTATAAGTGTACGTATTATTTATAATAAAATTCCTCAAATATGCCGAAAAAGAATGCAGAATATGTCGCGATTATCACAAAAAAGAGAAAACAAGATTTGAAAGACAGAAAAAAGTTCAACGGAACGTGTTCGTGACGTTCGTGCACGCCGAAAAGCGTTGTTGAATGTGAAAAATGATAATCTATTACGCATAATATTGATTTTACTGTTCAAAATAGTGAAACTTCCCGAAAGTTTACATTCGTCTCATTATCTTGAAACCAAAATTTTGTAAAGGTTTCACTTCTACCACGTGTGAATTTTTTTTAAACTGATATTTTGTGAGATACCTAAAACTAACTTTTAGTAAAAAGCAACATGCTATCTAATATTGTAAATAAGGGTTCCGATACACGTTCAAAGTATAATAAATTATATAAAATGTTTTCGTTGTATTATTACGAAGTAATTTCTCCCATTTTTTGTAAGCTATTATTAATCAAAATTCGTTTACGTAATCATTGTACGCATATAGGATCAACGCAATATGTCTATTATTTAATTAGATTTATGAACCATATGAAAAATATATAATAATCCCAAAGTACACTTTTAAAGGCACAGCCTTTCTATACGATACATACGATAAATTCACAGATGAATGAACATCGTCCATTATATTACTGTACGCTCTCTGAGTTCTAAACAACTAGGTATATGATTCGTTCAAATGAGTGGTCATTTTTCTTTTCATTGATTTCATTTTAAAGTGCTTCAGTTTTTTCGTTGCAAACCGTTGAAATCTTATCCGAAAGTGTGTATTGTTTTCTTTGTGCTTATGTTCAACGGAATAGTATTAATGCAATGAATTTTCTTTTACTTCATAATATTAGTGTTCATTATTCTACGCATGTTACGCGGAAAACATTATTTGTGTCAATTTAAATTTTTCAATTTACACCAAACCTTAGTCGATGCCTATATTAATTTATTCTGTTTTAAAACTGTCACATAAATGTCAATGCATGGAAGATGCCCTTAAAAACTTTATTATAATCCACTAATTTAAACCCAAAATACAGAGTTTTATTATTTTGTTCTGTCTTTATTTGAACGCTTATAATTCAAAAATATCTAAACTGCTTTTGAAAAACTTCCTCACATAAATGCCATTATTGAACATACTCGTGTGTAGGTCATCGAATCAGAAATAATAGGTATACGTAAATATTTATACAGATTAAAAGTAGATAAAGCGAAATAAAAACACGAGGGCGAAATCGCGAGTATAGGAACTAGTATTTAACTATTGCTTATAGTTGATATCGTATACCAATAATATTAATAGTAATCAAACGTTTCGTACAGATTTCTGATATATGAAGCGTTGTCTGCAGTTTTATTATCACCGTCTCATAGCCCCCGATATTACAGTCTGGCGCCGGCTAACCAAGGGCACAAGTTCGACTATCTATAAAATACTCTAACGCTTCGATCACACTGGAGACGAAAGCGGAACGAAATCGAACCGAGGCTGGAAAACGGTTTTAGTTTTAACAGATGTATTCCTAAGCAGCTTATGCGAAACGAGATGGCAAAGAGAGTTCCGTATTAACTTCGCCTCCGATTCGTTTCCGCATTCTGCACGATATAGGCATAGTATACACGAAGAAATTATGTTTATACAACTTCTAGCAATATTCCGATGCATGCCAGTAAAACCAAAAGCCATATGTGGCAGTTTAGAAACATAATGCTATTTTAGTGTTCTCTATTGGATAACCTTAACGATTCCAAAGAGTAGTCCGTCCGACATTACGACTATAAAGAAAAATTATTTCCTTCATAAAACTTACTTACCTCGCCAGGCGACAGTTATTGGCGGTATTCACTTTTTCTGGCAAAATTATGTGACATTATATCTATTTCAATAACCGCTTTCGCGTAGTTTTGTTATAGAGCTTAGGACAGGGCCCTGAGCTACACAGAGAGCTTAATCAAAGTTATGTATATGTGCTACCTTCTACAGATTTTTATTTATAAGTGAAAAAATTGATCCATAAAAATATTAAAAACAAGTAAAATTTAGAATATAGAAATTAAGTTTGCTTAAATGTTCTATTTTGAGTGCGATACATTAGAAAAGTTCTAGAACTGGAAAATTCATTTGAGTTTTGTTTGGCATATGAAAAAATCTGATTCACTAATATTGTTCTACAACCTAAATATTTAGTTTTTTTAAGCAAACTAATCAAAAACATTCCGTGGACATGTTTAATCTAATCTAATGTTTGAACTAGCAACGTTAACGTTCTATATTATTTTCTGGGCCCTGGAAGCTATATTTTACCGGCATGTGGTTGCAACCCAATACGAGCATATTAGGATTTTGACAAGACACGCGACAAATTGCCAAGCGATGAAGATGGATCGGTTAACTTTAGTGTGGCACTATTTCACTAATCGATTTAAAAGCTTACTAAGTTAAACAGATATTGTTTTAGGGTTCAGTTTAACAGTGGGTAACTAACTTTATATCTACTTACAATATTAACCTTAAAGATTATGAACTTCTATATTATATATTTTTACCCTGTGATATTCGTACGTATTTTTCGATTTTTATTGTTTTCCACAACTACAAAAACTAAAATTAAAATTTAGAAAACCACCAACACAAAAAAAACTGACGATTAAACAGTCTAAGAGCGAGTACACATTAGATGCTCGGAGTTGCGTTCGACGCGCGTTTATAGCGTACATACAGTGCGTTTTGTACGGCGTTTGACAAGTGTTAGTAATATTAGCATCCTTCTGGCTCAGTTGGGAAATGGACGGTGATAGGTTTTTTTAATATTTTATTTTTATAATCAGGACTTTCCATGTCCCATATAGTTGGACCCTTTTGTATTTCATCGTTAAATAAGCCTGTATCGAAGTCTTTGATCTCCATTTTGCTGTAAAATGCGTCCACTTTACAAGAAAGCGCGCGATCGAATGTATGGCAAAATGGCGGCGCGTGTATTTAGAAACGCACAGCTGACGCCCGCGCAACGCACGTTCGAACGAAAATCTGAGAGCGCGCGTCAAATGTGTACACCTTTACCAGACTTCTTTATTCTTAAAACGTGCGTTAACATAGCGCGCGCTTCAAAGCGCCTAATGTGTACTCGATCTAAATTACTACAGGTTTGTTCATTTTCAAATATTTTTTGATCTTTAAAGGCGTCGGACCGCTAAGTAAACTTAATATACCTAATAATTAGCAGTTCCCGACGTCTTTAAAGGCCAAACTCATTCGAAAATGAACAAGCCTGTATTATTATTTTTTTATTATAAAGTATACATCACAACGACGTCTAGGCCTCAAACTAAGCATTAGCTTGTGTTTTGGGTACCAAGTGAAGATACCACATACATATAACAACTAAGACCCGGTACCAGTATCAACATTCATAATAAAAATATTATTTCAAAATTAAAATGTTAGTTTTTTTTATGTTGGGGGTGTTTTAAATTTTAAAAATTTTTATTTCAAAATTTTCAAACTTATAAACCATCGATTATTTTTTATATTAAAAAATCATACCAAATCGTAATCAATCATTAAGTGAAGCCTATTTTAAACACCTCCCAAAACCCAAGTTCGTTGTCCGTTACGCACCCAAGTGCCTTATTATATTTAACACCGTACTACACCAAATCATGTTCATTCATTAACGCTGTAATTTTTTCATTCACTTTGCACATGCATACATTGATTCGCAACAAACGGTAGGTATACCAAAATTTCATGTCGATTGAATGAATGAAAATATCTTAGAATTCCTCACTAAATTATCGCCATTCCTCTTTACTCCTCCATCATCTGACCTTGATCACCATCTATCTTTAACCTATTCAAACTATTCTAATGAGCCCAAACACGATAACTCTGCTGTAAGTTGGTGAGGAGTTGGGCATGCTCCAGATTCCAAATGATATTGCAGCATCATGTCAACGGCACCAAGTTATAAAATATCTTTGAAGTAAATAGATACCAAATTTCGAATCGATCGACCTTTGGAAATCGTTCACATCCCTACAACTGGAAAAGACCTGATAATCTTCAAACGGCTGAAAATATTTTCTTCAATCATGGCTAAGAACACTCTCAATTAATTCATTTTTCAAACAAAAAATAGTACTTAAATCGAATTCAGTCCATTCGTTTGGGAGCTGCGAGGCCACAGACAGACAACAAACAAACACGTCAAACTTATAACACCCCTCTTTTTTGCGTCGGAGGTTAAAAAGGAGCTATGAGATTAACAACAAAGGTTTTTGCATATCGAATTTAAGCGCCAGATCCCGAAATTGTATCAAATTATGTATGTATCATTTCAAGTCCGCAAGGTTACCATCGCTAAACCTCATGAATTATTTTTTTAAATTCCGCTAAAACATATCGCAAAAAAATGCACGTTTTTGAATCAGTTTTTTACTCATTGAATTTAATAAAAAAATTATGAAATATTACATCAACTAGAGATACTTTGTAGTTCAAAGAAAAGTATTTTAATATTAGAATTGTTTCTCTTATATATATATATATATATATATTGTGAAAATATAGTATGCATAAAACATATTATATAATATAAAATACAATTTTAAATAAAAAATTTGAAAACTAACTAAAAACGGAATACTGAGGGGAAATGGTCTAAAGGAACGAAAGAGTAATGTATGGATTAGTAGTGTGCATTCTCAACTGTGAATCTGACGTGGACTCAAGTTTTTGTTGTCATGGGTGTTGTCGCGCGTGTTGTCGTCAGTTGTTTCGCGTACTAAACCTGCAGTGTAAATACCACTATACAAAATGGTGTACTGGTAGGTAAATACCACTATAGGAAATGGTGTAGGTACAGGTGGTTGGACAGAATAATTGAATTGGCAATTTCTACTTAAAAGACGCTGCCTTCAGTTTCGTTACTCCAAGTATGGAAGTGCCTTAAAGGCATTTTAAACTCACCAAAATAAATAAATGCCGACGAAATGATGTAATGAATGCTACGAAAGCGAAGACCCGGCCGGTTACGTTCATTTTATTTTCCCTTAAAAATACTTTATAAACGCGCAGCCGTCGGTTTAGCGTTACGCGATAAAACAAAATATTTTATAATATATTCGTAGTTTTTTACAAAGTGAGAAGTAAAGAAAACTCTAACAAATACTACTTGGGAAATGCGTTCATACGAAAATCAGATGGTGACTACATTATTATCATAAAGTATTCCCTTGAAAGGAGAAAGTGTTTTTTTAGGAGAGAAACCGCGAACGAAGTTATCTTTAGTGTCATTTTGACTTATATTCAGTCAGCCTGGAGCCGCTTGGCAAAAATAAATTGCAAGATTACTCATCATTGTCCCAAGACGTTTTTCAAATTCAACTGTGTTATACCCACATACGCCCTATTTTCTTGCGATGTAATGAGCTGAAAGTGAAAAATCGTGTCACGTTCTGAGAGCAGACAAACTCACGTGTCAGTCGATAAAACTCAGCTATTCAGAATCTCAGAGGAACGTTCACGGAACAGTTGGGCGTGTTCCTGACGCGTTGTCTTTAAAATCTCCAACTTGTCTGTCAAAATACTTACTGAGATTTAATTTCAAATTATTTTCACAAATTGTAATACGTGTCACTTTTAAGTGTTTGCCATGAATTGATGATCTATACGAGATGAAATTTTAAACTTTAAAAATCGAATTTATAAATTTCAAAAGTAAATTAATATTATTCGTTACGTATTATAAACACTAAAGTAAGTCTGTCTGTCAATCCGTTTTAAAACTATTAAAAATGTTCTCAATACATAATTAAAATACGACGTTATTCACGCATATGATTTTCAGTCCACAGACGGACAAATCTATTTTGACGTATACCATAATTGGTTTTTGTATTTGTATGAAGTCTGACATTATAAAATTTATTTACATACATAATTATTTAGGAATTAAATCATATCTTGTTTTCGTAATGTACCTTAAGAACCCACATCTCATAGCATTCACCCATAATTTTTTTATGAATTATGATCGTTCCTTTGTATCAATAACTAGGTATACCCAAAATGTAAGTACATATTTCGCTACGATGCCCGTCGAAAATAGTTGTTTATGTATAATTACACTGAATGAACTACTCTTAGATTGAAATAAACACGATATCGTACTAGATACGTGCTTCGAGAGCTAGAAATCAGTTGCGCTTGATTTGGCCCGGTACCACGCTCGCTTAATTATGAAGGAAACAGAGTTTCATTAAATCTCTTTCAATATTTTGTAGTTAATGAACACTGATATGCCTAGAATAGGCCTATTAGTGTTCAATTTTTATGTAACTATTGTATTTGAGAAACTTACAGTTTAATTTGACACTATGGAACTAATTTTATGATGACACCCTTATGGTAAAAAAGTCCCACTATTTTAAAATTTGATTACATTTCTTTCGTCTCATTGCCGCTCACGACAGTTTTTTTGGATTCGCCATTTCATAAATTAAATATTTCGTAACTACAATGTAGCAGACCAATGAACAATTACTACCAAAATAAACTATATTTAAAATCAAGTCAAACTATATCGTTGAGATAATAGTCCGGTCGTGGGACATTAAATTTTACTAAAAGGTTTTCATAATTCTAAAATTGTTCGTTTTTGGTGAGTGGATAGATAAAGTGCATGGTGAGCTACTGTCAAAAAGTTAGAAGTTTTTGGGCTGTGCCAAGGGAATGGCTTAGGTTTTTCTTAATATTTCGTGTAACACAGTGTATATAAAATTAAAATTTGAAATTTTAATCCTGCTAATATCATAAACGCGAAAATTCGTATGTATGGATGTATATGTGGGTATGTATGTGGATGTTTGTTACTCTTTCGCGCAAAAACTACTGAATGGATTTTAATGAAACTTTACTATTGTAAAAATTATAACATAAATGTAGCTTATGTTTCAGAATAACACGTACGCGATAATTTATAAAGATACTAGCTTTCTGCCCGCGGTTTTGCTCGCGTAGACTACACAGTTGTATACTGATTTTAAAAATCTTTCACCTATAGAAAGCTACATTATCAGAGAGTAACATGGGTTAAAACAAGGAGGAGTGGTAAAGGGAATGGGAAGGGGAACGTTTCTGTATTCCGGCCGGGCGGAGCCGACTATGACCGCTAGTTGGTTCATAATTAGAACTATCTTAACCTCACGTTGTAAAATTTTTATGAAGATAACATATGTCATACTACGAATATACAAAATTTAATAAGACAAAAATTTTCAAAAATATTTTAAAACTTCTGAAATTATATTTTCAGACTTTCGGTGGTTACTCAAATCTGTTGGATGAAGTTTAGAAAGTCAAGTGGTGTGCTTCTACTATAACTTCATTTTTCTTTCATAAGATTACACATTACACATTAATGAATTAAAATTGATAATTATGCAGCTGTATCAAAGCATTTGCTTACTACACAAAAAATTGGAAACATACTGTGGATTTTATACCAATTGCGCGAACATACGAATGATGCGCGAGGCGCAGGCTGGTGTGCAAAAATACCCTGTTGATAGAAGAATTAGTGAATATCAAGTCAGAAAACTAGACACTCAAGAAACCATATATTAAAGACTGCTGAAACTCATAAAAATAACTTTAGCCAACGAGTCAGTTGATATATTATTTGTCTAATGTACAGTACAGTCACGCGCAGAAGTGTCCTGAAATTATAACATAAAAGTCTAAGTACCTACCTATATACGCCGATTAAGTACTTTATTATCACAGTAGATAGGTATAGTTATATAGTTAGTATAGTATAGCAAAACTGCATCATAGTATCGGGTAATTATTACGTATTGATAATATTTCTCATACACTTTATTTTTGTACAATTGATATTAACATTTCATTACATTTATTCATGTATCTATATAAGTTATAGAAAATTATTTATTCGCGTTATACGTCGACATGGCTGCGTTTACATAGATATGACATAATTCGCAATGATAGTTGTTTTAAACACATGGTGGATGACTAAAATTTTGTTTTTTATTTTAACAAAAATCATGACACTATAGCACTTTTAGTGTAAAATTGAAAATAATTTTTACACACATTTAAATTTATTTTAAAATTCAGAACAATAATTTCATTGGTTCTTTGTTACTGTCAAAAATGTCATGAAGTCTATTTTAGTGACTGTAAGGTGTATATAAACGCTAATGAAATTCATTTATAAAATTCCACATGTTTTTGCATACCAACACATACTATATGTCCATTTCGGGCTGAAGTTTTTTTTTATTTAGTCTGAACGAAATTCAATTCAATAACCTCAAAAAACTTATTGGGCAATCATCTTTCCTGTTTTTCAAAAATCCAGTAGAAGAAAATAAATATCAAATTTATAAACTCAAGAACTTCATTATTTTTGCTGTCATTATCGAATATACCATGATTTTTGTTCTGAGCCTTATACCAACTATTTGGAATAACTTGAATACAATTTGATAAAAAAACACAACAGATAGAATTCCAGAAGTTATAGTTACCTTATCACTGTAACGTCATTTTTGGTTATATTTTATAACTTGGTCGCTATGTTGTTCGACATCCGGTAAAGCATTTCTTATATCAGACAAAAATAATTAGAAATCCCCAATACATGTTTCTAAAAAGCCATAAATCAAGTCCATAGCGTTGGTATTTTCTAAAGGCTAAACGAACACACGATTCATGCGGGGCGCGGGTTGGTATGCGGACAACGCGCGCTTCTCAAGTCAATCAATCAAGCCATATGATCAAGTAAATCAAGACAATAGCGTTGGTATTTCCCAAAGGTAAATGTCGCCTGCGCTTCAGTTCAGCCATATGATAAGAATGACAAAATCTGTAGCAACAATGGCCATGACAATAATGGGCCACTGGCCCCATTACTTAAAGAAAAGCACGCTGCATGAGCTGAAAGATGCTAAGATATATTTAAAAAATACTCGTAGTAAGCTCGACACACAAGGTAATTGTAACATCTGGAATTCTTTCTGTTGTGTTTTTTGTCAAATTGTATTCAAATTATTAACAATAGTTTGTATGAGCCTTAGAAAGAAAATGGTGGTATAGTCGATAATGGTAGCACAAATAATATAAAGGAAATACGTTTCTGAGTTTATAAATCTGATATTTATTTTCCTTCTGCTGGCTTTTTGAAAAATGCAAAAGATGATTGCCCAATAAGTTTAATAAGGTTATTGAACTGAATTTTATTCAGACTCAATAAAAAATATTTAGCCTCAAATGGAAGCATGGTGTATGTTGGTACTCAAAAATATGTGGAATTTCATAAATTAATTTCATTAGCATTTATGAACATCTTACATTCACTTAAATAGGCTTGATGACAATGATGACAAAAACTAAGAACGAATTAAATTATTGTTTTAAATTTTAAAATATATTTAAATGTCTTTAAAAATTATTTTCAATTTTACATTAAAAGCGATAGTTTCTTGTTTTATGTCGAAATAAAATACAAAATTATAGTCATCCACCATGTGTATCAAACAACAATCAGAATGAATTATGTCATACCTATGTAGACGCAGCAATCAGCCGACATATAACGGAAATAAATAATTTTCTACAACTTATATAAAAACATGAATAAACGTAATGAAACGTTAATATCAGTTTTACAAAAAAAGTGTATGAGAAATATTATCAATACGTAATAATTACCCGATACTATGATGGCAGTTTTGCAAATCTACTGTGCACCTATCTACTGTGATAATAAAATACTTAATCGGCATAAGTAGGTAGGTACTTAGTCTTTTACGTTATAATTTCAAGGCACTTCTGCGCGTGACTGTACTGGACGTAACATCATGCGAAATTTATACAAAATCCACAGTATGTATGCTTCTAATTTTTCGTATGATAATCAAATGCTTTGATAAGGACACATAAGAGCTAATAGCGAACTTATCAATTTTAATTCATTATTGTGTTTGTTACGAAACAAAAAGTAAATTACAGTAGAAGCACACCACTTGAGTTTCTAAACTTTATTTAACAGATTTGAATAACCATCGAAAGACTAAAAATATAATTGCATTAGATTAAATTTTTTTTTTAAATTTGTTTTATTTATTTTTAAATTTTCGTAGTATCCCTTATGTTATCTTTCTAATAATTTTACAATGTGAAGTTAAGTTAGTTCTAATTATGAACCAATCAAAATTTCAAATTTTAATTCTATATACGGCGTGTTACGCGAAATATTAAGAAATACCTAGCCACACCCTTAACACAGCCCTAAAATTTCTAACTTTTTGACGTTAGCTCACAATGCACTTTATCTATCTACTTATCAAAAAACAAACAGCTTTAGAATTATCAAAACTTTTTTTGAATTTTAATGTCCCACGACCAGACTGTTATTTTTGTTAAATTTTCGTAGTATCCCTTATGTTATCTTTCTAAAAATTTTACAATGTGAAGTTAAGTTAGTTGTAATTATGAACCAATCAAAATTTCAAATTTTAATTCTATATACAGCGTGTTATACGAAGTATTAAGAAATACTTAGCCACACCCTTAGCACAGCCCTAAAACTTTTACTTTTTTGACAATAGCTTACAATGCACTTTATCTATTCACTCGTCAAAAACGAACCGCCTCAGAATTATTAAAACTTGTTTATGAAATTTAATGTCCCACGACTAGACTTATTTTTTTAAATTTTCGTAGTATCCCTTATGTTATCTTTCTAAAAATTTTACAATGTGAAGTTAAGTTAGTTCTAATTATGAACCAATCAAAATTTCAAATTTTAATTCTATATACAGCGTGTTATACGAAGTATTAAGAAATACCTAGTTACAGCCTTAGCACAGCCCTAAAACTTCTAACTTTTTGACAATAGCTCACGATACACTTTGTCTGTCCACTGATTAAAAAAGGAACAGCTTTAGAATCTTTTTTATGAAATTTAATGTCCAACGACCAGACTGTTATTTTTTTTAAATTTTCTTAATATCCCTTATGTAATCTTTCTAAAAATTTTACAACGTGAGCTTAAGTTAGTTGTAATTATGAACCAATCAAAATTTCAAATTTTAATTCCATATACAGCGTGTTACACGAAATTTTAAGAAATACCTAGCCACACCCGTAGCACAGCCCTAAAACTTCTAATTTTTTGACAATAGCTTACATTGCACTTTATCTATCTACTCACCAAAAACGAAGATACTTGGAATTATCGTAAGTAATTTTTCTCTGGCTACGCGACTATAAATTTTCAGTATTTTTATAATACAAGCTATTTTAACAAAATACACAACAATAACGTAAAATATTTTCTATTTCATTTGGTTTCGTTTAGACTGCTTAAAAAAAACTTAAACGAAAAAGACATATTTAATTGCAATCGTCTGAATAAAAAAATTTTAGGGTAACATCGATCGCGGCTATATCATTTACATCTAAAAGCACTCAAATTTATAAAGATGAAATATACCAAAATTGGCCTAATTTAGAGATAAACTGTTTTATTTCTGTTGAAACCCGGAACGAAAGACGAAAATTATTAGATCTGCAGAGAATGAAATGAATGAGAATTAGATTATAGGATAGGCTGGACAATATCTTCTTACTGCGGCCGCTAGATGAAAATATATATATATATTTGCTGAAATGTTTTGTTGTTCGTTTACAAACTTACTAATTTCTTTATAGGAAATCTTTTCGGAAGCGTACAAACATACTTGTCCTTACATTCATATCAAACAATTGACTAAAAAGTCAGTTATACCGAAATTATGACCGAATATCTTATTTATTTTACTAATTAATTAATTTAACTAATTAATACTTATTACATACAAAACAGTGACGGAGTGATATGGCAATATATGTTTATGGCATACATTGATACAAAATTTAATATTTAAATATTTTTGTCTGTTCGTTCGAAAGTTTATTAGTGACTAGAAAAGCACGGAACCAATTTTTTATGAAACTTTCATATTTAAATAGTTGAAACCAGAATTTAGCAAAGGTAATATAGGGAATTATTATTTCTATCATTTTTAGGATAAAATAAATAAAATGAGAAACAACGCAGTGTTTCAGAAAAGAAATTAAATGTTCAAAAAACTGTTCGACTTAAGTTGAACGATTGCGAATTATGAAAACTATGAGGACGAAGCCACTAGCAAAAGTATTAAAAAAATTATGTGATGTTTTACCAATAAACTTTTTGAATACAATTTTCTACCTTTTAATGCAAAAGTTCGAATAGATAAAACATGAAAACGGGCCGCGGCGAAGGCACACAGATCAATACGCTGTCAATATTTTCCTTAGTAATGAGTTGCCGTTTCTTCAAAAACACGATTATTTTTGAAGAGTGTACATTAATTTTAACTTTAAGTCTGTAGCTGACGTTGATGAGCACGACCCGTCGTCCAGCTGGTTTGTAATTACCTCGCGTTAAACTGACACTTTACAATAATTTTATCATTACGGTTTCCTTTAATTCTGCAGTTGATGGTGTCGAGTTTTAGCTTGGTCGTTTAATATATTTTAGTAGGTATATAATATGCATAATTATCAGTACATTAATTTACTACAGATGCGTTACCTGTAGTAAATTACTGCCTTTCACATGATATTATTTCCTTGACCCGATTTTTCACATGGCTTAGCTTCTTAATTCGCATCGACTTTTTGGTGTGAGATCATTAGTAATTTTTTATGACTAAAAAAGCTCTCCACAAAAGTTGCACTGTTCTTCCAATCTGTGAATTAGATTTGATTAGTTATAAACGTCACACGAGTCCATCCTACTTGAAGTATTTATAAGTAAAAATATATACATAAAAAGAAACTAAAATATTTCTTTATCAAGGTTGAATTTATTTTATCGCACGATAGTTTTAATTTTGCGATAACTCTTAAGATATTAATTTAAGTTGTATGGTGTACAGGACAATTATTATGTGCATGAAATGCTCATGGTAACTAACGTATATAATTTGACAAGAATTAATATTGTGTCCGTGTAAATAGCTTTCCAATTATCACATTATATGTGATTTTTTAAAACTTTAAAATAGTTATAGTAAGTTATTCTTTTGACATATGCCATTGCGGACTTTTCTTTAGACCTGCAAAAGCGGAATAATTTATCTTTACATTATTTTGTTATATCTCAAAGGAATTAGCCAGCGTTTTCGAAGAAAACTCTCAGTCGGCTTGATTTTTTCCGACATCTTCAACAATCATCGTCATATTGCAACAAATTTACACAAAACATTAATGAATACACATAAATCTTCGTCTTGATTCACTCAGTCCATTGATGCCAACCATATGAAAATACGTTTAGTAGTTTTTGAGTTTATAGCGTTCAGACAGACAGACAAACATACAGATACGGCTTAGGACTTTATTGTATAATATGTAGTGAAGTCGAAGATGTACGTATATATGGAAATAGTGCGACGTGACCGTAAAAATGTAGGTAAAAAAGTAATCCACAGAACAAAAGTGCGCCGCTTGGTTTTAGATAGCACTACTGAGACGACCAAATAGCGTGACACACATGTAAAATTCATACTAGTCGTAGGTACTTATCGTAAGAATCGTACTGAAAAAAACAAATCGTCCCTACCTAAATCGTAAATTACAACGACGTAAGAAAAAAATTGTTATAGAACCAGTTACATAAATTGAGTATTTTTCGTTCTTTTTACAGCTAAGCGTAATATATATTTACTTCTAACTAGTCCATGATTTCCAATCTCAAAACCCAAAGTTTTCGGAAATTCATTTATTTATTTGTTTGTTTGTTAGGAAAACCAAAATATTTTAGTGTAACAATCGATTTAAATATCAGATAGCCAATAAAAGGTTCTAACGTATAAAAAAAACTCTATAGAAATAGATACACTACAAACTAAAACAGTTAATAAGGAATTACAAGTCGCTATTCGTTTACAATAAAATTTAGTAAGTTAAAAAATAGAACGAATTTAAAAAAAGGGGTTTGGATTGTTGGCCACTCAGGTTAAAGTATTTACGAAGCTGCGATGTCAGAACTGGAATTACGAACAATTTAAGAATCAGACTTCAAATTTGAATTATTGTATTTAGTTCATGTAAAGAAAAAAAATGAAATAAACGAGCCAAAAACAAGAAAAGCCTTTCATTTTCAGTGTTACAATACAAAATTATACAGCGATTCCGTTTGCGGTCAAAACTGTATAACATCAGCGTTCAGAACTTCAAAATACCGACAAAAACTTTTTCACTTAATTCTGTATTAAACTTTGCAATGACGCTCAAATTAAAACGGAACTACGGTTCCCAGAATACATTTGTTCGTAACAGGGCGTCAATCAAAATAAATCACTATGGTGCTTTGCGTTTTATCTGTTATGTAGGGATAACTACGTGGATAAGAGCGAGGACCACCAACATCGGACAATACTAGTTGACCTATTTATTTGCTTGAGTTACACAGATAAAAACCAACGTCCTCGTTTTATGTGGTGGTTCCGTTTGGGGGTGTAAACAGGTTAAGTTGAATTAAAAATTTCAATGCAGTTATTCAAATATGAACTGCAACACAAAGCGAAAAAATTGTTCTACGGACGGATTAATCCACACTAACTGGCGAATGTCGTGCATGTGAACTAATATGAACGTAAAGATGAAAAAAATGAAACATAATTTATTTGCCACAATATTTAGCCTATGCTACGTATAGAATAAGCATAGGTATAAGTCATAAAAATACGAATTGACTAGAAGCCCTCTTTCTGTATTTACCGTCTAACCACTCATACTCTAGCTAGCTGGTGTAAGATTTTTAGTCTGCGAGATTTCCGTGCGCCGGTCTTCACCCCGCGAAATCCCCATGCGCCGGTCTACACCCCGCGAATTTGAGGATTATTGAGATTAGGATTCAGAATACAAACAATTACTACACTTTATTAATTACTACAATTCATACACAATATAGAAAGTTGAGCAAACGTTATCGTTTTCAGTAACCACACCACTGACGGCTTTGCGGTTGAAGCAAGTGCGGTTCGGCCTCAACTAAATCAACATAACCATAATAACAATCTCATTAAGTATAAATATTTTTTAATAAATTTACTCAAGAGCTTGTGTTTATTTATTATTTAATCTATTTAAACTATACTAAAAACTTTGTAAGAAATACCTCGTGATGGTACTTTTATGTTTTATAAACGCTCCGCCTTCGATCCGTGGCCTAGTAATGTTTTGGCGTTACTAAAGTTGTATACATTACGTAGTATGAATCATCATCATCATCATCATCAGCCCATTTTTACCCCACTGCAGGGGCTTAGGCCTCCCCCAGGGATGATAGTAGGGGCTTGGAGCTACAGTCCACCACGCTGCTCCACTGCGGGTTGGGAACTGTAACGACAGCCATCTATTGACAGCGTCCGGGACCGACTGCTTAACGTGCCCTCCGAAGCACGGTGTCAGTGATACGTAGTATGAATGGAAAAGGCTATCTGGCCTTGAAGAAATCTTGCCTGGCTACTCATGCAGGAATGGACTACGTTCTCATTTATTCTCATATTAGTGACTCGTGGTCTCGTTGCGGAGGCGCCGCCGCACCTCGCCGGCCGCGTAAACGGTGTGGAGGAGAAGTGCGGGGTGACAGAGGGCCAAGTGCGAGTTTGATTGTGAAAGATGGTTGACGATGGGTTGACGTTACTACGGCGTTAATCGATCATACGCGAAACGGGGCGTTCGTTTTTTTCCTGTTTGTCGAAACGATAAATAGTTGTGTTAACTATAAATGTAGAGTTTATTAAACGACTCGCGAGTGTGAGAGACCGCTCAATCATTCTTTGACATTTATTATAGTATACGCGATAGTAGAGTCACTTACCGAGATTTTCAAAGTGAGAACGTGTTTTTGTTTAAGTTTTTTATTAAATTGCTTCTAAAAGTGTATAAAAATGGAAACTTCGCGCCCATTCTTTGTTTGGAGAATGTTAGCAGCTCAGACACGCGATCACAATAATCTTGTAAGAACATTGTGAGAAACCAACATGCGAGATGTCGTGCATCCTTCACAAAAATATTATAGGCATAGGTATACCTATATGAAATATCAATTAATTTGAAAAAAGTATTTTCATAAGTTAGTGGATATTTCCATGAATAACAGCTGTTTGTTATGTTCGGAAGTACTGTTTTTTTTTTTTAATAATACGAAGTAATGTCCTAAAAGTATGATAACTTTTCCATTAATTTAGTTTTCTTTCAAGCTCTATATATATTGTGTGCTGCTTCTTTCATTGCATAATAAATAAAAAAAAAAATTGTTTGTACGACTCCGAAACAATTTCACAATTGATCAAAACAAATCAATCATTCAATCTAAGCTTGAGGCCATAGATACATAAAGGGTATATCCTTTTTATTTTTAATGCATGGTGTTAGAATTATATAGTATGCTTACTGCGTCATACGAAGCCAACTATTCAATCGGTGAGCAAACACGATAGTAAACAAAAAAGAAAAGTCACTTAACAGTTGCATGCATACTCGCAAGTGCTCGTACTACCTAAACGACCGCTACGAGCGCTGTACTAATTTCCATACACATTACGAAAAACGTATACGACATAGAAATAGAAGAGTTCTGGAACGCTCATCTTCATACAACGTGTGCACTGAATGCGTCCACGGCGATGCGCGTTCCTTTTCACTCTAGCCCGTAAGTCTGTCTCACTCGCGCGCGCGCACCTGCCGCCTAAAGGTACGCCTCGTGCGTGGCGTACCTGACAAAATAAGTGTTTTGCTTATACTTGATCAGTCCATCTCATACTAACTTGCACTTGGGCCTCAGATCTGCTTCGTCCCACTCACTTTTACGTAACTCGTGTCGGATATTTCCGAAATTGAAAAGACTAAGTTTAAGAGTTGATTTTATACTTAATATGTAAAAACTTCGAATATTTATCTACCGTTTATACTATTTTATTTTATATTCTGTAACTTAAAAAAAATTACAATCACCGCTCAATGTTGCCTCACTTCAAAATATCTCCCAAAGCCTTCCCTACCGTCACCGACCTTCACATAGCTCTATCTTATCAAAATTGTGTCATATATCTCTTATAATAGCCGTTTACCAGTTGTTGGTCCTCGCCCTAACGCCGCCGCCGCGTCTCTGAATCCGGGCGGCCGCTCGCGCGCTCCACGACTTATGGAAATTGCTCTCGATACGCCCTATATACTACCATACAACTTTAACATGTATAGTTTTCTCATAAATACGAGTTTATTTATTTTAGGGTACAGTAAGCATTTATGTGGTGTCGTGATAGCCCAAAGCGCAACGAACCTGTCTCAGATTTATAAGGCAATAAGGCCATGGTTCGAATCCGGGCGTGTACTACTGACTTATTCTGACTTAAGTACATCTATCACTGACACCGTGCCTCGGAGAGCACGTTAAGCAATCGGTCGCGGGCGCTGTTAACAGATGGCGGTCACAATCCCCATCCCGCAGTGGAGCAGCGCGGTGGATTTAAACTCCAAGCCCCCTCACCCTGGTGGAGGCCTAAGCACCTGCAGTGGGGTAAAAAAGGGCTGATGAACTGAAGAAGTGAAGCATTTATGTATTTTTACATTACACTGCAAATACTTGGAAATACGTGTCAATTGCTGGTCATATGACTGCTAAGATTATATGTTACGACTAAAAGATGGAAGTGTAAATAAACTTGAGATTGGCCGACTAAACCTAAGCATGTTTTCGAGGAGAGTTTAATGTTGGACATAACTTCATTTTCGATTTAATGATCTTATCTTTAGCCGGCTAAACTGCACATTAGCCTAAACGTAACGGCTTTTAAGTATTCGATCAACACCTCATTACAAAACTCAAATATAATTATGTTTTGTAATGAGGCTTGAAACTACCAAGCGTATAATACCTAACTAACAAAAACATCAATTGTTCGCTAGAAAATTTTCTATTACTAAAATGGATATTTACATCTCGAATAGATTGTTTAATGTACTATGTACAGATTTTTATATCTTTAATCATTTAGTTCTAAATGTACCAACTTAAGTTTTGTAGTGAGACTGATAAAATTTACGCGTCAAAGCTTAAAACTCTTCTCATCTCAAAAAGTTACTATGGGGTAAACACTGTAAATGCATTTCCGGTCTTATTAATTGGTTTATAAAATTATAATTTTACGGCCAATCAAAGAAAAAATGTCAATAAAAGTCAATAATGCGATGGCGTAGCAGCACAACGTACAACATCAGGATCCTATGTTGTGTGACTACAGTGCGCCACGCCTTAGAGCAAAAAAAATGACAACTAACATCGGTCGACAAAACGGTCTTATTACACCTTGTTACCACCAAGTATAATACACTGTATTATACTGTCATATGCATACTGTATCACTGTGTCATACAGTGTATTATACTTGGTGGAAACGAGGTGTTGGAGGTGTTACAGTTTGGTGTCTTTACAGTAACATTATGAGGGTTGACCAATACAAAAAAATCCTAAATATGGCCACATCAAAAAATTTGTATTCATTCTGGATTGATTTCTTGTATTTTGACTATTGTTTTCGCGTGAGTACTGAAATTTATCGTCATATTTTATTTGTATTCGTACAGTATTATCATAATAAAAACCTCTGGCGTTCTCGTTGACCGGTGTAAAAAGACATATTCCGAATACTTGCAGAATAGTGTAATACTAAAAATGTTAAAGTGTTAAATGACAGATGACCTATATAGTTTACATTGATTTCCCTTGAAGACCCTCGCGTCAACGGGACGGTCATCCCCTGTACAAAGTTTAAAGCAATCACTACTTACAAACTCTTGATACAACAAACGGATACGTTATTCTATACATATTGATGCCTACAAATTCAGTATGCCACGTTCATCCCATTTCAGAGCTCTTATTTTATATCGTAAAAGTGTCTTAAAGCTATTTTTCTCTCTCGCCCAACTATCCGACTTTGATAAAAGTTCAGAATCCGTCGACAAGGGTTCAGCATATGAAGCTGATGCGATAAAAAAGACTCGAGACATGTGGGTCAAGTGGCACGTTCCTGCGATCGCTGCTCACCGAGCCGGCCTCGTTTTCCGCTCTTTCAGATTTCCCGTTACTTTCAGAGCCACCACTTAAATAACACACATGTAAGAAAAACGCTTCAACTAGTAACATACTCGATTTAAAAACTTATATATACTGTGAATAATCTCAAGTAGCTGTTGTGTACCGAACTGCAGTAAGTGGAGAAAAATGTGAGTGAATTTGTTACGTACCAATGTATATTTCACTTCAGTAAAATCACGAAATCTTGTTAGGAAATAATATATAATCGATTTCAAAAAATATTATAAACATAATTCAGTTCTTTTGTTTGTGTGTTTCTTGCTGACGTCGAATCAAATCAACAAAAAGACGTGACTTTTTTAAATGGCGAAAGTTGATTGGACGGAAAGAGGAACATAAACTTCGATGGTCCCCATAAACTACAAAACCGTTAAGCGAATTTGGACCTTGTTGGTAATGTATGTGATTGACGAATTTAGGTTTTATGTTAATTACAGAATCGGGATACATAATAGAATTAAGAAGTCCAGAATGAATCCCAGGTCGGGTCAGTATTTATAAGATGAATATTAATACTGGCACCGGGTCTTGGTTGTTATATGTATGTGGTGTCTTCGCTTGGTACCCAAAATACAAGCTAATGCTTAGTTTGGGCCCTAGACGTTGTTGTGATTGTATGTGTTATTATATTATTATTATTAAGTTGCAACATTTCATTAAAGTAAAAAGTCGTGTGGCAATTGTGAACTGACTGAAAAATATTTAATATATGATTTCTATTCTGGCAAGACTTAGGACTTATTGTCAATTGTAAAGTTTGATTGGGTTCCGATTTTACGTGCGTTACAGAGTTAATACGCATGAATGCAGATCAAAAAGTTGCAATAAATAAATCCTAAAGAGTAACACCATATTACCAGCGTTTATTCAAAGCTTTCATCTTTAATCCTAATATTACATTCAGTCACATTTTCATCTCCGTCAAAGACCATTACTTTCTCCTTGTTTATATTTACGAGTACTTTCATCCCGTTTCTTTTTAAAGCTCCATCAAAATAGTCACCATCTTCTGTAGCTCCTGAACCGATGATGTAAGTATTACTTGATCATCAGCATATAGAAGATATTTGACGAGCAACGCATTTATTCTCAAATCACAATTAGTCTTTTTTAGATCCTTCAAATATTTATTCAAGAACAACTTGCGAAGCTGCACATCCCTGCCTAACACCTTTTTCGATGCTAAACAAATCAGAGTAGGCTGGCCCCATTGATTTTGACACAAGCACTGGAATCCTCATAGAAAAATTGCAATGCTCGTATCAGATCATCGCTAACAGCATACCGTGATAAAGCTGACTACAACTCTTTCCTCACCACTCTATTATAGGCATTTTCCAAGTCCAATCGCAATGAAGAGATCCGATCTGTACACCCCGTTCTCTTTCTAAATCACGCTTACATGTACTATATTTTCGCATGCGTTACTTTCATGAATCCTTCAATTAACACTTTCACATATAATTTGCTGATGACACTTAGAAGACTAATTCCGCGATAGCTCTTGCAGTCTTGATGTGACTCTTTTTCTTTTTACAAAGGTACGATTACAGCCTTGCACCAGTTTCCAGGCACACATTCGTTTATCAACATAAATTAAAAAAGCTGAAAAACTGCCAACAATTATTCCTTGCCCAGCATTTCGATTGACATCCTGTCACACCCTGCAGCATTAATTAGTTTCATACTTTTCAAACCTTTCACATTTTCTGCTATACTCATGTCCCTTGCAGTAACATTTATGTCCATTTTCTGACGAGATTCTGGCACGTGAACATATGCCTCCTCCTTTTCAAATAAACTTTCAAAATACAACCTTCGTCTCTTCAACACGCACCCGTCCCTTTCTATTTCCATCCTTGCTTCTGATTTGGCACAACTACGAGAATGCAGTTCTGCCTCGGGCTGTTCTTGTGGATTTGCAGAACATTTCAATACTGGACTGGAAATCTTCAGAGTCTCTTATCGAATTTGTCGTTATTATCTTCTTTTTTTATTTTTTTTTCATGCTGTTGTACTCAAATGTAAGGGATTGATCAGTTTGAGAATATTAGAGAACGTGTAAAGTGTCAATGAAAGGACTCACGTGCAAGCTTCGAAGTAATCTATGAAGTAAAATCAAGAAATAAACGTATCACATAAATCAATGTCATTTCCCAAAGGGAAAGATGGGGAGGATTACATTTTGACGAAAATATCCTTTGTAAATTCCATCACAGTAGTTTTAAAGGAAGCTTTACCCTAAAGTTATCCTAATAACTGTCATGCTGTACCCAGCTGACCTTTTGGTTGAAACTTTTATGACAGCTAAACACTTCCCAGAATTGGCTAGGGATTGAATTAGAGCGGAATCGTACAATGCTCAAGAATTACTAACTTTGGTAAATACGCACTTATCGCAATCAATACGCAGAAATGTTTTCCTATTAGTACCTAAAAATTTAAGCTCAAAAATCAATGCCATTCAATTCAATTCAAAAAGTAAAAATTATATAATAATAAAATGGTCGAGCGTGAGTCGAACTTGCGCAAGGGTTCCGTACCATCACATGATGTATTTGTGTTATGTATTTACTAAAAAAATGTGTTTTCTTTTATTCAATTCGTGATTCTTAGCGCAAGCATGATTAAATATTTTGTATCCGTTTTACAATTGCAACAACCTGTGAAAGAATTATTATTTTTTGTTTGTTTTGGGAGCTTAAAACTATCCAACCTACAATCAACGATTCCAGGTTAATTAATTGTTTCAATTAATTAATTTAATTAATTATGGTTCGTCCCTCTTGCGGTGGAAGATGCTGGCTGTTGGGGGATTGAAGCCAAACGTTTCGTCGCGAGCATCGGCCGTCGTCTAAAAGAAAGGGGGCTCGACCCCCGTTCCGGTTCCTTCCTGGTGCAAAGAATTGCCATTGCAATTCAGCGCGGCAATGCGGTGAGCGTCATAGGCACATTTGCGTCCGGGGCGACGAGGGGTGGATTATTGGATTAGTTTTATTTTTTATTATTATTATTATTTTTGTGTATTATTATTACAAACTATAATTTTTGTTATTCACAGTATTGCTTAGATTTCATTAATATACAGGAATGCCTAATTCCTAACTTGTCTAGTTTCTGAAACAGACCTGTATTAAATATGGTTTAAAAGTCACAAACTTGACGTCCCTTGATTTACTTACTTTTGAAAATAAAAATAAAACAAGAAATATAATTGCACTTTATACATACATCCTTTACGCCATGATAAAAAAAAAATTACATGCAAGACCACTCTGGAAAACAATTTAAATGAATTCGTAATGCAATTACTTATTCCGTCACCGAGCTAGAGACCCGGATGAGCGGACGAACGTAGAGACAGACAACAGAGCGACAGCATTAATATATACTAGGTCCGTTAATGTATAGCGTCCGTACAAATAGCTCCATCTTGTCCTTTGGATATGAAACCCCAAAAATTTATAAAAAGTTTGCATAGTTATCAATACTTACAAACAGCATACAATCGATTTACATCGTAATTGTAGTACCGGAAAAAACTTTACCTGAAATTAAAAAAAATACATCTTACTTTCGAAAAGAAAAAAAATTATTTAATTGTAATTTATTTAATAATTACTAAAAATTTTATTCAAGTTACATAATTTTTAATACACCAACAAACAATCTAAATTAGGTCTACGATTGCAAATAGCATTTAAGTTTTTGATTGAACGTGTCTTATTTTATACGTTACCTATATCTGCATGCATTCAGAAGCTTAAGGGCACGAAAATCTTTTATCATAATCATCTTCTAAATATTTATCAAACTCCACCCGAGACGAAACTATTATTTGTCTTCTAAGCACTTGGCAAATACATGAAATTATGAAACCACGATTTCACTATACTATGTACTAAACAATTAATATGACACAATATTTAGAATAAAAACCTGGATGTTCATATAGACAACAAAAATATATTAAAAAAATATACGTCGCGAACCAAATATCACCAGTTGATGTTTTAAAATATCAGCTGTGAACATAGCGTAAATAAATGTGAGAGCAACGTTCGGTTTTAATACAGTCAGAAATGTCACTTCACAGTATCGAAATTGTTAAACGCAATTTTGCGGACTGAAACTTGTCATCTTGACAAACGGGTACACCAGCTAGCGACAGTAGGAGTGGTTAGACGGTAAGCGCAGATGAGGGCTTCTAGTCAATTCGTATACTTTTATGGCTGTGAAGTAAAATTTTGTGGGACACATATGTCCATACCCATACACATGAACATACCAAAGCATTACGGCGCATTCAGACCTAGCTGACAGTGCCTCATTGCCTACCGGCGACATTTTATATAGAAATATTGTTTACAGGCAGTCAGTAAGCGGTTCATTGTCAGCTAGCAGTGTTTCACGTGTAAGGTTTTAATGATTAGGGCGTGAAACAACTGTCGTGAAATGTAGGTCAATTTGTACCGGTAAATCTTTTCTATTTTATCGTACAATACTAGAAATACTGTAATAACCGTAATATTACACATATAAAATTAAATGACTCCTAGATTTAAAATATAAATAAATGAACAATGTTGTGATTGGTGCTTATTAAAAGTCATTTTAGGGTAATTGGTAATCAATAATAATATAAACGGATTTTACATTTATTTAGTTTAATGCGTAAATCTCTCAATTTGAATATACGTTATTTATGATATACAAAATTTTATTCTGATATCTTTCATATTTTAATTTATGTAAAAATTATTTGTTATTTAAATTTAATAATTTATATTACAATATATCGAAAATGTTGAAATAAATTATTCATGTGATTTCAAAACGACATCAACTTCTTGGTGGTGATTCGGGAAGCTGAACAAAATCTCGAGAGAGACATGCATCAGAGTAAACTTTTCTAGGAATCAAAACTTTGAGTTCGTTCTGAAGCCTTTTTGTAAGAAAATGTGGTTTTATTTCAATACGATATCAATTGCGGGGCGAGATTTATTGCTGTTCTTATTTCTATTATAGTTCTACTTTCATGAACTAATATATATATATATATTTTTATGAAAATTACATTGTTATCATATTATTATGAATTTGTGTGTAAAAGAACACAAATAGTAAAACTTCTACCTAATTCCATAACCAAGGGGTAAAAACAGGACCCTATTATTAAGCCTACAATACCTGTCTATTCGACCGTCTGTCCATCTGCCTGTCACAGGCATCCTAACTCGGTGACGAACTGAAATTTTTACAAGTTGTATATTGTTATGGGCCCTATTACGACGAATAATAAAGATAATAATATTAAATTCGGGCGCGAGTCTGACTTGCACTTGACCGCACATTTGATTTATACGAAATAAAACGTTGCAACTTATATAATTTCATTATTTATTATGTATTAAAAGTATTTAAGGGACAACCTTTAGTAGTATATTACGAAGCGAATGGTAGCTTATACTTGTGCGAAGGAGTCGAGTTCAATTACCAACCTAAATTTGATTCAAATTAAAAAAATCATATCAGGTCATGTGATGATTTACTGTACGGGACTCTTTCCACGCGAGCCCGTTTCTTACTTGACCGGCTTTTTTTAAGTTACTACTTAATCATTAAATTACTTTGGACAACATAATTTTGAAGCAGTGGCCGCTGATCAGTAATGACTTCACAAATGTAACTGGTTGACAATTAAAAGCAAAAAAATTTGTTTATCTAAAAACTAACAAGGCACAAAATAAGCTCAAGGACGTCGAAAGAGAAATGTGACTTTCAGGCATGACATTTTATGAAAGTTGCCTTTCGTGGAACCAGAACGCATACTTTACCTTTATGGAGATTGCTAATCATATTTTCATATAAAATTTACCTTTTTTCATTTTGCCTCCGGAAGGCACAGCGTGAACAATGTCATAGCTTCATGATGGTAACCCATGTAATTTGTCATATTCTATGCGATGAGATCACGCGGCGCCATCCACGCAAAGCACTACTTCATAGTATTCGTTCACTTCTTGTTCGCATTAGTTATCAAAAGCGTTTGCACCAACAACTTAAGGCGAAAGTAAACCGCTAGCGTTGAAATTCATTGAAAGTGGTAATTTTATATTCGTTATTATTTGGTAATTATTTTGAATATCAAATAGGCAACACTGAAAATGTGTCTCAGTTCTAAAATGGTTTAGCCTTTATTTCAGGTGAACGGATAACACATGCAATTACAATATTTTTAGGTAAGAAGTAAAGTCATAAACAACTTTCAATAAACGAACTTTAGTAGTACGTCAAGTTAACAAACTAATCAACGACAATAATTTAATTCTTAAGTTCCTTTTCATGTCCGTGAAGTTTCATTAAAATTGGTTCAGTCGTTTTGAAAATTACCTCTAACTGACACTCAGACATATGATGTCAAAGATATTGTAGAAAATAAATATAGGTATGTGCCCGTGGCTTCATCGCTGGACATCCGTGCGTCCATCGTCAAAGGAATATTGATTTCCACGACAAATCCTGCAATGTGTATTTCCACGTTTTCTTCAATTCTACTGTTTCTTTATCATCAACTCTCCCTTCTGTTTCCTTTCTTAACCAGCAAGTTTAACCTTATTCACGCGATAACAGCAATGTCGAATCTTGATTAGTTTTGGCCCTATGTATGGGGTCAACCTTCGACTGGAATAAAAAGTAGGCTTATTATCTAACTTGGGTATTATCTTTTAGTGAATCTCACAAGTAAACCCATTACAACTCGGCCACGAAACATTTGCTAGGCTCGTGTGGAGATTTGAAGTGTCAAGAAGAAGTACACGAAACTAGAGTGGACCCTTGTGGTAGTGTGAGGGATCAGTCAGTATTGTTGCGACGCGTACTCAATAAGCCCTTCTCACACAAAAGATATGATACTTTTAATCGACGAGTTCAAAAGTTAAATAAAAAGAAAGGGGAATATGATATAAATATCAGACAAACTTTGTGTTGTGGTAGTCGTCCAAACTGCTGCTCTTTTTTGCATTGAGTATGTAAACTTGTCGATATCCATATTTACTGCGTAAAATATTTGACCAACGCACGCATTGTACACGTTTTCGGCTTTCAGCGACGCGACTGTTTTTTGTGAAAGCTTCGAAAACATTTTATTGATTGTTTCGTGGCTGCAATATAAAGCGATATTTGTGAGCTCTAATAAATAATAAATAGTTGTTTTAAATAACCGTCAAAAGTTTGCTCCGCATCAAATTTTAATCTGTAGGTGCAAATGTTTCAGAGATTAATTATAAATGTTTACAGAGAACATAAATTTTAAAGGGTAAAATTTTAAACAAATCATTTCAAATTACTTTTTTAGTTTTAATTAAATCGTTCGAGGGAACATCACAAAATGTAAATATATGTACAAATAAAAAAATTGAAACGGTATTTACAAATTTTGAAAAACAGTATTCGCTGACAAAGATGTCAGTTCTCATTTTTATTTACAAACTACTTCTCTTTCTATAGAGTCAATATCTACAGAGTATACTGGTTTCGTGGTAGATACTAAAAATTTCACAAATGACAAAAAAATAACACGTCGTTTTCAATCTAAAAATAAAAAAAAAATCGACAAGTTAACGAACACAATGTATTTTAAATAAGAATTATATCGACAATTTTTTATTAAAAAATGACAATTTTTACTTTTTTTTTCTTAAATCGGGCAACACTTTTTCTATCAAGGACAGTAATACTCATTCTATGGAATCACTTAACTTACAAAGAAACTACACTCAAAAATTGCAAAAAACTTAGTCATAGAGGGAGGTTTACATGTGCCCGTATCATTAAAAACTTTTTCAATGCGAACAACAAAAAATAACAAAGTGGCATGTTGTACATATTCCTAACAAATAATACTAGATGTGAACCAAAAAAATTTTGATAATTTATTATTTGGAATTTTTAATGGTACATATTAAGTACTAAATAGAAAATATTAAAACGCCATTAGTTGTGCTAGGAATGTCAACTGCTTCAAGTTTTTTTAGGCGTTGTCGGTAAGCTTTCCAACAACCACCATTTTTTAGGTTTCAGAGCCTGTTCTAACACTCATGCGTTTACGGTAGTTTGGAAAATTTTTAGCGTGCATATTAATTCTTCGGCCTTGTGGTCTTTTGTCATATTTTCTACACACAAAAGTGTAACTCTTGACGTTACTAATCACTAGCTTAGACGATTTAAAATACATGCTGAGCAATGTTGATCAAGGGCGGATCCAGTTTTCAAGTCAGGTCAGGGGGGTCACATGGTCGAAGTCTAGCCAGGACAGACTCTAATTCGATTACAATAATAAATGTAAATAAAAATACGTAATATCTATTTATAATAATAATTTTAATCAAATGACAAAATCAACTTTTTTGATGAAAGACTACGAGAGGAATGAACCACACGAATGATTGGTCGGCAGTCGAATTTGTTAATCGTCCGTTAAACAGTGCCAAAGACTACTGACAGTGCGGGCCACAGAACACTCTTATGTTATAAAATAATCTTATCAATAATTTTATCTAAAAAATCTTATATCGATCGACAAAAATCCTCACCCTTCGAATGTAGATTTAACCCTAAATAGGTAAGAATCCCGATTTCTATTTGCGTTACTTTTTTTAATTACACAATTTTTTTTATTTTCGACCTAGAATTGCTTCATTATTCGCAATAATTAAGTCATTTAAATCGAATTTCATAGACATTCAAATACTTTTTTCAAATGTGTCGCTTTTTTGGCTAGCATTTGCTTTGCAAGAATGAACACAAGCTTAAAAATCTACAGGAGATCTATTGGAGGACATTGAAAATGAATATAAAAAAAAACTTAACTCATTTTTGTCAATCAATTTTTACGAAAAAAGTTATGAAGCAATTTTCGAAAATTTGGTACCATACGATGCCCCGCAAGCTCTTGTATCTTTTGACACTACCGCTTTTCGTCTACCTTTATAAATTTCTGAAATATAGCCGAATCTCACTCTCCGGGGCGGGGTTACTGATCTGATAATCATTCAATGAAAAGGGCACCTACCCAGCCCATAGTTTTCAACCGATTCCAAAATTTATTTTTCCAAACGGTAGACAATTTATCTGCCTCGGGAGCTTATTTCATTTTTAGGGTTCCGAACCTCAAAAGGAAAAAATGGAACCCTTAGATAATCACTTTGGTGTCCGTCCGTCTGTCTGTCTGTCAAGACCCTTTTTCTCAGGAACGCGAAATTTTCTATACTCGCAAGGGAATCAAAACCTACAAGGTACTTCTCGTAAACTCAGAATCTTGAAATTTGGTACGAAGCAACGTCTTATAGCACAGATAAAGGAAAAATTGCGAAAAGCATAATTTTTTAGTTACATCATATAATAAAAATATTTTTAATAATTTTAAACTTGCTACCCTTACTACAAAACTTACTACCTCATGAGCGCGTAGAGATATTAAATTGAAATTCATATCAAATAGGTCTATAATACCTTTAAGCTGTAACAAAATCGGACGTAACAATACGGAACCCTCGATGCACGAGTCCGACTCGCACTTAGGCGGTTTTTTCTATATTGGCTTTGATTTTCAAAATAATCAACTTTTTAACTGAAATATCAATAAATTTCCTCTTTTTTTCACCATTTTCGTTCTTCCGAAAAAAGTTATAAGTAGAGCGATTTTAGAAAATATTTGGCAGACCCATTTTTGGTATCGTCCGATGCCCCACAAGCCCTTGCATTTTTTGACATCACTCTTTCATTTGTCATCATAAATTTTGGAAATATAGCCGAATTGCACTCTCCCACGAAAACGATGTGATGAAAATTTTCAAAGTTAAAATAGCATCCAAAATTATTGAACACATAACCGGCGCGTTTCAAGATCTTTCTGCTGAAAATTTGTACATATCTCAATCATCGTTCGATTGCGCGTTATTTCCTTTTAGAATTATTGGATTTTTCGACATACTTTACGAAAAGGGCACAGGCGCGATTTATTTTTAAATTAAAAAAAAAATTGTTTTACTGACTGTATTCAAAATCTATGCAGTAACACTGACAAGAACTAAAACCATCTAGCATATGCATTCCAGTTAAAGAAATCAGTAGATCTTACCGTTTGAAATAAACCTACATAAACAAATATTATTTGAAAATGAAATTAAACTAAGTAAAGAAAAGGCACAGATTTTTTCCTGAAACTTTGAAGGTACTTAATCTTCAGAAACCGAAATTGGTCGAAATTGGTCCGAAACAGTTCTTGTCGGTCTTAGTATATACACTTTCAGTATCTACTTTATTCGATATTATATCCAGAAACCATGCCAGACGACATTTTTTTTAGGTGATTTAGAAAAAAGCGTCTGTTTCAATTTCGTGTGTGGTATGTTGAAAAATCCAAAATAATTCATAGAATCACCGCTTTAAAGGAAATAACGCGCAACTGTGCGACGACTGAGATATCATTTTTAATATTAAGTCCATTATAATTTTTAGCAAAAAAAATCTGAGACATCAGTTGTGTCTTCGATAATTTTGGATGCTATGATATTATTAGGCATGCATTAATTCTTTCAATAAAATTGCTAGCCAAAAAGCGACACCTTTGAAAAAAGTTCCTATACCTACTCGATTTTCAATCCGCGGAAAACACGATCGCACTGCGAGGCAAAATTAAACTTGAATCGGAAGAACAATATTTATAACAGTAAACGATCTAGTGCATCATATAAATTATACCTCTAACACAACATAGTCGTATTATATTGTACGTACGTACACTAAATTGAATGAGATTAAAAAAATGGTCAGTGGTCGATGACCTGATCATGATCCCCATACCCCTCCCCCCCCCCGCCCCTGGATTCGCCCTTGGTGTTGATGTAATACGCTTTGGGGTCACAACCTACATTCATTTAACAGCACGCTAGAGGACGCTAAACCTAAATGGTTACACTTACTGTAAAAACCTTTGGTTCCTCCCATTGGAATGGATTAAATGCGTGCTTGTTTTCTCACATATAAAATATATTAATTCCAAACAGTGAAGGGTAAGATAATCAAAATGTGACTTACTATGATATTTTTGTTTATAGCTTATCTGTCAATAAATAATTCTTTAGTGACATATTATTTAATGAAATATTTTGTGGCCAAATTTTCGTGAACTTTACGATATGTAACGCAGTTAAAGTATTATTCGTGCATGTTATAATTTTCAACAAATATCGACAAAAATTCATAAAAAATGTATAGGTCTAATTATTCTCGTATTCAGAGTTCCATTTCGTCACACGAAATAAAAAATAAAAAAAAAAAAAACGGAACTTTTGTAGGATCATTCTCAGTCTGTCGGTCACGACTTATTTTCGCCCAATGTACCTACTACACGAAAAAAGTTGTAATTTGAAACATATTCAAAGTCAGAGGACCCAATCACGGACATATAGCGGAAATAAAAAAATCTGATTTTGGGGATTAATTTTGAGGGTAAATTATAAAATTAAAACATTTTTTTTTTCATGTGACATAATATCAAATAAAAGAAAGTAATACAAATACATTTTTAATCGTTATCAAAAAGAAAATATAAGAAAATATCGAACATTCTTTTCAAAACTACCAATCATAAAATTTAAAAAAAATTCTGACACAATAGGGTCTTAATCATAGTTACAGGAAAATTTAAGTCATTAAATTTCTAGAGAAAATGAAAAATTTATGTGAAGAGAAAATGAATATAAAATATGTTGCTTGATTTCACTGAGGACTAATAAGATCAAATTAGAGTGGTTGTTACTAAGGTAACCTGTTTCTACAAATGAATTGGATTCAAATTCTATCTTTTTGGACCAGATTTAGAAAACAAAAATTATTAAGTAATGCTCATAGATAGCAATATTATAAAGATGGAGCGTCTCATAGAACGATCGAAAACGGAAGCAAAATGTCAGACTCAGGAATTAGGTTGACCATACGTCATTATCGTTGTTTTAAATAAACATTTTGTTAAATTACACCTGAAGTGTAATTTCACAATCTTTGATTTTTTTAAACCACCAATTTCATGTATGGTTCACATAAAATTCTATTTCGTAGTGAACACCCCAAAACATCAAGTGGCGTATATTTAGTCTACGGCGTATATATTTTTGCTTACATATCTCTATGTACACCCATGGTAATATGATGATTTATAATACGGAAGCCTGTCTACGCGATTCCGACTCACACACTACTGGTTTTATTTTATTATTATAGTTACGCTTGGTACTTAGTACACATTTTAGTACATAGCTCTTGAACTATAAAAGGTACCTATTCTCTGAAACTGCTATCATATAATAATCTTCACGCGGTTTGTTTGCGTTACACCTACGAGTCGATGATCAGATTATATAATCCCATCAAAAACAATACTTGTCAAAAAAACCAAGTCTCGCAACTCAGTTGTTCTGCAGTAAAAAGTTGTGAGATCCATGTAATACCAAGTCGGGTATGTTAATGTTTTATATAAATATATTGAGACTTGGCCATCGCCTGAAAACACGTGTAAATTCAATCGCCTGAAAACACATGTAAATTCAATTATTTAGTGCGATGGCCAAGTCTCAATATATTTATATAAAACATTAACATACCCGATTTGGTATTACATGGATCTCACAACTTTTTACCGCAGAACAACTAAGTTGCGAGACTTGGTTTTTTTGACAAGTATTGTTTTTGATGGGATCTCATTTCTTTTTGTATTTTGTAGACAGTTCTACTTTTTTCCTTTTCGGTACCTTCTACTTATTGTATATATGTATATCTACCAGCAACGAATTTTCTTAAAGCCCTCTCTCTGACTTATGAACTTTTCTTATTTTTGTAGGTAGCCTTCCGTTTTCTCTTTTCCGGTACTACTTCTTGAGCTTCAGCTACAGTTTTTCTAAGAGCCCACTCCCTATCTCAATGCGTTTTTCTGGGAGGCTTTGATGTTACAATTTTTGACAAATCTGGACGGTAAATGCTTCTTAGTCTGTTGTATTCACAAATTGAGGATTCCTGCGCTTTAACACTTCCAAAGTCGACATTAATTAGATGTAAACCGCCCAGACTTGTAACTCTCGAAAGTGCCACGTAAGCTTGACCGGATGTGAATACTGTAGAACCGATATCTATCAGTGCATTATGTAGACTTAGTCCTTGACTTTTATGTATAGTTATAGCATGGGCTATACATATGGGAGACTGTTCGCGATCGTTACGAATAAAGCCAACAATATTGAAAAATTTAACTGAAGACTTGGCTGTACGGGCTTAATTTTCTTTGCGGTCTTTTCTAGATTTTTTAGTTTTTCCTTGATTCATTCACCAAACACTACTTATATTCCAAATTTGAAGCTTCTAGGTCTGCTAGAAGTGCCTTAGAATTTTGATGATCGGTGAGTCAGTGAGTGACAAAATGAAGAAATTTGACCCGTTATAATTTCTTAAAAATACTGGTTCAAATTGAATGAAATTTGAAAATATGCTTATATAATATGCCTGCATGGTTACTGAAAATTTCAGTCTTCTAGTTTTATCCACAACGAAGTTACAGGGGGTCGAAAATGGTCTGAATTGCTTCGAGAAAAGGATGGTACGGCCGTAACGCTTTTTTCTCGACTTGGTGGCGGCACGGCCGTGCCCCCAGATCACAAATCTTATTTTAAAGCCTATATTAATTTTAAAGATATCACGTGTGAAAAAAAAATCATTTTATATCTTTAATTCTTAGTAATTAAATAAATATTAAAAATACCTGATATAATTTTTTTTTGAATTTTTTGTACTTAGTAATTATATATGTTTCTTTTGTTACTGTCCATCAAGCATAATACACATAATATCAAAAGTTATATCGTAAACTGAAATAATGTTTGTGAATTTCTAATTACTGTCATAATTCAGAAATATTCAAGAAATAAGTGAGGCAAAATAATTTAAAATAAAAAAGAAAATGATAGCTAGATCATTTTTTACATTTTTTTCTATAAATCGCAATGATAATTCGTTGCAAATGAAAGGATATCGATCCTGTAACCGCATGGCATACTGCTACAAATTATTGTAATATTAAACGCGAGTGGAACGCGACGATCGATGCGTCGTTATTGGGATTCAGCCCTACGCTTACGCTTCGGAACGGTCCGGGAATTGTAATTGTTGTTTGGAGATCTCTCATTTAGATTTGTTGAGTTGGATTGAGTTCGGTTTTGTTTGTTACGGAAATAATTCCCCTTTTTACGGGAATCAAGTCGCGCGTTTGCCAACGAAGCATCTAATATTTAGGGGTCAAAAATTAATGATCAGTGACAACATCTCCTGCAGATGTAAAGCTTTGCACGTGATTCTTAAAGAGAAGACATACAATTTGTGTGATTTCACAATGAAAATTGAAGGCGGCTGTTTTCATTTTGATATTTACATTTGCATATGTTGTGATTCTACCTCGGGGATGGTAGTTTTCGATAGAGTAATTTGATAAAATGTAATACTCGTATACAGATTTAATAATGCAATTAGTACGTAGTTTAAACAACGTTAGCAAACATGAACAAAGTTGCGACCGTGTCGACCGAAGAGACATTAAATATAAAATATACAGAATTTCACTGCTAATCGGGCATTCTCTCTTTCCCTATACCAAAAATAAAATTTTGAAAATAAAGGAGGATTACAGAATCTTTTTCAATGTTTACAGAGAAACCTGAATAGTAAAGAAAAGGTCATTTTCAAAAAAAACTTGAAAATTTAAAAAAAAATACGTTTCTCAACTGCATTTTGTGACTTTTTAAATGAAAGGGCTTCTTTTGACAAATACAAATCCATTTCCTTTTTATAATTACGGAATGCATAGTTTAAAAGATATTGTAAATTTAGGGAGACAAATTAGAAAATTTAAAAAGTAATTTGTCAAGTGCATCAGTAACATATCAAATGAAATGACATTATATGACAAATACAAGTATATATACACTGTGTTCCTTTGAACGTAGTCCAAACTTATCGAACGTATTAGAGCTTACCGAACCAAATAAAAAGTTTCAAGTGAATATATGACGCAAACTAACGACATGGGTGATAGTGCGATTGCATCTTATAAAAACACATATTTTTAACATTAAAAATAAGGGAAAATCAACCTGTGATCTTTTCTCCAAACATCTCACCGTGTGTGTTGTGATTGACATGAGGTCATGCAAGAAGATGTCAACTTATCTTGCCAATTGATTGGAGCATTCAATTAATTACCAAGGCGTCGAAACTCTTCTGAATTGACCATCTTAAAAGCATTGACGTGGAAAAGTAAGTGAGATACCATTGTAGTACTAAAATCCTTCTAAAATAAAAGATACTTTGCATACAATTACAATATAAATATAAAATTAGAAATTTATAATAAAAAAATTGAATCAATATTTTGCCCATAATATACTCTAAACTAAAATTTAATTTAAAAAACTAAAAATACCTATAAATTAAAAATACTATCTAAATAACAACATGAGAAAATTTTATAAAGAGACGTCGTGTCTGGACACAAGGTGTCTGGTGCCAAGGATATCTACTAGTCGCGTTGCCGCAAAGGATCCCCTGTCAACAAACGCAGCACGACACCCAAATCGTTAGCAAGTAATTTGGCATCCTTGGACCAGGAACCCATCGTCTCGACGGCGAAAGGAAGGAAATGGTAACGATCTTTTCTACGTGCTTGGCTATTTATGATAAATAAAACAAGAAACAGAAACTCTGCTTGCATTTTTTTTTGTCTAATGTCTTAACAAAACACTTCAATATTCCTACCATATCCTTTTACTGATTGAAGTAGAGAATTCAAAGTTGACTGACCGATCGGCCTAGTGGTTAGAAACCGTAACTGCGGAGCCAAGGGTCGCAGGTTCGATTTGCGCCCGAAACAAATATTGTTTGTTTGTTGTTTGTTACTATTTGTTCCGTGGCTGAGTGTAAAATGTCTATATATGTATACATTATAAAGTACATTTAAGTATGTATATCAGTTGTCTGGTACTCATGATACTAGCTTTGCTTAGTTTGGGACTAGATGGCGCCGTGTGGCATGTCCGTGATATCATTATTATTAGTTAATTTTAAGTCGATTAACGGCTGAGTTTTATCTAAACAGAAATAACGTTGAAACCCCTTGATTACACATTAAGAATCGACTCGGATTTTAATTTATTTCTTGTGTAGCCCTTCGTGATATAGTTTTTATGATATATGTTATAGTTTTTATTACGTATTAAAAGTATTTAAGGGACAACCTTTAGTAGAATATTACGAAGCGAATGGTAGCTTATACTTGTGCGAAGGAGTCGAGTTTAATTACCAACCTAAATTTAATTCAAATTAAAAAAATCATATCAGGTCATGTGATGATTTATAGTACAGGAACCTTTCGACGTGAGTCCTTCTCTTACTTAACCGGCTTTTTTGAAGTTACTACTTAATCATTAAATTACTTTGGACAACATAATTTTGAAGCAGTGACCGCTGATCAGTAATGACTTCACAAACGTAACTGGTTGTCAATTAAAAGCAAAAAAATTGTTTATCTAAAAACTAACACGGCTATACAAAATAAGCTCAAGGACGTCGAAAGAGAAATGTGACTTTCAGGCATGACATTTTATGAAAGTTGCCTTTCGTGGAACCAGAACGCATACTTTACCTTCATGGAGATTGCTAATCATATTTTCATATAAAATTTACCGTTTTCATTTTGCCTCCGGAAGGCACAGCGTGAACAATGTCATAGCTTCATGATGGTAACCCATGTAATTTGTCATATTCTATGCGATGAGATCACGCGGTGCCATCCACGCAAAGCACTACTTCATAGTATTCGTTCACTTTTTGTTAGCATTAGTTATCAAAAGCGTTTGCACCAACAACGTAAGGCGAAAGTAAACCGCTAGCGTTGAAATTCATTGAAAGTGGTAATTTTATATTCGTTATTATTTGGTAATTATTTTGAATATCAAATAGGCAACACTGAAAATGTGTCTCAGTTCTAAAATGGTTTAGCCTTTATTTCAGGTGAACGGATAACACATGCAATTACAATATTTTTAGGTAAGAAGAAAAGTCATAAACAATTTTAATTGAACGAACTTTAGTAGTACGTCACGTTAACAAACTAATCAACGACAATAATTTAATTCTTAAGTTCCTTTTCATGTCCGTGAAGTTTCATTAAAATTGGTTCAGTCGTTTTGAAAATTACCTCGAACTGACCCACAGACATATGATGTTAAATATATTGTAGAAAATAAATATAGGTATGTGCCCGTGACTTCGTCGCTGGACATATACGTACGTCCATCGTCAAAGTAATATTAATTTCCACGACAAATCCTGCAATGTGTATTTCCACGTTTTCTTCAATTCTACTGTTTCTTTATCATCAACTCTCCTTTCTGTTTCCTTTCTTAACAAGCAAGTTTACTCTTATTCACGCGATAACAGCAATGTCGAATCTTGATTAGTTTTGGTCCTATGTTTGGGGTCAACCTTCGACTGGAATAAAAAGTAGGCTTATTATCTAACTTGGGTATTATCTTTTAGTGAATCTCACGAGTAAATCCATTACAACTCGGCCACGAAAGATTTGCTAGGCTCGTTTGGAGATTTGAAGCGTCAAGAAGAAGTACACGAAACTAGAGTGGACCCTTGTGGTAGTGTGAGGGATCAATCAGTATTGTTGCGACGCGTACTCAATAAGACCTTCTCACAAAGCCCTCTCAAGGAAATCAGTAGATCTTACCATTTGAAATAAACCTACATAAACAAATATTATTTGAAAATGAAATTAAACTAAGTAAAGAAAAGGCACAGATTTATCCTGAAACTTTGAAGGTACTTAATCTTCAGAAACCGAAATTGGTGCTGTTAGTACTTGTCGGTCTTAATATATACACTTTAAGTATCTACTTTATTTGATATTATAGCCAGAAACCATGTCAGACAATTTTTTTTTAGGTGTTTTAAAAAAAAGCGTCTGTTTCAATTTCGTGTGTAGTATGTTGAAAAATCCAAAATAATTCATAGTATCACCGTTTAAAAGGAAATAATGCGCAATTGAGCGAAGACTGAGATATCATCATTTTTAATATTAAATCCATTAAAATTTTTAGAAAAAAAAAATTCTGAGCACCAGTTGTGTTTTCGATAATTTTGGATGCTATGATATTATTAGGCATGCATTAATTCTTTCAATAAAATTGCTAGCCAAAAAGCGACACCTTTGAAAAAAGTTCCTATACCTACTCGATTTTCAATCCGCGGAAAACACAATCGCACTGCGAGGCAAAATTAAACTTGAATCGGAAGAACAATATCACAGTAAACGATGTACATCATATAAATTATACCTCCAACACAACATAGTCGTATTATATTGTACGTACGTACACTAAATTGAATGAGATTAAAAAAATGGTCAGTGGTCGATGACCTGATCATGATCCCCATACCCCTCCCCCCCCCCCCCGCCCCTGGATTCGCCCTTGGTGTTGATGTAATACGCTTTGGGGTCACAACCTACATTCATTTAACAGCACGCTAGAGGACGCTAAACCTAAATGGTTACTCTTACTGTAAAAACCTTTGGTTCCTCCCATTGGAATGGATTAAATGCGTGCTTGTTTTCTCACATATAAAATATATTAATTCCAAACAGTGAAGGGTAAGATAATCAAAATGTGACTTACTATGATATTTTTGTTTATAGCTTATCTGTCAATAAATAATTCTTTAGTGACATATTATTTAATGAAATATTTTGTGGCCAAATTTTCGTGAACTTTACGATATGTAACGCAGTTAAAGTATTATTCGTGCATGTTATAATTTTCAACAAATATCGACAAAAATTCATAAAAAATGTATAGGTCTAATTATTCTCGTATTCAGAGTTCCATTTCGTCACACGAAATAAAAAATAAAAAAAAAAAACGGAACTTTTGTAGGATCATTCTCAGTCTGTCGGTCACGACTTATTTTCGCCCAATGTACCTACTACACGAAAAAAGTTGTAATTTGAAACATATTCAAAGTCAGAGGACCCAATCACGGACATATAGCGGAAATAAAAAAATCTGATTTTGGGGATTAATTTTGAGGGTAAATTATAAAATTAAAACATTTTTTTTTTCATGTGACATAATATCAAATAAAAGAAAGTAATACAAATACATTTTTAATCGTTATCAAAAAGAAAATATAAGAAAATATCGAACATTCTTTTCAAAACTACCAATCATAAAATTTAAAAAAAATTCTGACACAATAGGGTCTTAATCATAGTTACAGGAAAATTTAAGTCATTAAATTTCTAGAGAAAATGAAAAATTTATGTGAAGAGAAAATGAATATAAAATATGTTGCTTGATTTCACTGAGGACTAATAAGATCAAATTAGAGTGGTTGTTACTAAGGTAACCTGTTTCTACAAATGAATTGGATTCAAATTCTATCTTTTTGGACCAGATTTAGAAAACAAAAATTATTAAGTAATGCTCATAGATAGCAATATTATAAAGATGGAGCGTCTCATAGAACGATCGAAAACGGAAGCAAAATGTCAGACTCAGGAATTAGGTTGACCATACGTCATTATCGTTGTTTTAAATAAACATTTTGTTAAATTACACCTGAAGTGTAATTTCACAATCTTTGATTTTTTTAAACCACCAATTTCATGTATGGTTCACATAAAATTCTATTTCGTAGTGAACACCCCAAAACATCAAGTGGCGTATATTTAGTCTACGGCGTATATATTTTTGCTTACATATCTCTATGTACACCCATGGTAATATGATGATTTATAATACGGAAGCCTGTCTACGCGATTCCGACTCACACACTACTGGTTTTATTTTATTATTATAGTTACGCTTGGTACTTAGTACACATTTTAGTACATAGCTCTTGAACTATAAAAGGTACCTATTCTCTGAAACTGCTATCATATAATAATCTTCACGCGGTTTGTTTGCGTTACACCTACGAGTCGATGATCAGATTATATAATCCCATCAAAAACAATACTTGTCAAAAAAACCAAGTCTCGCAACTCAGTTGTTCTGCGGTAAAAAGTTGTGAGATCCATGTAATACCAAGTCGGGTATGTTAATGTTTTATATAAATATATTGAGACTTGGCCATCGCCTGAAAACACGTGTAAATTCAATCGCCTGAAAACACATGTAAATTCAATTATTTAGTGCGATGGCCAAGTCTCAATATATTTATATAAAACATTAACATACCCGATTTGGTATTACATGGATCTCACAACTTTTTACCGCAGAACAACTGAGTTGCGAGACTTGGTTTTTTTGACAAGTATTGTTTTTGATGGGATCTCATTTCTTTTTGTATTTTGTAGACAGTTCTACTTTTTTCCTTTTCGGTACCTTCTACTTATTGTATATATGTATATCTACCAGCAACGAATTTTCTTAAAGCCCTCTCTCTGACTTATGAACTTTTCTTATTTTTGTAGGTAGCCTTCCGTTTTCTCTTTTCCGGTACTACTTCTTGAGCTTCAGCTACAGTTTTTCTAAGTGCCCACTCCCTATCTCAATGCGTTTTTCTGGGAGGCTTTGATGTTACAATTTTTGACAAATCTGGACGGTAAATGCTTCTTAGTCTGTTGTATTCACAAATTGAGGATTCCTGCGCTTTAACACTTCCAAAGTCGACATTAATTAGATGTAAACCGCCCAGACTTGTAACTCTCGAAAGTGCCACGTAAGCTTGACCGGATGTGAATACTGTAGAACCGATATCTATCAGTGCATTATGTAGACTTAGTCCTTGACTTTTATGTATAGTTATAGCATGGGCTATACATATGGGAGACTGTTCGCGATCGTTACGAATAAAGCCAACAATATTGAAAAATTTAACTGAAGACTTGGCTGTACGGGCTTAATTTTCTTTGCGGTCTTTTCTAGATTTTTTAGTTTTTCCTTGATTCATTCACCAAACACTACTTATATTCCAAATTTGAAGCTTCTAGGTCTGCTAGAAGTGCCTTAGAATTTTGATGATCGGTGAGTCAGTGAGTGACAAAATGAAGAAATTTGACCCGTTATAATTTCTTAAAAATACTGGTTCAAATTGAATGAAATTTGAAAATATGCTTATATAATATGCCTGCATGGTTACTGAAAATTTCAGTCTTCTAGTTTTATCCACAACGAAGTTACAGGGGGTCGAAAATGGTCTGAATTGCTTCGAGAAAAGGATGGTACGGCCGTAACGCTTTTTTCTCGACTTGGTGGCGGCACGGCCGTGCCCCCAGATCACAAATCTTATTTTAAAGCCTATATTAATTTTAAAGATATCACGTGTGAAAAAAAAATCATTTTATATCTTTAATTCTTAGTAATTAAATAAATATTAAAAATACCTGATATAATTTTTTTTTGAATTTTTTGTACTTAGTAATTATATATGTTTCTTTTGTTACTGTCCATCAAGCATAATACACATAATATCAAAAGTTATATCGTAAACTGAAATAATGTTTGTGAATTTCTAATTACTGTCATAATTCAGAAATATTCAAGAAATAAGTGAGGCAAAATAATTTAAAATAAAAAAGAAAATGATAGCTAGATCATTTTTTACATTTTTTTCTATAAATCGCAATGATAATTCGTTGCAAATGAAAGGATATCGATCCTGTAACCGCATGGCATACTGCTACAAATTATTGTAATATTAAACGCGAGTGGAATGCGACGATCGATGCGTCGTTATTGGGATTCAGCCCTACGCTTACGCTTCGGAACGGTCCGGGAATTGTAATTGTTGTTTGGAGATCTCTCATTTAGATTTGTTGAGTTGGATTGAGTTCGGTTTTGTTTGTTACGGAAATAATTCCCCTTTTTACGGGAATCAAGTCGCGCGTTTGCCAACGAAGCATCTAATATTTAGGGGTCAAAAATTAATGATCAGTGACAACATCTCCTGCAGATGTAAAGCTTTGCACGTGATTCTTAAAGAGAAGACATACAATTTGTGTGATTTCACAATGAAAATTGAAGGCGGCTGTTTTCATTTTGATATTTACATTTGCATATGTTGTGATTCTACCTCGGGGATGGTAGTTTTCGATAGAGTAATTTGATAAAATGTAATACTCGTATACAGATTTAATAATGCAATTAGTACGTAGTTTAAACAACGTTAGCAAACATGAACAAAGTTGCGACCGTGTCGACCGAAGAGACATTAAATATAAAATATACAGAATTTCACTGCTAATCGGGCATTCTCTCTTTCCCTATACCAAAAATAAAATTTTGAAAATAAAGGAGGATTACAGAATCTTTTTCAATGTTTACAGAGAAACCTGAATAGTAAAGAAAAGGTCATTTTCAAAAAAAACTTGAAAATTAAAAAAAAAATACGTTTCTCAACTGCATTTTGTGACTTTTTAAATGAAAGGGCTTCTTTTGACAAATACAAATCCATTTCCTTTTTATAATTACGGAATGCATAGTTTAAAAGATATTGTAAATTTAGGGAGACAAATTAGAAAATTTAAAAAGTAATTTGTCAAGTGCATCAGTAACATATCAAATGAAATGACATTATATGACAAATACAAGTATATATACACTGTGTTCCTTTGAACGTAGTCCAAACTTATCGAACGTATTAGAGCTTACCGAACCAAATAAAAAGTTTCAAGTGAATATATGACGCAAACTAACGACATGGGTGATAGTGCGATTGCATCTTATAAAAACACATATTTTTAACATTAAAAATAAGGGAAAATCAACCTGTGATCTTTTCTCCAAACATCTCACCGTGTGTGTTGTGATTGACATGAGGTCATGCAAGAAGATGTCAACTTATCTTGCCAATTGATTGGAGCACTCAATTAATTACCAAGGCGTCGAAACTCTTCTGAATTGACCATCTTAAAAGCATTGACGTGGAAAAGTAAGTGAGATACCATTGTAGTACTAAAATCCTTCTAAAATAGAAGATACTTTGCATACAATTACAATATAAATATAAAATTAGAAATTTATAATAAAAAAATTGAATCAATATTTTGCCCATAATATACTCTAAACTAAAATTTAATTTAAAAAACTAAAAATACCTATAAATTAAAAATACTATCTAAATAACAACATGAGAAAATTTTATAAAGAGACGTCGTGTCTGGACACAAGGTGTCTGGTGCCAAGGATATCTACTAGTCGCGTTGCCGCAAAGGATCCCCTGTCAACAAACGCAGCACGACACCCAAATCGTTAGCAAGTAATTTGGCATCCTTGGACCAGGAACCCATCGTCTCGACGGCGAAAGGAAGGAAATGGTAACGATCTTTTCTACGTGCTTGGCTATTTATGATAAATAAAACAAGAAACAGAAACTCTGCTTGCATTTTTTTTTGTCTAATGTCTTAACAAAACACTTCAATATTCCTACCATATCCTTTTACTGATTGAAATAGAGAATTCAAAGTTGACTGACCGATCGGCCTAGTGGTTAGAAACCGTAACTGCGGAGCCAAGGGTCGCAGGTTCGATTTGCGCCCGAAACAAATATTGTTTGTTTGTTGTTTGTTACTATTTGTTCCGTGGCTGAGTGTAAAATGTCTATATATGTATACATTATAAAGTACATTTAAGTATGTATATCAGTTGTCTGGTACTCATGATACTAGCTTTGCTTAGTTTGGGACTAGATGGCGCCGTGTGGCATGTCCGTGATATCATTATTATTAGTTAATTTTAAGTCGATTAACGGCTGAGTTTTATCTAAACAGAAATAACGTTGAAACCCCTTGATTACACATTAAGAATCGACTCGAATTTTAATTTATTTCTTGTGTAGCCCTTCGTGATATAGTTTAAAAATGATCGGGTTTATTTCAAAAATGTTTTCGTCCGAAAAACAAATTACACTCAAGTGACCCTAAAGAAGGTTAAATTCAACATGTCTCAGCTGTTAGATTTTGAGTTCCTAGTTAGTCAGGGAATTGCTAAGTTAGGTGAAGGACTTCGACGACAACTTTTAGTTCCTTGTTTGTGTTAAGCGATGTATCTACTCTTGTAACTAGAACAACATGAAGTCGAAACTACGTTTGTCGTCCGCAGGAATCATAGTATAGTGTCTCGCATAACTTGGAGAAATACTATTGCTGAAATCTATATGGACCGTTTGTCTCCTGTTTCAATAAAAATATAATATATTATTGTTTTGTTTGCACATTGCAAATTATTTGCTTAGTGAGAATACAGCCAACTCTTTGAAAACATCAACTTTGGAGTATAGATGACTAATACGCATAAAATTACGAATAGACTAGAAGCCATCTTTTGCGTTTAGCGTCTAACCACTCATACTCTAGCTAGCTGGTGCAAGATGGCGAGTTATTCCATGCTAATAAATCCTTTTCAAACAGATAAAGTTTATTAAAAAAAACTAAATAAAACAAAACTACATTCAATTTAATCGGCTTAGCTGTCTTAGACAAACAGATCTACTACAGCGACCTCTCTTGACCCTATCCAAGAACTTGCTCTGAGGTAACTATGTAATGCAAATATTTGTATCAGAATCGGTGGCCCAGCCGTTTCAGAAATCACATATACTGTAACGCCACCTAGTAGTCATTACTGTAAAACGCATTTAAGCAACTTTTCTAAAAAGGTACTTAAAAGATAAATAAAAAAACGCAACAAAATCCCAGGTGTTTTTGAGAAACATTTATTGCAGAGCTCCCTGGTGGCCTTTATCCATTAAACATGTCTAAGAAGCTGCTCAGAAGTAATACTTATCTAATAAAAAAACACTTAGTCGGACTCGCACACAAAGAGGTCCGTACCACCATAAAATGATAATAAAAAAAAAACACGTTTCTTGTATGGGACACCGTCTTTCATTTTTAACTTTATTTAATTTTTATTGTTTGTTAATAAAGCGGCCACAGTATTACATACTCAGTGAAAATTTTAAGTGTTTACCTATTATGGTACAGACGATACAGTCCTGTGATAGTGAAGCCTTGGTACCATTGGTGTCCTTTGGGTACAGAACCCTAAAAAAAATTTTGAAATTGATATGTATTCTTTCTTCCGCGATATAAATCTATCTGTATGCCTCTGTATACAGATATGATAGGATCAACTCACTTAAAAACCTACATCGATATATACCTAAGTAATTACGTACGACCTCTTTGATTAAAATTATCTCAAAATTGTTCAAAACAGGTCATCATTTCTTTTTTAAACCAGATTATTATAATTTATTTGCTATTTTACAGATTATTCACCAGATACGATTTTCGTATGAACCATTATTTGTTTAGAGGGGTCAATATTGAATGGAGATTGTCCTTTTATGTGTTTAACCTTGTTTTGGCTTTAAACCCTCGCCCCGATGCGGTTAAATGGTATAAACTTGCAACATTAAAATAGGCCGAGTGGCAACATTGAGAAACATTGAAACCAGCAACACAAGCCATTAAACTACCGATATTTTATTATATCATGGTTTAAACTATAGGTCTAAAATCCAGGACAAATATACATTACGAAAATTTAATAGTTAAAAATGTGATAGAAAAAATTCTTGCTGGTACTAATAAATAAAATCAAAGGCAACGAAATTTCATTAATGTAATAAAACTATCAACTTAAACGAAGTTGTTTTTAATTAATTTAATTTTAATTTAATATGTCATGACAATTAATTATTTCATGACAACGATATATTTTTTTGGTATGATTAAGTGCGATTAAGTATCGCCAAACAAATCAGTTTCTAATTTCATAATTAGTATAATTTGTACTGAAAATTTATCTATTATCAAAGTAAAGCCTTAATATTTTATATTAATATAATATTCCTTAATATTTTATGTGAAATTATCAGAAAATAAGTCTCAGTGTACCTTAGTCAGTTATCAAATAATGAGATTAGTGTTTAAAACAACAGGTTAGTCCCAAAAACTGCATGACCATTTTTTGATAAATAATAATGAAAATTTCATTTATTATCAAACATACACTGTAGTAAAAATTGGTTTTATTTGAAGTTGTCATTGTTGACCGGACGATTCTTCATTGGCGCTAACGTGTCGTCTGATAAAAATTGTCCGTTCTTGTAAGAAAAGAAAAACCATAACGTTTTAACATTATTGTGTCGCTAGGGACTGTCTAACTTTGCTTGTATTTCATAGATGCAAGCTACTTTTGATGTATGGGTTTAACATATTTATAACTGCGTTTTTGCGTAATTTTTTTTTATTGCAATTTGTATTTATATTATTAAAATTATAACGTACAATATTAATATAAAATATTAAAAAAATAGTAATATTCGTAATAGCAGACTGATAGCGAGCCCATTTTTAGTTTATAAAATTGTTTTTAAAATTGTTAGAAGGCCGTGGTTCGAACCCCAGTGCATGTACCAATGAGTTTTTTTCTGTCTTATGTACATAACTATTACTGACTGTACCTCAGAGAGCACGTTAAGCCGACGGTCCCGGTTGCCCTCAACAGATGGCAGTCGTTAAAACCTACCAACCCGCACTGGAGCAACATGGTGGATTAAGCTCCAAGTACCCTCATCCCGAAGAAAGGCTGAAGCCCCTGCAGTGAGGCATTAATGGGGTGATGGTGTGGTATGGCATGATGACAGACCAACTATTTTGATAAGGAAGCTCATCATTGGGGATAAATATATTATTTAAAAAGTGGGGATTTTATTTAGGGGATAAGTTATATATAAGTAATGGTGATAAAACGGTGATTTATTTTTAATGAAATTTGACATTATTTTGAACATTCGTACCTGAGAAAATTTATATTTACTGATATACTTAGAAACTTTTTTTGAGGAGTTAGATGATTATATGTAATGACAAAATACAAACGTAGATGGCAGAAAATGTATGGTTCTTATTTCTTTCATTATATTTTCTACTCCCATGACTGAATCAGATTTTAAGGTAATTAAAAATAATTACTTACCATTTATTGACGCAAAACAATGACTCGACTATAAAATAATTGTTCACTAATTGTATTGATTCAATTTCTGGTCGGATATTGATGTATGTTGCAGTAAACAGACAAAATTCTGAATTATATTCGTGGCAAAGTGGAATATACAAATACACAAAGTATATTCTATAAAAAAACGTGTCAATAAAAGAGAATATTTCATGAGCGCTGTCCAGTAGGACGTGGACTGGCGTTATGTTGTTTATGTTTACCGCAGCTCAAAGCAAACAGTCATCGATTATGTAGACACGGCAAAGTGTCTGAATCGTTTTGTCAGGGAAAAAATCTTAGCCGTATTCGAGCGTGTCTCTTCATTCCTGTTGCTTTTTAATGAGAATTTTCTTATTGAATAAATCCGATACGTGTATAGGCAATAAAATAGGGATTGGAAAAAAAACCATTATTTACTCAGAAATCAAAATGATTAAACGTGAGTTCGATTCGAAATGTTAGCAAAATTTAATAAAATTATTATTATATATAAATATATGTCAATATCTAACACCACTTATTTTTTAAAAAAAGGAGGCACCTAATAAATTCGACCCATATGTATATAATATTGTCAGGATTGGGTAGTTTTTGTATTTGTTAATCTATATAGTTCGTCTCAAACTTTATGGCGGATCGGAATACAACGCTTTAAGCGTGCTTGCGCAGGTTCAGTCATATACTCCTCGCTCTACTGCGTCCCGCTAACACCTAAAACTGGTTACTGCGACGCAACATGTGCCTATGTTCACATCCGCTGTAAAGTTTTTTGACAAGCAGGTATGGTACTAAATGTTCTAAAATTATTCCATTAATTTTATCGAAAAAATAAATAAAATTGTTTGACAAAAATGCGTTATAAGTTTATTTTTGATGTTAATTTTCAATGTCTTCCGATAGTGCGAGAAGCGCAGAATCTGTAGATTGTTTGTAATACATACAATTTTATAAAAATTTTAGAAAAAAGTTACAGACCAATTTTCGAAAATTTTATACCATACCATGACCCGCGTGCTTCTTCATTTTTTGACACTACTGCCTTTTTTCTACCTTTGTAACTTTCTGAAATATAGCCGAATATCCCTCTCCCGGGTAACTGTGTAATCACTCAATGAAAAGGGCACTTACTTGCCTAGTCCAATTATCGACCGATTCCAAAAAAAAATTTCCAAACGATAGGTCTGGATCTATCTGGCTCGTAAGATATTTTATTTTTTCGATATCGGCTTTCGTTTTTGAAATAATCAACTTTTTGTGCAAAAAATCAGATTAAATAAAATTTCGTGTTTTTATTTCACCATTTTTAATTTTTGTATCATGAAATGCCCCACATGCTTTTACATGTTTTGACACCACTGCCTTTTGTGTACCATCATAAATTTTTAATATATAGCCGAATTACACTTCCCCATGAAAACGTTCTGATAAACATTTTCAATTTTAAAATTATATCTGTACTGTGTGAAACACTTATATAAATTATTTAATACGTAATTCACTAACCGACCATTACTTGTAAAACGATTTTAAACATGCGATTCACAGCTTCCTCAAATTGTGACAAGTTAGCGAGGGTCGGAACTTTTCTCACGCTATTAAAAGTTCTCGCATCATATCTGAGGAGAAGCAAAATAAGATTTGCAGTTCGTATAAAGTAAAGAGGGTATATTTTTGGCCTTTGTATGCCTCAAATGCAAAAATTCTACTGTTACACCGAGAAAAACGAGGGAACGAAAAGAGACTGACATTTCGCTTGTTATTTCAGTAAAGGGAGGCTACATTTTATAACAATATTTATTGTGTTCTCATGGGAGATAAGAAAGGTTAGTATGTCTCAAATATTATTCGGGTCGTACCACGCCAGTTATATAGTTGTCCCAAAAAAAATAACCGAACTGATTTACAAAATAAAATGTTATTACAACAGATTTTTTTCGTAGTTTTGTAACCGATCTGAAATACGATCAGAAATGTAAAAATTTGATTGTAAAAAAAGAAGCCCCTCACCGACAGCTTTACTCTGAGTAAGTGGCTGTAATGTAACGACTTTAAAAAAAACCGGTCAAGTGCGAATCATACTCGTGCAATACATACCGAATGTACCTTACCACCCCACAAAATTTTCCTAAAGTCAACAACTCGAGAAAGACACCTTTTTGTTTTGTTTTTGGTCATAGTTTACAAACTGTCTTACGCGTCGGCGTTTTCGGTATTTGTTGTTTACAAACAGTAGTACATGGTATTTGTATAATATACAGAAATTTCGAAATTCGTAACTAGTATAGTTTTTCGCACCGCACTGGAGCAGCGTAGTGGATTAAGCTTCAAGCATCCTCATTCCGAAGGGCGGCCTAAGCCCCTGCAGTGAGGCATAATAGGCTAATATACGGTTTAAATAGTTTTTGAGATAGACCCCGTAATGAAACCCGTCTCAAACTTAATTGTTTGACGGCGCCCATTTCTTTATTTTTGACAATAAATTTTTTTTACACATTTATTTATGTTGTAATCAACTAGTTCTAAACAGTGATATCCCACTGGTCAAGGTAAGAAAATAATTGAATTTCTGACACAATTTTGATTTTGGGTCGACAATTTACATTATACTATATATCGAAATTTCTAGTCTATAACTTATTCTGTTTACGAGCTAAAATCCCGGGACAAAACATTCCTATAACAGAGTGATAGTAAGAGGACTTGGTTTTGCCCTTTGGGCACGGAACCCAAAAACAAATCGGGAAGGTAAGAAATTGAGGTAACTTTTATATGCTTTATCTATCGACAAAAGGTAAACAAAACTGATCGTCTTATTATAAAGGTCTTTTCGATATACCTACATATACTAAACAAACCAGTGAGTTTGATCTCGGAGTAAAGGTTCCATTTATTATTTTGAATTTCTTTGTGATCGAAATGATTCCACATTAATTTCTTACGCAGACTCTCATTGCTTGGTGGGTACCAATAATCGGGATTGCACGGGTAGGATATTTTTTTAAATTTTGGCGTGGCTGAATATTAATAATAATAATTTATTTTATCAATAATAGAGCACTCTTGCATCTAAAACTGTTATTTTTATCGCTATGAAACTTAAAAGTATAAAATCAAGGATCATAACTTTAATTTTTTCTGTAAATTTTAAACAAATTTCTAATTATAATTAAATTCTGTTATTGCTTAAATTAGTTTCTAAAATAGTAAAGAATGTTTTTTTTTCGTTAATTCACACAAATAACTCTAAATAAATCATATACATATAAAAATATATGTTTTTGAAATATCTCACACCTTGAGATACTTTCCGTCTCAAAATTATTATAAAATATCATATTCAATTTTGAATCGAATTTTTTTTCGTAGTAAGCCGTTATTTCTTTTACCTTCTGTTACGAAGGTAACGTTTTGAAAAATCCTTTTCCGTAATCCCATACAAAGCTACCCGAACAGAGATTTATAGCTCGGCAATAATAAGGTGATTTAATCTAAAAACGAAAAGCTAATAGGGTGTCCTGGAAATTCGTAGGTATCTGGCTGGTAATCCCTTGATGAAACGGGTACTGAGAGGCCGAAAATCTTTGCTTTTCTCCGGCTTTGTCATCCCGTTTTCCCGATTAACGGCATTTGTTCTTGCCGGGAGCATCCATCGATTTTATCATCGCTCATCTTTGCAATGATTTATGGCGACCCGAACGGCGAGGGTTAAATTCCTCGCTCTAGGCAAAAGTTACTTCGTGTTTTATGTACTACCAAAGATATAATCTTGTTTTGTAGTAACTAGGGAACGCCTAAGTTTCTGATACGGTTTCTCTTGGTCAAAAACATTAGAAAACTTTTACTTTGATCAAATTTTTCTACGTTCAACTCCTAAATTTAGTAATGTTCAAGCACGTTCATTTTAATTGATTTTGGGTACGTTCAGACACGTTGAAATAAATTAATTTTGAAAACATTCAAGCGATTTTTTTTATTGACGACATAGAAACAATGTTATTGAGAAACCGGTCAAGTGCTAGTCCGCCTAAATAGCGCTCTGAGTGTTCCGTGCTGTAATATAACGTATTTATAGATACTCACCGCCAGATGGCTTGTAAACGCATATATCAATTCGAAAGTTAAATTTTTTTATATAACTATAAATTATTTTTGAATTTTTCCCTTAACTCGAACCGTGAGACCTTGCTAATTGCCAAATTTCATAATTCTAGGTTTACGGAAAGTTGCATATAGGGTTTGATTTACTTGCGAGTGTCAAAACATGCGAAATAAACCTTCGCTGAGCATAAATGGCCGTATTTTTTTATTTAATTAACTTGGAAAATTGATTTTTTACAGTTTTAAGGAACCGCAAACCCAAGTATTTGATATTAATTTCAACTTGATACCCCTCCAAGCGTTCCCAAGAAAAAGTGCCTTGACTTACAGACAGACAGACGGACAACAAAGTTCATTTTTTCTTTTTAACGTACGGAACCTTAATATTTATTAAGACGAGTGAATCCATCGATTTGTTTTAGGTACACATTTACGTACGTAATAAAAAAAAACATATGCGAAAATAACTTTATTCTTTATTGTTTTAGTTTCATCAACATTAAGTTGTCAATAAAAGTAATACTTAGTCGAAAAAAATAACAAGCTGTGTGTGCTTACATAGAAAATTTATACGATTTGTATATACGTACGAATTCTTATATTTAAAGCAATTTTTTGTTGGCCCTTTAACTTGTAAACGTAGACGTTTGTAATAATTCCCGCCGAGAGACATTTTTGTGCGACCAAATAACGCGCAAATTGTATTAAGTGATTTCAACATCTGCGCCCGGCGTGTACACTCAGAAGCTAAATCGATTACAGCTTCTGTGAAAAGAAATCCCTTATGCAAAACCGAGACGTGGGTGAGGTCGAGATTAACGTTTCGCAAAGCGAATTTTTATTCTTATCGTGTCTCAACATGTAAATCTGAAAATATCTCCGTTTTGTAGGCTAGTCAATTTCTCATCAATGCATTTATGAACCGGTACAAAATTTTACATTTATTATTATCTATACAAATAAATAAAATTGGAGTGACTGTTTGTAATATTGAAATAACCGTTTTTTACTACATGCATATGAATATATATACAGTACATACACCAAACTAACATTTTTTACAATTTTAGTCTGTCTGTCTGTATGTTTGTTCCAGCTAATCTCCGAAACGGCTAAACTGATTTCAATGAAACTTGGCAGACGTGCAGAGGGTATTATAAGGGGTGACTTAGACTGCTTTTTGTTTGTCTGGCTGTTCGTCTGTCTGTCTGTTCAAGCTGATCGCTGAAAAGGCTGAACCGATTTCAATAAAACTTTGCAGACGTGCAGAGGGCATTATCAGGGGTGACATAGGCTATTTTTTGTCTGTCTGTCAGTGAGTCTTCCTGTAACTGTCCCGGTACAACTGTGTAGCCCATGCGAGCGAAGCCGCGGGTGGTAAGCTAGTTACTCATATAGTACTGTACTGCACTGTAATATATTACTGCACAATTTTTATAATACCAATAAGATTACTGTCGTAACATAATTATGCTTCTGTGTAAACCAGGGTTGTTCCGTATATTTCCATTCGCAAGTAGAAATTATTTGTTTACCATTATTTATTCACATCAGCGGAAATTCTTGCGGATTTAATATTATATCATATTATATTAGATTTGGCTCTGCCATATGCAAGTAGACCCAACATAACTTAGAGGAACGATAAGGGTCAATGATTACAGTAAATGGACAATTTTATTTTCTTATCTAAATCAAAGTTAAAAATGTGATTAGTCACATTAAAACTAAATACCATAGTTCGTAGACGTAATGAAAACTCTAGACTCCCTGTCTCTGAAACATTGCAATGGCGGCCGCGTAGTATGTGTGAGTGGAACTTTGCAGCGTACTGGCGCTCGGTAAAATTACTTGACGCGTATGTAGCCAACTGATTTACTAAAGGTGTAAACCGGGTATTCCTAGGTTCATGCCAAAGTTACATTTTCAATATAAACTTTACTATGTAATATCTAATTGTTATTTTCATTTCACCAGCCCATTGCACCCACTGCACGGCCTTAGTTTAATCGACTATGCTGCTCCAGTGCAGGTTGGTGGATTTTAACGACTGCCATCTGTTGACGGCACTCGGGATCGACAGCTTAACGTGCTCTCCGAGGTACGGTGTCAGTGATAGTTATGTACTTAAATCAGAAAAACTCATTGTTACACACCCGGATTGGAACCACGGCCACACGGCCTTGTAAACTCGAAATAGGTTCGCTGCGTTCAGGCTATCACGACACGAATTGTTATTTATATGATTTTAAAATAAATCATTACGAATATAAGACCATGTTAACTTTTACATCTATATTTGTATTCGCATTCGTCATGATCTAATTTTTTGGCATCCGAAAGTGTCACCGATAATGACCCATAGTTTCATACGTTTCAAAAAAAAAACATCAAAAAAAATCGTTTATGTGTAGTGTGATAAAATAATTGTGATTGATTATATTGTGACTAAATGTATTTGCTGCCTGTTCCATACACGTTCAGCGTCTGTTGCTTTTGTTAGTTGTTTGATTAATGGCCACACAAACGGAATACAGATCGATCAAAACACTTATAAGTAACGTTTCCACTTCAGTTGACGAATAATAATTTTCTTGTATTTCACGTAATTTTGATTAATATCACAAAACCCTTGAAATAAGGAAAATTGAATGTATTAGAATATTTAACTCAAAATTAAAAAAAAATTGTCTATGATACAATATACTAGGGCATTGTCAACACGCTGAAATAATTAAGTTTAAAATTGTAATTAGCATAATAACTCATTTTAAGTGAACATTGTTCATTATTTTTATATTATTATTCGATTATTTTTATGAGTATAATAAAGTTCTCAAACCCAAACGGACCAAAAGTTAAATAGAAATTGAAACACAAATGAAACAGAAATTTGCAAATGTTACGGAATAATGCTTTACAATAAGACAGTATGCTGATTACACAGGCTGACCATCCATGAAAGATTTAGTGTACAAGTTTAATAGTGTACCTAAGGATCAAAATCATGCGAAGTTATTGTTTGATGCACACTTGAATAAGCACGTTAAATTTTACGCCATAAATGCTCCGCCCTCTTCCCTGAAGTTGGCAACGCTTCTTTATGTGTATATGAAGTAAATAAGCTTGCACTAAATGGCGTCAAGCTAGGTTCACTGTTTCGACATCTTACAATTAGTCAAAGCAAATAATTTTTAGTTTTTTGTTTTAAGTTACATTAGTAATGTGTCACATTTCAAGTCGTTTTACAAAAAAATATAGTTAAGTGCGAGTCGCACTTATAAATCTCTTTACTGTCTAAAATATTATTTATTCTCACAACTCTTTCATAATCTTTCATTATTAATTTAATAGTTTGTTTACATTCATATCGCAGCAGCCTTCTTTAGTTTCATCTTCAGAGCCTTGTAATATTTTTAAGATATTTGCGGTTATGAATTGTGTCTTCCAGCAATACCCTTGATTAAAGCCCACACCAACTCAATAGCATTCTATCCACTATGATAAAGCGGCAACCGTGTATCTCTATGTATATTGTAAAGCAATTTCGTTACTGACATATATACGATTATATCATATTTTGCTTTTAAAAGTTTCAAACTCATTAGCGCATAACATAAGATCGTGTATACTATACATAAAAATATCGATAAAATACATATATCATGCATACTAAAGAACTAAACAAATAAATACCAAATTAATTTAGTGTCCAAATACTAAGTATAGATTCGAAATGTTATGATTTTAAGACTTTGTCTACGTGACTATTGATAACAAAATATAGTAATATTTCCTTCAAACGTAGTTGTAAATTTTTACACAACTATACATGAGCGGATAAAAGTCAAAACGGGTATCATACCGTGCTGCTAGAATAAGTAAGGCCATATACTTTTATACAGGTGAAATTTTAACAACCATCCAATAAAATCTTAGGTATTAAGTATCACCAATTAGACCTCAATACGTAAGTAAGAAATGTAGACAACATTTTTATAATAAATCATTTTATCTACGGTGTTATTTTGTAACGTTTTGGTTGTCTTCTTTGTGACGAAGCGCCCGAGACCTTTAGAGCGAAATGAAGTGGAGCGTGCACCGCCCGTGAATGGTGACTAGAGTTATTGGTTTTTTCGGGAAAGGTTTGTGTAGTCATATGTCAATATTTTTCTATGGAACGATACTAAAAGGGAACAAGATGACCATTGATTTTTTATCAAAGATTACATTGAAATTTGGAAGGTTGTTAAAATTTCACCTTGTATAGACGGAGGTTAAACTCGCTCACCTGTAGAATTTAATATTTTTTATTTACTATTTTCGATATCTTATTCGGTATCTTAACAATTTATTAAAATTATATATTGCTATTTGTTTTACATGTAGAATATTATAGTTTCATAGAATTGACAGCGAAGTCGTCGTAATATGCATATCACCGAAAGTGGTTTAAATGAACCATGCAAGTTCTAAATAAACTTGTGACCGTGACCAAAAATTGTCACTAGCATCTATAATCTTAATTTCTAATAAGTTTCATTTTAAGATTTATTCCATCGTGTTAAAAAATTTTAAATAAATAATATGTACATTTTAACTATGATAAAAATGACCTAGCTGAATTCGGATGTAATAAACTTGCGCTAATATTATTTGTGCTAAGCTGAAAAAAAAAACGTAGTACATATGGGCGAAGCCGTGGGCTATTATATCTTGGAATAAAGCAGAAATAACACCAATGTGTAAACCATGTGGACGTGGCTGCGGAAGAAAGCTAATTAGTATATATTTTGATTCAAATGCACTATGAAGACGAAAGTGATATCGCCAGATCCGCCTACACTGATTATATTCAATTATAGAAAAACCCCATGCATATTAAGACTTTACCTAAGTAAAACATAAACTTTTTTACTTTGCTGCCCAACACTTTACAGCAAAACAAATCCACTAATTACTACGTCTTATGAAATGCACAAACAGACTTTGACACTGAAAGAGAATCCGTTTATTACTTTTCTACAATAGACCTTCAAATAGTTGTCATCACTAATTATGACACGACATTTTGATCTGTAGCCTCTACTTAACTCGAATCTGACACTGCTTGTCAAGCGTGTTTGTATATCAGAAGATTCAAACGTTTTATATATATTATTTTTAGAAATGAGCTTCAATTATTTAGCGCTTGTTTTTGACCGAAGTTTTTGTATCGATAAGAAGGTTCGATACCTCCTTATCGATACAATCAACGTCGAAAATTAGTAAAGCACGTAAAGATAATAGTATAGTATTGTATGAATTTTCTGCAACGAATTTTCACAATTCAGAAGATAAACCTAAAATGTTCTTTTGAAAGTGCGATCACATTTTCACAGTAAACCAATCCAAAGACGCGACGAATAATCACGTACGGGATAAAAGACTCGCACGCTTATATAGATAAGAACAACATTCTGACAAAACAAAGATTTGGTTGAGACTTGCGAAATGTTTTCTTCTTGTAAAAGTTGTTATATGATGCCAACGAGAAGAGTTATTATCGCATAATCACTATTGAGAAACAGAACAACTTTCCGGCAATTCGTGCAATAGCAATTGTTCTGATTTTTGAACTTACTTATGTTCTATTTTAAGTTACGTGCGGGATCAGCTTTTTGATTTATTTTACACTTATAATGCATTAGTTTGATATAGCTATCCAAATCGTAGGTAAATTTTTAAGTTCTAATTTGTAAGGCCGTCGCGCCCCAATGCACCTATACTTAGCTGATTAACCGCTGTCTGTAATTAGCATTGTAATTTCTATTATTTACCAAAAAAATCATCTTAAAGTTTATAGTGACCATTTTTGGTCCCGAGCTACCGAACTGTAAGAAAAATGTACAACCATGCGGATTTACTGTTTCAATAACCACTAGTATTTATATATATTAATCGGTAAGTTAAGGAAAAGCTTTCAATCCTTTTTTAAGCATATTGGAAACACTTGATTTCATAATCTATATATTAATAATGTGAAGAAAAAACTTAGACTCTTTTTTAGGCATACTACGCGCACGGAGAAGTGTATTATTCGGCACAATACAGTTTACGTGGAGTAGGAGTGCAAAAAGCTAAAATCTACATACAAATTGAGTTTTTAAGATTGGGCTGTATGGGCAAATCCTCGACTATGAGAAATATCGAAAAGTGTTCAAACAGTCATGACTTAATCTGTGACAATGAGCTCGATTTTTGAGAGAACAAAAACTGCATCTTTTAAAAATCTGTTATTTTAACAAGGAATCAACCCATGATTTGATAATTTATATGTGAAGAGAAAACTTTGTACCAATTTTAAAGCACATTTCGGGTACGGAGGACTGTGAGATTTGGCATTAATAAATTTTATATGAAAAAGGAGTGCCAAAAGTTAAAATTTATACGTAATATGTGTTACAAACATTGTCCACCATACGAGTATAATAGTCTATCGTTTGATGTAATTTGAATCGACTGACTCTCGCCTAAGGTGGTTTCGTAAGTAGGGTCGAATTTCGACCACTGAGCGACCACTAATTCGTTATAAGTAGCTGTATTTGACACGCTATTTTCAATGAATAAAATAGATGGTCGTGATTGGGCGATGATTTGCAAAGGATACGTTTTTGTGTCAACAAGTAATGTCTAAACATTTCTCTCAAAAGCAATTTTTCTTAAAAATTTCAGCAGTGGCGGCACTTTGCCGTTATAGATTTCAAAATCATAACTTATAAACAACATGCAAATGACGCGAAATAGCTTATAAAGCGACTCTTTTAAACTCGTCAATTCGTTCGCGAAGCTTTTCGTCACAAACATTAAACTTCTCCTAATTTCAATTTATAAAAGGAAGCAATTCATTCAACCGCCTGGAAAATACACTTACTGTGGTGTGAAATATTCAGATACCTCGCTCTAAAAAGCGCCGTCGTCCCTGTTTTCTCGTGTCGGTCATAGCCTGGTGACGGGACGCCATTTTCCATTACACTGCGAACCTTTATTTTGTTGCTACGAGACCCTTGCTTTTATTAAAGTTGTTTTTAGAATACATAATTCCGGTCACGAGCCGAAAATAAAAACCGTAGAAAGCGTTATGTATTTTTATAAAGGCGGATCGGTTTATTCTATTGCGCCTTTAAATAAATGCAATCGGATAAAATATATATAATAAACGAATGAAATCCGTGTTAGTCTATGTACGTATCTAGATTGGAAGGCAATCATAGATAACAGTTTGGAGAGCACTTGCCGAACCATTCGGATGACCCGGCCGTCTTCAACTTTTCACGATATTACTTCACGACGGGTAAACACACTGAAATGGAGCTTTCTGGTGGCTTTTTATTTGGTAAATATTATGTTTTCGTTGTGAGTCCAATGCCACTTGATAACTTTTGGGTTTTTTGAAGAGTTAATCGTTCTTACTTAAGGTAATTTTTGGTGAATTAGCAATTGGTGTTTCACTTTCAATAAAAGTAGATATTTCGCTTGCTACAGCAGGAAAATAGTAATAAGGAACTAAGATTTTCATATATAGATCGTAATAATAAATAAGGATTACTTAAATGGTTTCACAACCAACATTTTACATTTTATATCATTTTTGTAAAAGATAACAGTTGTAGATATAATATCGTCGTGGATTCTTAGGTAAACTTGGAATGTGGTCTACAATTTTTTTTTTTTTTTAGTTTTTTTTCTAATACATTTTTTATTGTTAATGTTTGTAAGAGGAAATGAAAATGTTTAAAAGTTACTAAAATTTAATACTTGACAATTTTAAAGGGTACCCATATAATATTGGATGTCCATGCAAATAATTTGCACACACTATAGTTTAAATAAACAGCGCCATCTGTTGGCTTTGAAATACCTTGACATTGCTTTAATTTTTTTTATTTAAATCAAAATAGATTTCCGATAGTTCCCAGATCCTGTTCATGTTCGTTTGTTTTGTTATTAGCGGTAAAGCTAATCTTCAAAATGAAAAAAAAAATATTTGAGAAATAATGAGATATAAAGAAATGACCAGCACTGAACGGTGGCTTCTAAAAGCACCAAAATCCTATTGATATTCCATTTTAAAAGAATGTTCCCAGTAGTTCCCTGTTCTCAAGTAAACGGTATCTTCAAAATGATGTTCATGTATTGGGTTTGATGAAGTAAGAGAGATATAGTGTACTGACAAAAAAAAACCCTAACTAATTATATATTAAGATAAAATCAGATTATTATTACTTTTTGAGATTTCCAGTAATGTTCGAATTAAAACAGGATCATCACGATCTTCGTTTGGGTCACACCACACTCAAACAGTTTTGGACTAAAACAAAGTAATCCCGTCTAATCTGCTAAGCTCCGAAATCAATCTGGCTGTTCAAATTGTACTTTCGAAACGCACCCTGATTAAAAGTTTTAGAATTGGGGCCTAACCGCTACACATCTTATACTTAGGACAAACAGCTACTACCTCTTGCCATTTATTTATTTAAGGACAACCAGTGAATGATACATTAATACTTTTGGTCACAATATAATACCTCTAAATAGACATCTTTAAAATATAATTTGATCAGAACCTACCGTAAGCCACAAAATTCGACATCAGCCGCGTGCGTTTTTAAAAACTTTTTTTAAGATGTAAATTATGTCGTCCGAGTAAGACACAACATAACAAAATTTTATTGTTAAACTTGATGCGTTCGTATCGAAATATTTGACCACAGGAAATATTATTTCGTTTAACTGGAATTGCTTCTTAGTATGAAATAGGAAAGAAATTAATAGTTGCTTATATTGGTTCTGAAAATAATAGTAGGTTACGTTGTGATTTTAACGTAAAAATGCGTAAAAGACTAATACACAATATAACAAATAATTCCTGAAGTATACGTGTAGAAACTTAATCCACTTAGAGCGGGGTTATCCAATATCTATGAATTAATCAATAGATGCGTTTTATTATTGAACGCATTAATAAACAGTAACAGGGTTAAACTAATAATTAGAGAATTAACCCTACCTTTCTCTAATCGGGAACCAATTCTAAGTTCAAAGGGTCGAACAGATGCGCCCAAATTCAACAAGAAATAATTATATTGGGCGTTAATCCAGTATCAAAGGTTTTCTGTAGCTCTTCTGATCCAAGATGAAATGACGAAGGTAAACAAGTATTTCACGCTATAACAGAGGCGATTCATATATTTCACTGTCAGAGAAAGATGGAATGTAACGGCGTGCCCCTATTTCGTTAGGAACATTGGTTTAATTTACAACTTTACCCAAACGCCGTAAATATTTCTAGGGCAAGCAAACTGATTTGCTGAAACGTAAATAATTATGTACCCGGTGTGCATATAAAAAACCAGGTTAGTAACTTAAAGGAAGCATACATTTACTTAAAACCATAGAACGAAAATAAATTTTAACTTAATTCCAGAGAGCTTCACGGACGAAGGTTCTATTCTAAAAACCATATATGAGTCTTGGGTTTATTGTGAACGACTATAGTCATCTTTGAATCAAAAATAAGTATTAATTTTTTTCTATCTGTCTAAACGTTTATAATGAACTGTTATACCCTAACAATGATAGCAATATCGCTGACTCAATACACCCCTCTGACGCAAGCCCATATTACTCATCATATACATAAACAACTCAACCACTCCTTCCCAAGTCAGTCTATTCCCGTCTCTCTGCCGAAAATCATCATTTTAACTCGTAATTAAATGTGTATTTAATAAAAGTGTATTTTCAAAATAAAGTTTATTCTTAGTGTTTGTGAATTTTCTTTTTTAAAAAGGGAAAAGTCAATTCCCGTATAACAGAACGTTTAAATAAAATCGTGGTACGATATTATAGAGTATCATCACGCTCCTATTTTTGGAGCAAAGCGGTAAAAAGTAAAATATATATATGTCGTAGGATGGTTTGATAATTCGAATTTTTGCTAAAACCCTACGTATATTGCGAAAACACGGATAATTAGACAGTGGCGAAAACATTTGCAAACCTTACTGGAAAAAGATACGGTTTTTACAAAAACGCGAGTCTCTCTAGTAACATTTCATCCTTAACTCTGATTGGCTAAATTTTTACTTACTGACCAAATCTTATTCTGATTGGTTTTTGTTTTTACTCTGTGAGCTTTGAAGTATTAGATCATTGAGTTATGAAGGATTAGAAATAACAATAACGATTTATAGTCACTTTTGTACACTTTTAGCCACATTTATAACAAAAGACTGCTGAGTTGCTCTCAAAAACATAAACAAAACAACGTGCGTGAATGATTGACATTTAAAACGTCAACCAATCAGAGGAGGTCTCGATTTGGGCGTTCCGACCGGCCAATCGGCGTTCTTATTTCATAGTAGATAAAGTTTCCTTTTGCAGTATTACTATAGCGACTAGTATTTTTTGTAAAAACCCTAACTTTTTCCAGTAAGATTGAGAAATGTTTTCACCTTTGTCTAATTATCCGTGTTTTTACAAAATCTCTAGAGTTTTCGCAAAAATTCGAATTATCAAATCATCCTGCGGCATATACAACGCAGACGAAGCCGCCGGAAAAAGATTATATTATATGAAAGCTACCATACCTTCTACTAATATATTATTTTTAAATAGACTTTTATTTTTAAAACTCTTTCTCTCTATGATTTGTATAATATATGGCCGAGAGGATTAACTGGTTAGGTTTTGTATTTCTGCACATACCGAAGACATTTATTAATTCATACGCAATAGGAAAACTACTCTTATTTGTTGATATCTATTCGGGATGTAATAAAAACGTATCAGTTCACCATACAATAAATCCGTGTTATCCTACCCAATATATGGAGAGTGGGGTATTGGAAATTCAGCTCGCTGCATTTGAATTCGTCCAATCAATTGCGGCTTACGTAGTTGAAGTGCAGTCGCGCGATCGTTGCTTTCGTCTCCTATCTGAGTACTCAAGATTTGAAAACGTTTTTAGAAAATACTATTTAGTTATAAAGGTTTTGACAGATTTAAGGATTAATTTATTCCATTTAATTTGGGCACTTTGCCGCACGGCACTGATTTAGATGATATTTTTTATTTGTAGGTATTTTTAGTTTTTAATTAGTGTTTAATTTTTTACTTATTTATATTATGTTGTTATTCTTGTTTGTAAATTTGTTTGAAATAATTCAATCGGGCTCGAAGGCCTTGGCCGAAGGCGAGGGCTTCACTAGGTAAATTCGATCATATGATACGAAAAATCATATATTTGTCATTAAGTAATAAAATTGTATTTTAAATGTATTTAAATCGTATTATAGGCGCACGTATAAGTTTATTTATATGTATGTGTCAAGAATGATAGACTATGATACTGTTATTCTGAATAAATTTTAATTAAAAAAATCAATTTAGCTGTGTGTACAAGATTTATAACAATAATAAAGTACAAAATAATGACTCCGTAGTGTATATTATATGAATGAACTATTTGAAAAGTGTCACCTCAGTTTCGCGCCTCGCCGGATTTCTCTGAAACATGATTGCGGCCAGAGGTGCCCAAACTTTGTTGGTTGGAACTCATTTGGGACCAAGTTAATTTGTGTTGAGAAAACGGCCCAGTAAAAACATTATTACTTTACTTTTGAACTAATTAAAATTAAATAGTTTTAAATAGCAGTATCAGCGTCTACGCTAATGAAAGTTACGAAATTTACTGAAATTAGAAAATTCTCATTAAACTTACACTGGCTTAGTGTTATTCAACTTGGCGGCATATTTATTCTTGCATTGAGTATTTTACTAAAGAGGGTGTGATTCGAGATCGATTTATTTATTGGAAATATATGCTTGTGCTAAATAATTAAGAATACATCAATTATAAGCAAAAACGTATTATTTTTTCCTTTCCATTCTATCAGCCCTTTTCATACTCCACTGCAAGGAGTTAGGCCTTCCCTCAAGATGAGGGGACTTGGAGCTTAAATCCATCACGCTGCTCCATGCGGGTTGGCGGATTGTAACGACCGCCATCTATTAACAGCAACCGGGACCGAGTGCTTAACATGCTCTCCGAGGCACGGAGTCAGTGATAGTATATGTACTGAAGTCAGAGAAATTTATTGGTACACGCCTGGATTCGAACCATGGCCACATGGCCTTATAGATTTGAAACAGGTTCACTGCGCTGGGCTATCACGACACTTAATTATTATTAGTAGTCGTTTTAATTAGTATTATTTAAGTAATTTCCTAAAAATATGGTATATCTTTAGCATAATACTATAAAATATAAATAGTTCAATGGACTTTGTCACACAAAAAAGTAATCTAAACTAATATACTTCAAGCAGTCACTGCATGGAATGAAACTAAAAACAATACCTGTCTTTGACAATAACAATAAAACAATACAATACAATCAATGTCGTCTTATTTAAAAACGAAAAACGGCTGTGCGTGTCAAACTCGCGCATCGAGGGTTCCTTACCACTACACAATATATTTGCCTTTTTTTCCTCACTTGTGCTGGGATACAAGCTTTCTACCAAATTTTATGATTCTAGACCAACGGCTAGTACCCCATATAAGTTTTGATTTACTTGCGAGTGTCAAAATAGTTGGCATAATTGACCGTATTTTTCGACTTTGACGTAGAAGCTACATATTTTTACAAAATTTCAATTTGATACCTCTACCCGAGAAAAAGGTTCTTGATCGATAGACAGAAAGACAACGAAGTGATATATCTTATAAAAATTGCTTTTTCCTTTTAACGTACTTACGGAACATAAACAGCTGAGTTCAGTAAATTTTTCAAAGGAAAAATTAATATCCAGATAATTCATTAACTAAATAAGTAATCAGCCATTATTCTTATCCTGTTTTATTTTAAAAAGCCACAGCATCTTAAATTACATGAACATGCGGTGTACACTTGTCGGTGACAAAATGATCGTATTTTTTTTTTAATTTTTGCTAACGGCATTTTCATATGGACCTTTCTTTAAACAATTTACTCCTTGATTGATCCTCGTTGAGCTTTTGAAGTTATATGGCATTCGACTTTTTCCAAACTTCAGTTCATTCAAACTCGGTTTAAGTTTTTAGTGTTAGGCCGAAGTAAATGGACCCTTAAACTGTGTGTTCATAAATCGATCGTCGAAGTGGACGTTACTCGTGAAAGCGTCTCATACAATATTATATACTGCATCATTAAAATTTTATTTTTATATTAAAACTTTTTGTTGTCGGTTTGATTTTTAATTATTAAAAAAAAAAAATAATAAGTCTTGCTTGAGGTCGCCTTAAATTGTAGTATGAATAAGTAAAAAAATGTAAAACCATAATTGGCTATTAGATATATTCATAAGTTATGTTAATTTAGATTTTTTAAGAGCTGTGGTTCTTGTCATTAAATAAATAAATAAATAAATAAATGAACAGAACTTAAACACATGACATACAGTAAAACACGATATTTTACTCTATTCTCATACGTAATGTGCTCGGTCTAAAACAACGCCGCGGGGTTTTTAAATTTTACACATATTTTTACTTTAGTATGAAATTCAAATTGAATTCATTTTTCTTTTTTTACATTTGTAACTTTTATTAATATTTAAAAAAGAAAATACTGTATACGCTATATTATACCGATTACGCTATGTGGTGTAGACTACAACGTCGAAATAAAACTGAACGCCTTTACACTTTATGTGATAATTTTTAATTATTAAATAATATGACCTACCTATTTATATTTCACACGTAATAGTCTATAGTCTATGCTTGTTATATTTCATATTGTACAAATTTTTTATTGTTTAACACATAATAAATAAACAAAGATATGGAAAAATCACGTATATTGGGAGACGCGCCATTTTAGTTTTGACGATTTCCAACGCAGAACAAAAATGTAAAATGTACAGTCTGGGTACTATTAAAAGTTGTGTTCAAACTTACTCTTCAATTAAAATAAAAAATAAGAAAGTCGGCATTTGAATTTCGTCGATATCTAATATAAAGTTTTTACATTACTACAGACAACGTTTCGCATTATAGTTTTGTGAAACACTAACTAGAAAGTCATAATATTAGCAAATATTACAAATATACAATAACACATGAAATTAACGGATCACGCAGCTTCGACCGCTTGTTCTTCTAGTACGCCGTGGTTCAAAATTTCAATGTATGTTATTCAAATGTGTAGTTGTTAAACGCAATGCAACAAAACTGTTCAATGTATTTACTGTTACTTATAACGATATATATCACGCATTTTTACTGAGTGACAAAAATACAATTTCTGGCACGCTATACCAAACTTAATAACAAATTTTATCACAAATAGGCCCAGCACCACACCGGTGCGTATATTCGTATTTTTGGTGTCACTATAGGGGAGCGATTCAAGCAATTAAATAAATGAGTATAAGTCCAGTTAGGTAGAAATTAACTAAACCAAATAGAAAACTTGTCACTTGAAAACATTTCATTTTATTTTTCTTTTCAGAAAATTTAAATAATATAACTGAAACATTTACTCAGTGAAATTGACAAACAATTTAGCTATAAAAAAACCACTAACTTCAAGTTCCGACTTCTCCAATGATGCAGAAAATAATTTCCGTAAAATGTTTCCGTAAAAAATAAAAATGTCAAAATATATTTTAAAAGTTCCCACATTGCTTTCGCCGAAAGTATGCCAGAACCACCTTCACTACCGTCAGCCCATTAATACCCCACTGCAGGGGCTTAAGGCTCCCCTCAGGGTGAGGTGACTTGGAGCTTAATCCACCACGTTGCTCCAATGTGGGTTGGTGAATTATAACGACTGCCATCTATTGACGACAACCGGGACCGACGGCTAAACGTGCTTTCCAAGGCAGTGATAGTTATGTACATAAGTAAGAAAAACTCATTGGCTCACTACCACTCGGCTACCACGATACTAGTATGCCACTACTTCGAAACTATAAAATCGATTTTTGTAGACTATAATTGAGAAAATTTGGCAATAAATAACCCGTGAAACGGTTAACACCGCATCGGGATCGGCGCAAGCAGTTCCAGATAACGGATAGAAACAAAAAGAAAATGTATTTTGTTCTGTAGGTATACGTGAAGCTATCTTTGAAACACGTTAACCTCAAAGCACTAGAACATCACACACTAAGATATTGGAAAAAGCTTTATTTGTATTTTTTCTTTAAAGCTGTCTATTGTGTTTTAACTTTAGTTTATTACGTTATGTTGTATATATCTGCGTACAAAAAAAACTACTGATAAAAAATCACTAGTTTTTAGATTAGATTTGTTTTAAGAGAAAATTTCAATTGTACCAATGTGTAGACGTCCTATGAACGCACAAGATTATTTTTATAACATGTTTTCCCATGATTGCAATAAATGCATGACGCATTGCCATTTGTGTATTAAATAACGTAACCACATATTCTTGGGTAATATATAATTACTACTTTAATCTTAAATTACCTTAAAAATAAACTCTCAGTACAAACTACTTCGTAAGAACATTGTGTACGCATGTTTATGAAAAATAACGTTTTTATACAGAAAATTAAAAATATCGTCTTAATTTAAACTGGACGTAATATATTTGCTCGTTTTGAAATTCAGATGTTCATTCACGCTATATTTAACTTAAGTGTAGGTACGTTTCTTTCGAACGTTTTTGGAGCGGGAATTTGTACTTAGTTCCTTTATAAAGTTAATATCAGAATAGAATCTATCTAAATTGTAGTAGGTGGTCTACCTACATTCTGTGGTTATATAGTAATAGCGTTTTCAATATTATCCCATAAGCGCTTAAGCTCACTACGCTAGCGAACCCATCGGAACAGGACTAAATACACGGCAATAGGCTTTCAGCGTCGATCCCGCAGCGCTACAGCGCTTAATAGCAAAACAACCGCCAATTAGCCTCTGACAGGGATTCGAGCCCACAGTCAACCTGAAAGCCTCAAGAGATTATTGCGCCTACAATTCTACAAGCTATTAATATGATTCCATCGACCGATCTGGGGGAGGCGTTCTTAAATTTGTAAACCAAATCATCAGGAAATCCACTAAAGCATGAATTTTACATTAAGCTCTTCGCGAATTTTTCGATCTCTGTAATGAATACATTATAATTTAACATTGTGCACTTTCTAAGTGAAATATAAATATTTATCGATTTAGTACTCACTCATGGTACTACTGAGGTGGCCCCAGCATTGTATATAGATAACTGTGTAAGCTAGGTATATATGTATTTGATTTTAGATAAGCTATCATACATTTATACTGTAAATAACCATAAACTGAGGCAAACAGAATCGGGGCAAGACGCTAGTTGTATATGGGGTATTAGGACTCATAAATTTGATAATTTGTTGCTTTCACATGTTGTATGTTAAGCCCAAAAGTGCTTATGGCGGATTTCGCTTAAAAGATCAAATTTATGATTTTATACGTGTCGACGTTGATAAGCGAGCTGTGTCAAGTATATAGCACAGACGTGTGACGCAATTCTCTAAAGTTGGTTTTGAGATTTATGGTAGTTTGGAGCCAAAAATTCCGATAAACACTCTCAAAGCGTCGTTAAGAAAGGACCTCAAGTTTACCCGAGCGCAAGGCAAAATTTTTTTTGTAATTCTCCGAAACTACAATAGACTGCGCCCTTACGGGGAACGATACAAAATAATTTGGATAAATTGCTATGCGAAATTCGTGAAGTGATTTATCGTCGATTGAGGCTAGATAATAATTTCTTTTACTAATATCAGTTTCGAAGAATGATACATGGCAGGTATTTACAGTAAACGAAGGAGGTTTGTGCGAATGGTCAGTTAGTTAGTATGTTGCGAGAGTTGGGATGTAAAACGATTTCTGATCGAAGTTGCACTGATCACGTGCAGAGCATCTGTGTTCAAGGGTCGAGGGTGCTTTTCGGTGTCAGGTAGAGACGCCGGGGTGTACCTTTTACATAAACAAAACTGCTGTGTGGATTTAAAATTGTGGTAAAACATTGAAATATACATGAAATGAATTATGCACGTTATACATTTTATATTGTTCAATCCGTATTGGTCACAAAACCCTGTAGGAGAAAGTTTTATATCGACCTTATCGCTATGCAAACAAGATTTGAATTACAGGCTTGGTTTTGGATTTTAAGTAAAGTATCCGAGACGCACTTTGTGACTAAGTTACGGTAAATGAGGGTTTTACTCGTGTTACGACTATTATAAATATGACGACTACACCTACAAACAATTAACTGTAAAGTACAAGACAGAAATAAAATTATACTAATTACTCGAGTGAATTTCGATATTAGTGGCGACATCTCGTTAAGGAAAAACGAATTAGTCAAAATACGGAATTTAGTCACAAACTTTCGGTTTGAGGGTTAGGGGTATGAGACTTTGAGTATATAGACATAAGGGCGAAAATGGTACGAGCGTGCTGATTTGCGAACTTATAGGAGAGGGTTTCATGTTAGACGGAGATATATAGAATGAGAGACGCGGGCGCAGAGGGGTAGTGGATTTTCAACCCTTGTGCCGAGCAGACGAAGACCGGAGTGGCGGAACGGGGCAAGCAGCTAGGCCGAGGTGTGTTGGCGTGTGCCCGAATTCGGTGAGAGTTTAACCTAGTTGAGCTGCTTTGAAGGTAAGCGCAAAGACTTTAGTTTACTAATATTTTGTTTACTCTATTTTATAGAGATAACTGTTTCAACTGTTGACTCCATTTGGATATTCGATATTTAATTATTTTACTATCCCGAAACCATGAAAATAGTAGATTATAACTACGATTCAAATTCATAATAGCACATCTGTCTTAAATTGAGTTAATTCTACCAAAGAGTATCGAAACAATAAATTTACTATATTATACCGTTTGAATCGAGAGTGCGTGTGGTTGGAATAACCGAATTGATTAATATTCAAGTTCATTATGATTGATTGCAAAGAAACTCGGCTACATTTTCAGCCGGTTAAATTTAAGGTTTCGTTCATTGTTAATTTTGTTTTTTGAGGTCTGATCGAGGTCTGATTTAATTATAAAATAGAGAAGTTGCTCATTTCATATTTTAAAAGTTAATATCATGTCGCAGCTTGTAATGTCGCGAGATGAATAGCGGCATGCCTCAATCAAAGATATCCAGTTTTAAATTTACATTCAGTTATACAAATAGTTCAGAAAATTAGTACTGCGAGGTCATGCCCTTAAAATTAAATTTAAATGTCTAATTTCGTTTGCCGACCAAAAGTATAATAACTGATAAGTCTGTATTGTATAAAAGATAAATACTTTTGCACCATTAATTTTATTGTTGATAAATACTGAGAAAGAGATAAATAATTGATGGAGTCAGAGGAGGCCATTTGTTTTGCAATTAATTATTTATCTTAAAGTAACATTAACGAAATAAAAGTAAATTCACCAAATGTAAATACGAAATTAGACTTGCTGGCTGAACTCTGACCGGAGCCAGCTCAAAAATAAAATGGTCTGGTTGGCACGAGGACATGCGAGGTTGGGGCATGTTTTACCTTCCATCCACACAAATGTGTGTATTAAACTCAATACGATTATCTTGCCAACAAATACAAAACTTGTGTAATGGATACAATTTCCTTTCATATACAAAAGGAAACTATGTAACTAATTCTTTATCACAAGCATAACACAAAGGTGCGTTAAATTAGACTGAACTCGGTACCAGCGCACATACACGTGTGCGGTATTTAATATTGTCAATATATTTATATAAATAGAGTGATTTAACACAAAGCTAAAAGTAGTCATTGTTCTATTGACCAAAGCTCTGAATAATATGTGCACAATACATTGTATTAGATGGAAATATACTAAATACATGAGTGGTGATAATTCACAGTCAAAATATTGCTCGATATAATTAGCTGAGTTAACTCCAGCTGCTATCTTGTCCAGAGTTAAAATAATAGAGGTTTTCTGCCTCATTTAGATATTAACAAAGTAAAGTCAGTCCTCTCACTAATATAGTGCCAGATAAATACTGACGGACAACAGTTGCATATAAAAATCAAGCGAGGCAGTCACTGACCCCTTGCAACAACAACTATATACAGCATCGAAATATATGCCAACTATCATAAGATCAAGCGAGGCAGCCAACGGCCCCTCGAGATATATATATATACACGCAGGTAGGCGTAATACGCCCTGCATGATCGATTTGCATAAAACGCATATCACGAGGCAGTCGGAATCGACCCCTCACACGTATGAAATGTATACCTATTGCGCAAAACAATACTCGGGCAGGTGGATACCACCCCCCGCATGACAAATTGTCAAGGCTGGCCAGCCAAAACACATGTATGCAAATCTATGCTGAACCAATCTTCGAAAACCGCCTAATTGTTTTTCTTTCGAGGACTGCGTTTGGAATTCCATTCAAAGTAAGTGCACAGGGAGGCCTTTTGGGCGTTGTGAAACATGCTCGTTTGCGTGAGACGAGTGTTTGTAGTAAAACGCTCGCTGAAAGTGAAGTCTTCAGGTGACAAAACGTAGTTTCGTCCTCTGAAGAACAGCGGACAGTCTCTCAAAGAAACGCACATCGGCCCAAAGTCGGGATTTTGTTATCAATTTATTAATAAAACCCCGAGGTCCCGTTAGCCTAAGGGCCAAGTTTGAGTGGATTACTAGGCGAATCAGTTTTCGACCGAAAATACAATACATATAAGCAACGACTTACTTTCATAAATTTATCCCTGATCAATACAGGAAATTCGAATTTAAAAACACTAAATCAAATGTAATTAAAAAGGAACAAGATGACCTTATTCATTACAATAACAAAAGTTACCCCAAAACATCGGCGTTTGTTATACAACATCCCGATAGTCCGCTGTCCTATTTTGCGCCCATATAACGGTAAATAAGTTGCCGAAACCGAAAGTACAATTTAAATAGGGCGTAACTATTCGTATCCGAATACTCGTTAAATATCATCGAGTTATCATTACTTTACTCTCAAATCAATTTAGTAATTTTATAGACGATCACAGGCCATAAAAATACCTCAATTTACACGTAAACAGTGCACGCATACTTACATGAATACGTCACGGCTGACGTAATTGTGGCTACAATAATCTATAACACACTTATTCATGCATAATGAATAAATGTACTTATATTTGTAAATACACTCACAAAACAACTCAGGCACAATTAAAGACATCTCATATGCTTATTGTGAGAACAGGTGTGTTATATCACAGATCTAAGAATGGTTAATAATCCTTTAAAGTGATGACTAGCTAAGGTAGTCAGGACAGATGCGCGCACAAATTATAGCCCTCTTCACTACCGTCTTTGCCCCAATTGTTACTCGTGGTCCCTACCCTGGAGACATAGGTTCGTGGTCCCACTGCTTTGTGGGGCAGGACTGATCCACAAATTTAAAGTCGCTCAGCGTGCTATGGAGCGGGCTATGCTCGGTGTTTCTTTGTTGAATAAAATCAGAAACACTGAAATTCGTCAAAGAACTAAAGTTGTCGACATAGCCGAAGCGATCAGCAAGCTGAAGTGGCAATGGGCCGGTCACATTTGCCGTAGAACTGATAACCGATGGGGTAGACGAGTTCTCGAATGGAGGCCACGTACCGGAAAGCGAAGCGTTGGACGCCCCCCGGCCAGGTGGACAGATGACCTGAAGCACCAAACCGGGGGTAGTTGGATGCGAAAGGCGGAGGACCGTGTGTGGTGGCGAGCCTTGGGAGAGGCCTATATCCTGCAGTGGAGAGACAAGGGCTGACGATGATGATGATGATGATGAAATAAGTAGATAAGGGATAGTTATAGTAAACTAATTTATAATTTATTTTAATGACTAGATCACGTTTTGGTAGGTGTATAAAATTTTAAGATCTATAAATTATTCAAGATTTTTAAATATTTTACAAGAAAAATTTGAATGAAACTTGTTTGACTCCGCTGTCAAAGGGATCCGCCAAAGTTGCCCCAGGCCCGGCACAAAAGAATTGTATCTCAGATTTTAGAGTAATACGTACGTATTTAGTAGAGATATTGTAAAGTGTTGCTATTTACACCCTTTATTTGTATTTACACCTTTTACTGTATATATATATGCTTACGATGTATGTATGTGGGTATGTCATTGCAGATCAATTTACGGACGTCGTGTAGTATGAAGGAAACAATTGGATTAGACACAAATCGACAACATACCCTTGTCTGTAAGAAATGCGGGTATTATATTAATAGTGATGTGGATTAAAAGCTGAAGGTTGAAACAGTACAGTTATAACGTAATAATAATAACGTATAGGTACTTCACAAGTTTACGTCATAAGGATACAGTTATACTTCGTAATATATACCATTAAATATTAATATTAAAGTAAACGTGTAACTAAAGCCTTTTGATTATTTTTAAAGGTAAGTAATAACTGGTTTTGTAAAGTATGTTTTCACATCATTCACAAGGAATATACGACGACAAAAATTCAATTTTATAAATGTATTGATTTTACATACACATATTTATATCACAGTATATTCTCTCTTACGGTAGTTAGAATTTATTAAATACAGCTGGTACTTTATTGGTGTGGTAGTTTGTTTGTCTGTCCGTTCGTTTGTCTGTTCACCTACTGACGTCGTATTTTTCGAACGTATTTTTTTGCAACTACTACGTATTTTGGACCTGAGGGCCAAGTGCGAGTTTTTTACTATTAACTGTGTCGTATGCGTTTTTCATAATTTGTATGGAAACTCGTACAGCACATCTAGCGGTCGTTTTAGGTAACTACGAGTTTCCATACAAATTACGGAAAACGCATACGACACAGTTAATAGTAAAAAACTCGCACTTGGCCCTCTGATTGGAGAAGTCTATGCATTAAGTAACTCGCCGAATTCTTACGTTTGACTTGCTATATACAATAAATTAAGAAGACATAGTTAAAGATACTTAGCCCACTGTAGAACACGAAACGTATTTGGTATTCCAGTCTATGCTCAAGTTTAAAGCTCGAGTTCCGAAACAAAATACCTCAGGGAATCTCTTCGTCATAGACAGCTTCCTTGGAGTAATATTTAGTCTGCCGAAGTATTTAAATATAATAACCATAGAAAATATATACATATATATTACAATTGGAACAGATAAAATGTTTCTTTGTGAATTTTGATAAACAATCTTTTATAGTTTAAGCGACAAAAAAGCTTCAACTGAAAGCTTTGTTACACCGTCCTTTGTGATGAACGGAGGACCCGCTACAAAGACTTCGTACGTGACTCCATGAAAGTGTAATAAGGCAGAGCCATTTTAACGTCGCTTACGATTGTGGAAATGTCATCGTTGATTTAAGCTCTTTATTATGCTTGTATAACGATAAAACATATAACGGTTATATAACTAAACTTTTAGCTCTTACATGAAAAAACTAGATTTATATAACAAAGATTTAATATTGCGAAGGTCAATTGTATTGACAAACAGTCAATGGAGGATGGTTGAAAATTTAAGTTTTTATAACAAGCCCATAATACTTCTTAACTAGTATTTAAAAAGAAGTTGATTCGCAAGTCGACTCGTTAATACGAGTAGATACAAACGTCCCTTACATGTTTTTTTTTCAATTCCATAAGCTCGATATGACATTATGACGACCGTTTAGCCTAGTGGGTAGCGATCCTGCCTACGAAGCTAGAGGTCCCGGGTTCGAATCCCAGGTCGGGTCAGTATTTATATGATGAATATTGATACTGGTACCGTGTCTTGGTTGTTGTATGTATGTGGTGTCTTCGCTTGGTACAGAAACACAAACTAATGCTTAGTTTGGGGCGTAGACGTTGTTGTCATGTATACGTTATTATTATTATTATTATACCTCACTGCAGGGGCTTAGGTCTCCCCCCAGGGTGAGGGGCTCTACCACGCTGCTCCAGTGCGAGTTGGTGGATTGTTACAACCGCCATATATTGACAGCAACCGGGACCGACTGCTTAACGTGCTCTCCGAGGCACTGATTCAGAAAAACTCTTTGGTACACGCCCGGATTCGAACCACGACCGCAGTGGTTCATAAATTTGAAACAGGTTCGCTACCGTTCAATAGATAATCTTTTTTTTATACTTATTAGTCAATATTGTCAATAGTTAAATCTATACAATAGATCACTATAAAACCAAATCTCGGAGTACCTAATCAACGCTCCAACAAAAGTGGCCTTATAAATTTTATACTTAATCAATACAGTTTCCATAGCAGTGCATCAGATTCCACGAATGTCTGTGTAAGTTTGTTCATAAATATATTCGATATTCGTGGAACCAAAGTTATTTTGCTGGAACTCTTTACGTTAAATTGTATATTTCTCGATATAAATCACATGAAAAAATTCATCAAAGGCTTCTACGCAAAATTTAAGAAAATAAATTATAATAACAAAAATAATTATCAATTGACTTCAAATATGAGACATTAATGTTAAAATTAAACCAATTACTTTTAAATATCGTAATTACAAATTAAATTTAGACATACGGTAGGTACATCAATTATCATACTTAAGTAAAAATTATGACAATTTTTCTATCAAAAATTTTAAACCGGCTTCGAATATGCGAAAGACCCTTCCAAAAAGCAAGTTTTTTAATTACTTTTTATAAAATTCAATACGAAGAAAAAGAAAAAAAAGAAACTAGTAAAATTAAGTTTACGATCTAAAGAACATTATCTTTTATTTTCGTATTGAATTTAATAAAAACTAAATGTAAAACGCGCTTTTTGGAAGGGTCTTTCGCACATATTTCGTCAATAAACGGCTGATTTAGGAATTAAAACCAATTTCATAACAACTGTAATTAATTGTTATATAATGAAAAATTTGTCTCTACTTAAGTCATTGAATGAGTCAATTCATTCAGTCCTTATATGAAACTGAAACTTAATGAAATTTTGTAATAAAATAAATACTACGAAGTTTTGATGTCGCGCGTCTAAGCCACATTCGACGTTTCACTTGCCACTCGATTCATTTCTGTGAGTGAACGCGAAGAGATCGAAGGACCTGACTTTAAACCACATTCTGATGTCGATGCTAGCTTGTGCAAAAGTTAATTCCTTTTACAGAATATCTGGCTGTTAGACGAAATTCCTCAGATAATTTGGTCAAATCGGTGGAGCTTCCTGGTAAACGGATTCGTCCTTTGCCAAAGCTCTCTATTTTCTGTGACTCTGAAATGCGATGCTCATGCCTGGTTTTGCAAGTCCATCACGCTTCACGGCACCGCAACGCTTTTATGTAATAATGTTACTGCAACGTTTTTCTGACTAACTTCAGAGCCTCATACAGGATGTTCCAGAAATCAACTTCAAGTCGGAAACGGGTGATGAGGAAAGTCGTGACAGCTTCAGAAAAATATAAAAAATCTTAGTCATACCCTTTTAAAATTATAGGCAGCAAAAAAAATTTAATGCTTGATGGGCTTTAATTTATCTGGTTACAACTGTCTCCCACCGCTGTTATACCGCCCTTGGTATGGGGTCGGTTGTAACGGTTTCTCACATTTAGAGTTATTGCTCATATCTGGTTATCTCTTGTATATAGGCTTCAGATTATAATATTAATTTAAAGGTAAAGGTTGTGAGGCTCTCATTTTAGATACCTCACTTATGAATTATTGCTATATGGCAGCGCTTAGGGGCGGTCAAACTAAATTTGTTACAACCGTACCCAGTCTCCCCTATAATCTTTATGTCTGTCCTGTTCGGGCTGATCTCCAAATAGGCTGAACCGATTTTAATTAAACTTCGCAGACATGAAAAGGAGGTTGTCAGGAGTGACACAGGCTATCTTTTTGTGTGTCTGTTTGTTCAGATTGAACTCCCAAACGATTGAATCATTTATTCTTTTTAATTTACTTCTTATTCTTATTTTTGACGTGACAACGTCTAATAATTCGATGGAGGCGGCTGCACGCACGAAAAAATATGACTCATGCGGCGTTACCTCGCTCTCGGGCGTTCCATTTAAGGCTTGAAGTGCAAGCGAGAGCGCGGAACGAGCGACAAAGAGGCACAATCGGCCTCCGCGTTCGGCAGCGTTCGACATCTGTCTCTCTCCTACTTGAGTGAGCGATGCGTCCGCGTGGACAGCTGTTATACAATAATACATTTGCATGTTTTCGTCAAGTATAAAGTGCATTGAAAAGTGAATGTGGTGTCAATTGTTTATAGCAACGAACGTTAAACATCACACATGTTTAAAAGTTGTAAATAAAAGTTGTAAAACAATTGCTCAACGCACATTCATACTTGTAAAAACTATGTACATTGTAAAAAAAAATTGACATAATTGTATTTATGCGTACAAATAAATTTAACTTGATCAATTCAATTGTGATTTCCATTTACCTCCTTCTCTATATCCATACAAAATATTCTATCAAACAAATAAAATTAAAATTTTCTTTTGAAAAATGCAACCATTCCATCAGTATTTTCTTATGACGTTGTCACGTTCAACTATTGTCAGTAAACCGACTTTACAAACAACCGATTTTTATTATTATTATAGTTTTTTCCGGAAATATTTAGGGGTCCTGCGTAAACTTTCCGAATTGTAGAAACTGTAGAAATCATGACAAACATCCGAACGAAGTCGCGGGCGCTCGCTAGTGTAGCATAAATTCTTTGTTTTAATTATTTCATAATGCCCCACTCGTGTACGTCAGTTTATTTACTAGAAAAGTTTCAAAGCTAACTTTTAAAATAACTGTTGCCTTGCAGTTTGCCGTCAGCTATCTGCGGTGCTGTAAATCTGTGTACGTAGTGTATTTGACACGATTTGACCGCACATAGTGTGGAACGAGAATTTAGACGTTTTGCGGGTGGTAAATGTTTTTTTTAGATGAAACGCCTCATACTCCGAAATTATAAAAAAAACCTGAGAAACATATCAGACTCGGTGATTAGGCAGACCCATACCTCATTATCATTGTTTAAAAAAAAACATATTGACACACATGAAATGTAATTTTAGAACCTTTATTTTCTTTTTTTTCTACGGATCTACGAATTTCGCAGATAACTTCGGATTGTGTGTAACTACCGATCACACAAAATTCTACTTCACAGCGAATGTTTCAAAGCATCAACTGGTGTATATTTCGTCTACGGTGTATATTTTCAGCTCACGTTTTTGTTGTAAAAACGCGATATTTCTATATATGGTCATCCATGCTTTCTCGATGGAAAAAATTAAATTTTCGAAAGCAATAGAAATCGCCTTTACCAACTTTGTTGGGTATTGCTCCTAGCGTTCTATCGCAAAGGTATTCATGATGTCCATATTATATAGCAGAAATGAGTTCAGAATATAGGTACATCTCTATAATTTTTTTTCTATATAAAACGGTATTTTTTTACTTAAACCCCAAACATATTCGTTTGAAAACTCCTTTCTTGGAAATATTCCTTCACGTTCATTCATTGGGTAGATACTTAACAAAAATTAAATAACTATTTTCAGAATGTGATTTCAATTATTATTCATGAAGTTAATATATATTTATAAATAATATAAGGCACAGTAAAAAATGGCTGAAAAACCATAACTCCTTTTTTTTCGTTCTTGTTTCACTCTGGTTCAATCGCAGGGATGTGACACTATTACTATTGAAAGTTCTGTGACTGACATTTTTTTTATAAATACGCAACGGCAATGGCTAAACTTATAATTCCACCCGGTGACGTCACGCTACAAGAATTTTCAGTATAATATATCTTCGTAAGTACCGATCCAAAAAGAAAAAAATATGAAATAAGTTTCTTAAAATTGCCTATTCTTTCGAAATAAAATATAACGAACTTTAGTTCACAAAAATACTACTTGTTTTTTTTTTTAATAGCCGAGTGCTATCATTCCATTTTACGGTGAAACAAAACTTTCAATTAATCAGTCTATGTTACTTCCGTAAATAAGAAATTTAAAGCGGGAAGTGAGATTTATTCTTTTCTTACTACGAAGAATTTCGACTATAGACCTCGAATTTTATTTATCTCCGTGTAGGAAGTTCCTGTTCTATTTTACAGCAATAAATACTCAGTTCTAGCTTTATCGCTCTATGTTAAAAATTAAAAATTATGTTAGCTTGAAGTGTTCGTAACTTCAGCGCTACAGCGTAATAAAAGAACGGACGAGAACAAGTTAATTTGTTGCATCGTTCCCGTCGACTAACGAGATGCCCGCAACTTTTCTCTAATTAATAAAAATTTACATTCACGCCATAATGTAAGTCCGTGTTTATTCGGCGAGTCCAAGGAGACGTCATTTTTCATGTTTCCCCTACTTCAACTGTTCATTCCTTTTATTGCCGCTTCATTTCAGTTTTTTATGAGGAATGTTCTCATAATTGAGTTATAATTTATGTTCTAAAAAATATTAACAAATCTTACACGTAAAATGCACATAACTGAAGCTTTACGACACATAGAAATAATTATAGAAACTGAACATTTAGGTTAAAAAATTGTAATTAAAATAATAGACAAATGCTATTTTGGATGTGGGCGAACTGAAGTAACTACGTTCTCAAAAAACCATATAATTCCAGCTTGATAGATATCCTGCATATTTCAGGATTACCTCAAGACAGTAGTTAGAAACTAATTTTCCCGATTGTTGGTTCGGCAAAGGAATCATCGCTTGGCCAGCGAAATGTCCAGACCTCATGCCAGTACACTATTACGTTTGGGGTCACAAGAAGAGCTTGGCGTGCGTACTATCCGTTACCTGTACCGACCATCGTACAACAAAAATAGCCACTACAAATGTAATAAGAGGAACATTGACTAGTAATAGTGTTAATATATCGATATGACGTGATATAACTATCGACACGTCACATCCCTACAATTGAACGGCAAAGAAAGCGTGGAATTGTATGTTCTCTTTATTAAACATAATTAAATATCACAGCCTATTGTTAACATACTCTTTTATTTACCGTAGTAAGAAGTCAGTTAAGGAAAAGAATGCACCTTTGTGTTAAAAAAAGAGGCTTTTTATTTCTACCCACATCAACATACATATCAAACTACATACATTACATATATATACAAACTACATATGTCTACATATTAAAACCAATCGTAAATTAATATCTTGCCGATCTCCATTTTATTATAAAAATAATTTAGTATTTGAAAATTTTAATGATTATGATGTGTCAATAATTTGATTTTTTCCTTCAATGTATGTCGTTTTTGTGTCTTGTTGGATAGCTATTAGTAAAGTCTTGATAAATATTTTTAAAATATTACGCGGATTGAGTTTTATTGTTTTTTTTTAATATCGTTAATTTGTAGAAAAAAAAATAATAAATTGACAAACTCATACAATTTTGGATCCCAATTATAAAATGTTTAAAGATTGTTCTATGAAAATCACAATTAAATAATAGTAATTTCAATATTTCTATCCCGAATTTCTCGTCAAAAATATTAAATTTATAAATACCTGTCTCGAAAAGTGGTGCACCTTCACCCTATAACTTCATGGATCATTTAATAGCTTCCCCAAAACCCCGTAAAGGGATCGTGACATATTACCAGTAACCCACTATAAATTCTTTCATTCCGAGCGCGCCTAGCCTGCTGTATCGAATACCACCTAACCAAGTGAATATATTTCCATTAATGGAGTCGATTAATTGGAACGTAGAACGGAACGTCGTAACATGTTTACGTTATTCCTAGTAGGTGTACATAGCTCTAACATTGGACATAGACGAAAATTGCCATTTGTCAATAATCGCCATGTTGGTATTTTCTATCAGGTAAACCTCTAAATTAATATATTTAATCATTATATTTAATATAAATAAAATACGCCTTTAACGATAATTATATTATGAAAAAAAAAACACAATTTGGAGCATTTTTTTGGTATTTTATTAGTAGATATTTATTAGAAACAATTTGTCTTTGATTTACATGAACTGTGTCCTGATAGCCCAGAGCGTAACGAACCTGTCTCAAATTTATAAGGCCCCATAGGGCCATGGTTCGAATCCGGGCGTGTACCAATGAGTTTTTCTGACTTAAGTACACAATATCACTGACACCGTGCTTCGGAGGGCACGTTAAGCAGTCGGTCCCGGACGCTGTCAATAGATGGCGGTCGTTACAGTTCCCAACCCGCAGTGGAGCAGCGTGGTGGACTTAAGCTCCAAGCCCCCCTCCTCACGCTGGGGGAGGCCTAAGCCCCTGCAGTGGGGTAAAAATGGGCTGATGATGATGATGATTACATGAACTGCAGGTGGGCAAATGTAGTATTAAGAATCACATGCTCTATACTGTAAACTTGATTTGTTACAGCCTCACTGGATTCATGTGCGACCTTCACAAGTTAATTTCTTCAATAGTGATAACTTTCAGCGAAAGTATTCAAAACTAATGAATCCCATAAAATCTATACGCCACTTAGATATTTCGCGACAACTTGTTTACCGTTTCTGTTTACACTTGATCTTCGTCATCGTTGTCACTTAAAATTATCTGAGATCTCACCACAAATTTCCATCTGCCAAGCATGCCACTTTTACGAGTATGTCTGCCGGTTCGGTCGTACTTGCGAGTTTTTAGTACTTTCCAGACTCGCAAACTAAACTCGCAAAATAGAAGCTTTATTTTTCAATAATTTTTCTGGCATTAAACTAGAATTAGGACAATGTCTTTTTACATTGAAAATGTTTATCAGCTCGTTTTCGTGGGGAAGCGTAATTCGGCTATATTTCCGAAACTTATTATGGTAGACAGAAGGTAGTGGTGTCAAAAGATACAGGAGCTTGTGGAACATCGTATGATACCAAATTTTCTAGAAGTGGTTGGTCCCTTTTTTACGGAAAATTGAAAATGGTGAAAAAAAAGACGAAAATTCGCATTTTTTTTTCGGACAAAAAGTTGATAATTTCGAAAACAAAAGACAAAAGACAATATTAGACAGTCCCCCCGTTAGTTAGTTACCAGTTAATTACCTTGGAGAGTGAGAATTGGCTATATTTAAAATTACAAAGGAAGACAAAAGGCAGTAGTGTCAAAAGATACAAGAGGTCGCGAGGCATCGTAGGTACCAAATTTTTGAAAATTGGTGAATAATCTTTTTTTTATTTGATAAAATTGTTTGAAAAAAAAATTGTTATAGGTTGTTTTTTTCATGTTCTTTTTTAATGTCCTCCGACAGTTGCGAGAAGCACGAAATCTGTAGATTTTTTATTATTGTTTGTTTTGTTTGTTTTGTTTGTTTTAAAGAAAAAGAAGGATTTTGGTAAATTTCATCCAGTCCGATTCAGCGGCTTAGCAGTGGTAAGAAAACGAACATGGACACACATTTTTGCGGTAAAAACAATCCATGTTTAGGACATAAGCTATCTTTCTACCAAATTAACAGCTCAACAGTTTAAGCGTGAAAAGGTAACAATCATACAAACATATTTTGGTGGTACAAAATAGCCTAAGGATTTGTTTAGGAGGCAAGCAAAACCTACCAAGTTTTATCAAAATAATTTCGACAATTTAGATGTGAAAAAGTATCAAATTAATGTACTGGCACATATTTGTGGTAAAAACAGCCTATGGCCTTGTCTAGGATACACGCCATCTTTCTACCAAGTTTTATCAAGTTGGGTTCACGGTTTCGGCGTGTAAAGTTGACAGACATACAGACACATTTCTTCAGTAAAAAGTACAAACAGATGTGTGTTATAAGTTTCGTGTATGAGACTAGAAAGTAAGATTAGGTACCAGTTATTTTTCTACTGTCACTAACATCCGTTTAATTCATTAGTAGAAAATATAACCACATCTAAATATTATCTTATACTTACAATTGATATCTTGACGTGAACGTTTAAACCTAGTAAAACCGTTTGTTACCGGTTTGTTGTAACCGTAAAACCAAATAGCGAAAATTCGTCATGCAAGTGACAGTTGTGACCCTTATCAGTATAAAATCTAACCTTTGAATATTGTCTTATAAAAAATATAAAAAAGCTCTTAAAATTCTCTTACGAAACACGTGTACTAATGGAAGTTAATGCATAAAATTTTGTCTTAAGTTGAATAAACAAATTAAATTTTTTAACTTTTCTGTACATATTTCATCTCCCATAAAATGGTGACGCGATTTTCTGTGTAAATAAAACAAGCAGGCGAAATTCGTATTCTACGACGGTGGCGGCCATGAACAATATCACAATCAGCGAATTTCCGCTGTCACGTAAAAGCTGAACAATGTAACAAGAATATCGGAAATCTCAATAAACTCTGGTTTCATTCGAGCGCGAACCGCGACAGTTGGACAAAAACCTCCGACAAACGCTAGTAAATTATAAGACTTAAGATCAGAGGTCCAAAGAAGCCGTCCACCGAAATAGCCTTTTACTGAAAATTGCTTTCTTTTCACGGACGCAACCGTCCCTACCCGTCGGGATGGACTTAAAATCGAACAATGCTACAACGCTATGTCCGTCTACAAATTCGTAATCGAATCGCAGATAGTCAAGTATAAACTTAAAAAATATACGAATGAAAAATAAATTCACGACCATACAAATTAAACTTTAAAAACCTTTCGTGGTTCCAATCTACGATATTTACTATGGGGTTATACAGAAATATATCTTATAAACTAGATTTCATACATACAATTATACGTAAGATTTTTTATTTAAGTAACATGCTAGAAAAGAAAATTATATGAAAAGCTTTGACTTAAATAAGCTCGATAATTATGTTTTGTTTATAGGAGGGTTCCAAGTTATGTAAGAAATGCCTGGCGTATAATGGTACTGTTATACGAATCTTCAACATGTTATCCTTTTCTGACAATGGAGTGCGATCGCTGTTCACGCGTAAGGTATTTTTGTTTATTTCTTGATATGCCCTTAATCTAGAACGACTGACATCGCATTCAGTATATAAATAATAATACCTCGGACCTACCACACAGCGCCATCTAGTTCCAAACTAATCCAGATGCCAGACAACTGTTATACATACATAAATTAATATACTAATAATAATAATAATATATAGGACATGATACACAGTGCCATCTAGTCCCAAAGTAAGCAAGCTCATGCTTGTATTATGGATACTAGACAACTGATATACATACTTGAATATTTTTTTTTATAATAACGTATACATGACAACACCGTTTAGACCCCAAACTAAGCATTAGCTTGTGTTTTGGGTACCAAGCGAAGACACCACATACATATAACAACCAAGACCCGGCACCAGTATCAATATTCATCATATAAATATTGACCCGACCTGGGATTCGAACCCGGGACCTCCAGCTTGGTAGGCAGGGTCGCTACCCACTAGGCTAAGCGGTCGTCGCTATATATAAATTATCTATATATAAAATTCTATACAATATATACATATGCGTAATGTAAGACTTTAGTAAGTTTTGTACCTTACTAATATTTTTTTCGCAATGTGAGTGTATACATTTCCAATGTTCATAATAAATAAATATAACAACAAAAAAATACACAAATGGACTAATAACGATCAAAAGAATCCATTTGCCATATAAAATAATCAATCCAGTACCTACCGACCTGTGCTATAGGAGTCTAGCACGAAAAAATTATATTTATTACGATTTTATATAAATTTTTCTTCTCAAAGCTTTTTTCTCTCAAGCTTTCTCAAAGCTTTTTCAAAGCTTTCAAAGCTTTTCCCAAAGCTTTATTACTGATAGTTTTGACTCGAGAAAGTAAATAAATTATATTGTGACATTTCACGAATTGTTTTATCCAAATGTTGTTTTATAAAACGTTTTTAAAGCGGGCACAGTTTTCATTTTTAATCAACTATCGATGAAATATTTTCAAAATGTCTAAGGCTGTTATTATATTTGCATATATATTTTTAATCATCACATTTAAGTTACCTACACAACACCATGTTACATTATATTATAAATGTATTTAGGTCCGTTGTATTTGCCTTTGCGGTTTTAAATTTCTGAGTAACGAAAATGTATGCATATTTTTATGAAAGCTTCATTAAAAATTTACAACTGACCAATAGCGGCACGAGTTAAAAACCTAATTAATTTAAAGTACTGGGCCGTGAATGTTATACACGACTTGCTATGTTCATAAACATACATACAGATCCTAAAAATACTCACCATATTTACCTTTCTCAACGACAAAATCTTTCTTAAACCTTAGTAAATACATATAGATTTGCAAACAAAAGTTAACCGAGAACGTTCAACGGGAATAAATTCCATTTCGTGGAATGATAAAAGCACAAAGAATAATAAAAACTAAATTATATCCCCTCATAACACCAATAGCTGAAACGTACAGCGCAATTACGTCACACGGGAGGATAATAGCAATTACCTGAATAAAAAAAAATTGTTTATTACATGGTACTTTCACGCAGTGAATTATGGGGAAGGTATGTCGCATAAGAGCTCGTTATTAATGCCATTTCGGGTATTTATTGGACCGGGACCTCTGTGACCGGCCTGGCTTTATTCCACTGGGGTACAATTAGTCTTTGACATCACAAGCCGCCCTCTGGCTACGGTTTGACCCTTTACTGACGCTCAATTGGCGTAAATGGCCGCCAGTATTGCAGATTTAGGCGATAATAATATGACTTCGTTATTCATGGTTTAATTAATTTGATAAGTTGGGAATTCATTAATTTTGCTATTTTAAAGTAGATTGTTGGAACCACAGAGCATTAGTGTAGGTTAGAGTTGCAATGTCGTAATAGCCCGAAGCGCAACGAACCTGTCTCAAATTTATAAGGCCCCTATGGGCCTTATCCATGGTTCGAATCCGGGCGTGTACCAATGAGTTTTTCTGACTTAAGTACGTAACTATCACTGGCTCCGTGTCTCGGAGAGCACGTTAAGCAGTCGGTCCCGGACGCTGTCAATAGATGGCGGTCGTTACAATCCCCAACCCGCAGTAGAGCAGCGTGATGGATTTAAGCTCCAAGCCCCCTCCTCACCCTGGGGGAGGCCTAAGCCCCTGCAGTGGGGCAAAAATGGGCTGATGAAGTGAAGAGTTGCAATGTAGGCGATTACGCTATCCCCTTCAAGTATGCCAAAGATGTAAGGTGAAGGGATGAACGATTTAACTGCTTCCTAAAATGATATGAATCTGAGACAATACTATTTACGTATGCGTAACATTATTACTCATATTTGTTTTTTGAGTAACTATTTTTGGGTAGCGTTTTTGGGACACGTGTCTCTGAACGAATACCGTCACATGGCACCTCTAATCAACTCGTTTCTCTATTGTTGGAACCGTGTTTTAAGCTTTATGGGAATACATTTATCGGAAGTCAGTTCTATAGGTATTCTGGTAGTTCTATCATGCCAATCATTTCAATCTGACTTTGTTGTCTGATTCTCTATCATTTAATCATTTCAAATTTTTTTACTATTTAAATACCCTTGTGTAATGATGAACAATGGAAGTGTAGTCTATTTAAAATTTTATAGCAGAACAAAAACATACAATAGGAGCTACAAAAACTATCTTTTCAGTAAATATAATTATTTGTTAATTTTTTCTGTGTTACGTTAAAGAAAGAAAGAGATACCTATATGGTTATTTGCTTTCTTATAAAATAAATCTAAATACACTCCGAAGAATTGGTGAAGCCATTCCCTTATTCTGAAATTCGACACCGTCTACAAGACGTTTTCCGCGGCAGACTTTTATTTTCATTGATAAAATATTTCGAGATGATGGCCCAGTGTGCTAAATTTCACCTTTTTTTAAGACACAAACGCGTGTGGTATTAAAACGAACGTTTTATTTTAATTTAGAACATATAATTCAAGAATAGCTTTATATTTTATCTTAACTTCAAACATAGACGCGCAAGTGTAGGTACTTCAAAAGGACGTGGAATATCGAACTTTGAATTTATCACATTTGAGCCATAGGATAAGGCCATAGAGTCTAACTGATGCTTTGCATGTTCATTTGTAACTGTTCCACGATAAAATTTATCTCGATAGTATACCTATTTCAGTTTTCGACATTCGACTGCTATTTATCCATAAATATACATTATTACTACATCGGTTATCGGCATAGCTAGGTATGAGCCAAATTTCACTCAAACAAAAACAAAAAAAACGGTATAAAAAAAACAATGGAACTACAAGTATGTGACGATTCGTCATAAAAATTATCGGACCAAGTGCATCTATGGTGATGACATATCCATGTAATAATATATGAATGTATTTATCTCGTTGGAATGTTGCTGTGAAAAAAAAACTAAAGTAAATCAAGATTCCATTTATAAATAGTAAAACCGACTTTGATATCGAAATATACCAATCCACTATTACCTTATTTAATCTACAAATGGGTACATGCACTAATAATTTATATTACATTATAGTTTTTTATAAAGATTATTACATTTTTATCATTGTTATTTTATACAAATTTTCTTACTTTGTTCATAATATTCAAAACACGGAAAAATAGTAAGACCATGTAATAACCACAATCTAAGCTTAGAGAGCAGATAAACCGAGACGAAGCTCTCGTAAAATGTTGTAGCCAAAATCCTTAAAATAGGGTTAACATTTTCATACCGTTTACCGTGATGGGAATTTTTAATAGCCTTCATTTTGTGAAACAATGTTGCTACCGCAAAATAGTACTACACCGGCTAATAAACAGTTAAAAACTGAGTAATTCGTGTAACCCGTAAGTATACTAAGCGTTGTCATATAAAAAGGAAGCACCTAAATGTAGGTATAACTTTCTGCGTTAAACCTAAAATAATAGTACGTCATTAAAAAAGACATTTAATTATACCACGAATAAAAATAATAAAATATCAAAGACGAATATGGCATCGCTTCCGGTGGTATCAATGTATTGATCTAATATTTTAACTTGTTGAAAAGTAATGTATTTTTTATAATACTTTAAATAATTTATACCGGTTTAAATGTTATGTTCAATTAACACTTTAAAACTTTTTATAATAATTTTAGATGGAGGATAATTGGTGCACCGTTTCTGTGAGACAGTCTAAACCTATTAGAGCTTCGGCGCAGTTGATTACGCAACGGTTTCACTGGCGCTTGCATCGTAGCTCAACTTTAAAAAAAAAATTGTTTTAACTAATCCATTACTTACATACTAAGTATAAACAAAGTAATAAACGTATTTTACAGTTAACTTTAAAAAAAACTTAAAACATAACTCACCTGGCACAAACTTTAAGGTGTTCTAGTTAGCATCCAAAGTTTTATTCCGTAACAGTGTAATCGGGCACGGAGCGTTCGAACGAGAGAACAAGGGGTGGGCGACACTCATAAAGTTATATTCGCGCGCGGTACGAAGTTACGAGTTTGGTAAGGGTTTATCGCGGCGGCGGCCTCGGCAGCCTGCTCGGGGGCGCGCCGCCGGGAGAGTGCGCGATGGTTTCAGCCACGCGTGCGCGAGTCCGGGCGGCGCCGACGCTGACGTCACGGCGACAGCCCGCCGCCATCCGCCGCCGCGACAAACCTCGACCCGGCCGCCCTCGTTTCGCACGCCGCGCCGCCCGCCGGCAAGCGGTGGCGGCTCTTAGCTCAGCGCCTAAACCCCGCCTCTATATAAATATTATGAACACTTTTCATGGAGTAATGTAATTCAGCCCTACAATCCCTTTTATGTATATAAGTTTTAAATTTTATGTTGTCTTTGTCATCTATTTAGTTTAAAGTACATAAGTAGACAGTAATAAACTATAAATCATATCGAGTTCTTCCAAATTTGTATTTTTTAACAGTATTTAGCAAATACTTCTCTCGAAATAATAATAACGTATATATCACAACAACGTCTAAGCCCCAAACTATGCATTAGCTTGTGTTTACCAAGCGAAGACAACACATACACATGACAACCAAGAACCGGTACCAATATCAATATTCATCATAAAAATACTGACCCAACCTGGGATTCGAACCCGGGACCTCCAGCTTCGTAGTCAGGGTCGCTACCCACAAGGCTATGCGGTCGTCAAATAGGTATACCTGCCATAGATATATCACTAGAGGTTTCATAGGTATTTTTTATCGTTTTTATATAATTCAACACCTCGTGTTATCTGACTTCGTATAATTTAAGGATTGGTTAAACAACGGAATGTTTCAACAGCATCTGAAAATCAAAGTCGCTTTATACCGCTTTAGCCGCTACCGACTGCTTTATATTTCGTGACTAGAATAAGGAAAAAAATAGAAAATAAACGCGTATAAAACACTTAACCCTTCAAAAACATTTAAATCTACTAATACGAAAATATAAAATGCTGTCTGTTTTAGAATCATTGAAAACCCAGTGTACCTACCGTACAGATTTATTATTTTTCGTAAACAAAAATAAAATAAGTTTTTATTACGGCTTTCATCACGCAAACAGATTGAGAAGTTGAGCGACGAACGTAAAGCCAAACAAGAAAAAAACTACAAAATATTTTTTCGATGCAACTACCGTAACAATAAGATATATTGTATTTTTGTAGGAAACAAACGCAATACCCAAGTACCTACCTCACCATAACATAATGCAACAAAAATCGACATTTTCTATTAGGGATGATCCATTAATTACATCACACCTCAAGGGGGGGGGAGGGGGTCCACAAAATGTGACATATCGTGACAGGGGGGAGGGAAGAGTTCTTTTTTTGTGACCTCACAATCCTCGCATACAATTTTTTTTACAAAATCTAAGTTTTAAAAAAAAAAAATTCAATTTTAGTTTCGTTCAATGTTTGTTAACAATGGAAATTATTTTCTACATACTTGGATTTGTTTGAATACCTACTTTCGTTCCCTATAAATTTGATACAATTTTTCTAGCAGAGTTTAACGATTTATTGTTTTCGAAATAGCGAATGTATTACTAAGGTTATAAGGCTCATTTTACATTACAATCTCGGCATCGGCACTTGTCGGCTTAGTCAAAGGTTTAGCGCGTGCGGCGGCTATTGTCACAAAGGGCACCGACACTACGTGTCTTTGGATCTACGAGCGTCATCACTTTTCAAGCAGGTTCCGTACGATACATATTGCCCCAGTGTTCAAGCGTACCTGTTCAAACGGTCTTGTGACGTTTGTGGATTGTATCTAGCATCATACAAAGCAGCGAACCTACAGACGAAGAAGCTACATAAAAAACAAGAAGTTATCCCTGCTCCGAAGATCCGGTCAGAGAGAATTGCACCTAGACGTGCCAGGGAAATGCTCTGTATAGTTAACAATGACCCATTGTGGTACGACGAAGGAGACGTGGACTCGAATAATGTACCAGAATCTGTCGAGAGTGTGACAAACGTCTCTGATATGCCAGTCATCCAGAACATGAAAGAGTGTGTATCCAAAATCCTTGGACGGAGGATGAATAACTTTTTAATATTTTTTTTATTGTTGATTTTCTCTTCGTTAATTTTATAAATCATTTTAAGCAATCCTAATAAAAAGTTAGTTTCAAAGGGATGTTGTAATGTTTACCTTCCTAAACTAAAAATCTAAATGTGACGTCACACTAAGGGGGGAGGGTGTAGTTAATTGTGATGAAGTGTGACAAGGGGGGAGGGAGGGGTCAAAAAATCATGAAATTGGTGTGACGTAATTAATGGATGATCCCTTAAGATATTTAAAGGCTATTTTAAACAACGAACTTAAAGTAGGTATTAACCCCTACTACTGAATATTTATTTAAATTCAATTTTGTGATTTTCTATGCAGCGGAATATAAGTAATAGTAGTGAAATTGCGATTGAGTTGGTTAAACATTCAACAGACGCAGCGAAATAAATTGAAATCGAATTAACTGCTATGTTTCAGCACAGATGGCGCTATTTATTTAGTTATTATCCTTTACCACAAATAGCGCTATCACCAGAGCTGTAAAATTATAAGCTTTCAAATACGTATAGTGTTTTATTTCGGAAAAATACGTATTCCTTGATATAAAAATATTTGAAGAGAACTGTGTAACATATTAAGATAGCGCCACATGTATAAATTTTAATGCGATATCTCAAAAAGGCCACTTTTTTTTAAATATATTTCACTAATAATTTTGAAAAAAGACAATATTTTCAATTAAATATATTTCAGTTTAAGGAAACTTATATAGTCACATAACAATCAATTGCATATAATAATAATAACAATAATAATGTATACATCACAACGTCTAGCCTCCAAACTAAGCATTAGCTTGTGTGTTTTGGGTACCAAGCGAAGACACCACATAAATATAATAACCAAGACCCGGTACCAATATTAAAAATATTCATCATATAAATACTGACCCGACCTGGGATTCGAACCAGGGACCTCCAACTTCGTAGGTAGGATCGCTACCCACTAGGCTAAGTGGTCGTCATATGACGCAATGTCATTGATATACCAAGAAGTATTTTATCGAGTATGCAAGAATTTGTAAATAAGCGGATACTTTTTGAAAATATGTCTTTAGTTCAATATAATAATAACACTAGACTCGTTTCAATTATAAGCTATGTAGATTATTTAAAAAATTTGTGATTTTCAAACCATAGAGTTGGTATAATATTTTACAAAAAAAAAACAACAACAAAACACTAACTTAAAAATCAAACAAATCAAACAATTTGACCAACTTAAAAATCAAACAGTTTTTTTTATTTTTAAGTTGGTGTTTTTTTGTAGTTGCTTTTTTTTGTAAAATATACCAACTCACCAACGTACTCAACTATACTACAACACATAAATCGTCACATATACAACTATACCTTTTTTTTTTTAGTGTATTTATGATTTTTATAGCTCTTTTGTAGCACAGTTGTACATATTTCAGTTACATTTCTGATATAAAATAGCTACCGATTACCACCCAATATTTTTATTATAGACACAATTTTAAGTAGACCTAATTTTATTTAAGTAAGTATTTGGCCGCAATTTAAATTTATATAAAAGATTTCGTTTCCATAAAAGCTTTTAAACGTGACGCTGTTTTTTCCCCTCGCTCGATTCATCTCCATTGTAATGTATTATTAACGAATCGTTTCAATCCCAGTATCCCCAGTAATAAGAACAAACTCATCAAAAGTTTATGCGTGATTTGAGTGAATATTTTGAAAATCTACTGCCATTATTTCCAGTATCACTATCTTGCTATCACTGTGCACTAGCTGTTAGGACGTTAATAGAAGCGAGCAATTGTAGATATGCTTTTTCGTTAAATATCTACAAACAATTTAAAAAAAAATTGATAAGAATTATAACTCTTTTATTCTAATCTACTCTTTTCTATGACATAAGCAATCTTACAAAGAGAAATTGCTTTTATTATTAAGTGATATTGTGTGAAAGAGGTAACGTGCTACCGCGTGCTACGGTTCTTTGGTGTGAATTTCGTTTAGTACCTAAGCGTTTTTAAGCTTAAGTGTCAAACATGGCATTGTCACAGTCTGACAGTGCTTTTATTATTAGATCGTCTGGGTCAACACTTCAGATAGATAAACAGATCTGCAACAAAATAATTAAAGATATGTGAGATAGGGTCAAAAGCATATAAAGAAGGGAAATTTTTTTGCGCATCCAACGAGTGAGATATTGTTGAATAGATTCTTAAACAAGACAGAGAAATTTCTCAAGTTACTTTTTTTACCAATGCCAGAAAAAAATTATAATATTTTAAGCAGTAGGTAGGTGAATATGAAATTCGTACAAAAATTACAATATACTTATACTGAATAAAATTGTAGGGAGTTTGTACTCTTAGAGTTCGTATGGTATATACACGCCTTTACAGGATTGAATTTATTTGACTGTAACTCTATACAATTTTTTTTTTTTTTCTAGAACACGTTCCGGAAGGAAGAAACTAAATTTTAAATCATTACATTAATTTTATAGCTGAAATATGTTCATGAAATATATTGTCATAAAAAATGTATTATGATCGATTAATTCGTCATATCCCACTAAACCCACACAAGATATATACAAATATTTTTTTTTTTTTTGGCAAACAGGAAAATTCCAAACAAAGCTAGGGAAACAGGCATACGAATATGATGACGTGCGTCAAAATGTAATTATTTTTATTTTTTTTATATCCTTGAACATTAATATCGTATAATTATGATATACAAAAACGAAGGTAATAAATAATACGTATACATGGAAACTCTTTTTTGGCATAAAATGTTACCTACTTCACGTTTGTACATATAGAGCTAAGAACAATTTGTAAAAATGTTTATTGATACATGCTTTGTATCGCTCAATACACTATTGAAAATATTTAAAAAATACTGAATGAGCTCACCAGAAATAACTATTAAAAGTAAACGCGGGATACTGCTCCTGTAATAAGTTTTAGAATTACTAGAAGAGGTCCAACAACTTCTCAGTGGCAGAAAGTTTATCAATTCAATATTTAACCTTATATAGTAACAGCCGTAAAGGTAAGGATGACCTGACCCTAAAAGGGACGAAAAACTAAGCTATATGTATTATTTTATAAAGGATCTGTTGTTTTCACGCACAAATATTCCAACGGGCAATATGGGTGCACATAACCTATCTATTTTATATATGAGTTTAACTGTTCACAAAATGGACGCCGTTTAAATCCTACTGTAGAGTGATAGCTACGTAATGCAAAAAAGCTGCGTCAAGGTCTTAGTCGTTTTGTAGAAATATATTTACTACAGCGCCGTAGATATACACGTAAATCTCTAAAACGGCTAAATAAATAAACACGTATACTTTATCGACTTCCTTAATTCAACTTGCGAGGGGTTGAAAAGGGGTGTTAAAGATTGTATCGAAAATATAACGCATATATTAGGTCTTAACCTGTGAAGTTGCCGTTCTTCAGTACTGGTCATTTCAAACAAAAAAAAATTTTGATCGGCTGTGAATTCTAAATTAAAATTAATTTTGTTTTAAAAACACGACATTCTTTTTACAAAGGCAATCTTTTATTTATTGATTAGCGTTATGTTTTCATTACATTTGAACTTTAAAAATTCGTGTAATTATGGAATATGAGTTCCATCGTGGCACTAATGCGGCATAAAAGGCACGTAATATCAACAACGATTACGGAGAGAACTTAACAAACAAAGGCACAACCCGTTATTGGTTTGCCCGCTTCCGTTCTGGAAATTATGACTTGAATAATGAACCCCGTAGTCGTCCGGACACTTTGGTCAACAATGATGAATTGAAGGCGATAATGGAAGCTGATGATACTCAAACTATAGCTGAACTAGCAGCAGCTTTTAATGTTAGCATCAAAACAATATTGGACCATTTGCGACAAATTAGAAAAGTAAAAAAGCTTGATAGATGTGTACGCCACGAACTTAACGATCGCCAGCGCAACGTACGCGTCGAGACCTGCCTCGCGTTGCTCAACAGGCACAGAAATGAAGGAATTTTGAACCGGATTGTTTGTTACCTGTGATGAAAAATGGACTCTGTTCGACAATCGAAAGCGCGCGACCAGTTGGTTAGATCCTGGTTCAGCACCAAAGCAATGTGTTAAACGAAAAATAACCCTTAAAAAGGTGATGGTCACTGTTTGGTGGTCTAGTGCCGGTGTGATTCGTCACAGCTTTTTACAAAATATCATGTTCATTACTGCAGATGTGTACTGTGAAGAACTGAAGACAAGATGGAGAAGCTAGCATGTCTGCGACCAGCTTTGATCAATCGGTCGTCCCCGCTGCTCCTTCACGACAACGCGTGACCCCATACTGCACAACAAACAGTCTCCAAGTTGCTAGAGTTGGGGTTGGAAGTTCTCCCTCATCTGCCATACTCACCAGACCTTGCACCTACCAATTATTACTTTTTTCAAAATTTTGACTACTTTTTAACGGGAAAAAAATTCAATTCCCGAGAGACAGTACAAAATGCCTTTGAAGGTTTGTTGGCTCCCGTCCAGTTTATTTTTACAAGAAGGGCATCAATAAACTGCCACTGCGTTGGCAAAGATGCAGCAATTGCACGGGTGATTACTTTGAATAACAGAAATAAAGATGTTTGAAAAAAATAATACAAAATAATACAAAACTGCAACTTCATAGGTTAAGACCTAATATCAAATTGTTCTTACACAAAACCTAATATTATTGTGCGAAAATGTGTTTTTTTCTTTATCGTTTGTTATTTCTTTAGGTCGAAAAAAGTAACGAAACGACGCTATGAATTTACGAAGATATCTAAACGGGCGGAAAGTAACATAGACTACTTTTTACCTTAAAAAATACATTATGTTCTACTAGAATGTTTTTATTAGAATATTATAAGTAAACGGAAAAAAAAAACTAACCTATAAAAAGTGTAAAATAATACAAGTTTGTTCATTGTCTAATGATTTTTCATTCTTAAAGACGCATTAGTTTTTTTTGAGTCGGGGGTTTTATAAATTTGAAATTTAATTATCTATATAATAATTTATATAATTTTTTAATTATCTGTCCATTCACCCAACTCAAATGATACCTTTGTTTTGCAGCGACGTCAGTAAATATGCGATTAAAGGCGTCTGTCAAAGGCATCAGAATAAAAGAATGAAAAATCATTAGACAATGAAAAAACTTGTATTATTTCACATTTTTTAAAGGATAGTTTTTTTTTTTGAGTCGGGGGTTTTATAAATTTGAAATTTAATTATCTATATAATAATTTATATAATTTTTTAATTATCTGTCCATTCACCCAACTCAAATGATACCTTTGTTTTGCAGCGACGTCAGTAAATATGCGATTAAAGGCGTCTGTCAAAGGCGTCAGAATAAAAGAATGAAAAATCATTAGACAATGAAAAAACTTGTATTATTTCACATTTTTTATAGGATAGTTTTTTTTTTGAGTCGGGGGTTTTATAAATTTTAAATTTAATTTTTATTTCAAAATTTTTAAACTTAGTTATTTAGTAAAACTAATTCATACATGATCAGACAAAAAAACAATTTTCAAGTTTTTAGTTTTCATGTCATTAGTTAATATTCCTCATTACCTTTCAATATAGTGTACATTATTCTACTAGTCAAGCCCTTTCATTTGCTACCCATATTGAGGGATTTGTGAAAAAAAATTTAATTCACCATTTTGTGGTGGCGGCCATCTTGGATTTGAAATTTATCATAGTGTATAGTATTTTACTAGCCAAGTCCTTTCAATTGATACCCATATTGATGGAGTAGTGAAAAAATATGATATCCGCCATTTTGTGGCGGCGGCCATCTTAGACTGATTTTCATCAGACATATCTAAGAGCACTCCCGACTAATTCACCTTGCATATGAAAAAATCCGCATCCAAATCAGTTCATCCGTTTGAGAGCTACGATGCCACGGACAGATACACACACAGGTCAAACTTACAAAACCGCTCTTTTTGCGTCGGGGGATAAAAAAAAATAAAAACATCTGATTCCCATCGAAACGTAAAATAGGACTCGGACAGTAACACGGTTACAATCACTATCGGGCATTATATACTTATAAAAGCTCAACCACAGGGCTCAACCTAAAGGATTCTTAAATTACACAGGACAGACAGCTCAATCGCGGGGAAATATCTTGTAATAAATAAATAAATATGTATTGTTGTAAATATGGGTTGTTCTACAAAAAGTGAAAATGAAATATTTATACTGAAATGTTTAATTAGAGAACTAAATTGACATGTGCTAATGGCATTTTGTAAAATAATGATACCACTTAAAACCTAATTAGTGACGCGTTCAGCTCCGTTGTTAATCAGCCTACTCAAATGAGTCAGTCAAAAGGAAGCAAAAAAATATCCACGATAATCTGTAGCATAGTTAATTATAAATAGATAATTATTAAACACTAATTGTTATTGGACAATTATTATTATTATCATATATATTATAAAGAATAAAATTATCTGAAAAAGCTATAGCTTATAATTTCATTGTATAAAAATGTATTGGTAGGTATTTCGTGAAAAGCGTTTGTTACGTATTTTTTAATCAGAGGGTTGAAAAATTAAAGGAGAACAGATTTTTAACAAATTGATATTGTGACTTCTATATACTTATAGAAGCACGGCAGTGTGTTATAGAATGTACTCGAAAAGATCACACGGCCATTCACTCACATCGCAGACACATCGAGATAAAAAATAAATTCCACGAATTAAAATCATTTAAAAGGCGGCTTTTTGTCAAAAAGTTTTGCGTGCTCGATAATTCGAAAATTGAGATGCATTTTAGTTACCACACGAAGATTAACGCCGGCGTCAGAAAATTTTCATGCTAAAATAGGATTATAATCATGAAATAGAATATTCGAGGATGGAATGTTCAAGATTCCTGTTGTTGGGAGAATTTCTGAGGGTATAAAAATGACGACGATGCGACGTTGGACAGTCAGGTTACAAATAAGTCTAGTGCGACTAACTGCGAAGTATTAAGTGCGACAACAGTGTATTTCGTGATCTTTGTGAATTGTGATTAAACCATGTTGTGATTTTGTTTCATAATAAAATAAAGTTCAATTTAATCAGCCTTATAGGGCATCCCAAATATCTAAAACGATAGCCCGTAACAATATGTTACAGCTCGTATTTTTTTTATTATTATTATTGGGTTTTGCTAATGCGGGGTGCGGGGGGCGGCGGCGGGCTGATCGACGTACGTTAAAGAAACATCAAAAGGTCACTAACTGACATTTCTAAACTAATTCTAAAAGGCCCATTCAGAAATGAATTGAACCCCACGCAGTGAGTGTGCATTATATTTTTATTTTTTTCTACTGTTAGTTCAATGTATATTGTTTTCATAATTTCCCTACTGATTCTTATGACGGTTCATTTATTACATCTGCCTATGGAAATACGGAATTCGATCAGAATCAATATTGTATAGATGCATGAGATATGAGCCAGAGACATACGGACTGATATGACGGGGTAATAACTGTTTCGTTTTTGCCATTTGGCTACAGAACCTTTGAGATTTGTTTCTGAGTTTGTATGTGCATTTTTTTTTTGTGTTATACTTAAAACATTTACAATCATTTTATTTAATTAAGTGAAGTAAGTAGATCCAATATTGTCTTCTGAGAGTTTTGTTATGATTAGTGTAGGCATAATTCGTGTGGGGCAGAAGTTATATATCGTATAATACATGTCATCTTAACCCGGTATTACACATTCACCCAATTGGGTCAGATTGAAAGTCATGAGCCATTTAATTGACAGATAAAATTGATTGATAATGATTGATGACAAGTTAATGGGTTAACCTGTATCGACTAATTGTTAATACAAGTTGAGATGACATGTTGTAGAAATATGTGTTGTACGATCTGAATTATTTACTTGTTTATCTCGATGTCACGTCGTATAATTCAAACGACAATACGATAATATCTTTTTTTTTTTCCTGAAATTCTAAAAATTAATTTTGTGCCTTAATTACATTTTTCATATTTTTATTATTTTAAATTACTGCAATAGCTACGTACACTATGACAATGGTACATAAATTATTTTAATTATATACGAGTCTATATAAACGGGACAATTATTGAAAAATTATGCAAGCTCTACTTATAAACGGTGTTTGGGGAGTGTTTTAAATGAAAAATGTTGATTATATTTTAAATTTAAATGTTTTTATTTCTTCGTTGAGGTCTTTATTGCCCAGATATATTTTAAATTGTAATACGAATACACAATTGATGTGTAAATTTAGGTAAAACTACAATAATTACGATATTTCATTGCAGTGCCAAAGCTTTATTCTTTTCTGTATTATTCAAAAGCTTGTATACTCATAAGACGAAGTTTCTAAAATATGCATTTTTTAAGAATCATGGATACCTATACGAGATCGGTTGTCACTAGGTATGGGCCAAGCAAAGAAAGGCTTGATAAAGACATAAGACTATGGAGTTATGTGACAATTCGTCACAAATATTTGCGGACTATGTGCAACTATGGTGATACCATACATATGTAATAATCATAATAATATACCAATGTTAAAAATACAATTTTATTTCTGAATATGTGCATGCATTTCTCAAAAATATTATTTTAACAAGAAAAATTCATACAAATTGATATAATATGAAACCTGTAATAATTTTGAATTTAAATGGTATATTATATACCTAGATCTGGATCTAAGGTACTATTAATGTATAACTTATTTTTCAAGTAATTTTATATCAGTGACATCTAGTGTCACAGGTAAACATTTCAAGTGAGTAAACACGTGTTGAAGCTTTGTGAAACTATAATTTAAAACAAGATGGTGCATAATAGGAAAAAATAAATTTATATCTGACGACAATGCAAATTGTCTGTGCGACAAAATAATATATTCGTTTACTAGCTATTCGCCCGCGGCTCCGCTCGCGCGGACTCCACAATAAATTGTACCCGGGACCGCGATGATTTTTTGCATAAATACCTATAGTGTACTAGTGTACTAGATTTCCGCCCGCGGCTCCGCTCTCGTGGACTACACATTTGTACGGGAATAGCTATGATTTTTTACATAGATATTGTTTATAAGCTGAAGAGCTACTTTGTATCCCGTAAACTTTTTTACGGACAACTGTGCTTGTGTAGTCTACGCGAGCGGAGCCGCAGGTGGAATTTTAGTTTTATAGCCCATATAATATAATATAGCCCATGTTACTCAGGCGTAATGTAGCATTCTAATGGTGTTTTTTTTTTAAATCGGGCCAGTCAGTTTTCGGTTTATTCGTTACAAACATACAAAAATAAAAATCTTTCCTCTTGTTAATATTATAGTGTAGATAAGGCATCTAAACTGAAACCTACCGATGTATAAAACCCTAAAACTTAGATAAAGCATTATAGAAATGCATTCATCGTTTATGGTTTAAAAAAATATTTAGGTAATTTGGAAGGTATTATATAATAAAATATTAATAAATTACTAAAAATTAATCGTATTAACTAGGAGGCCACACATTTGACTTTTAACATTCCTACAGGCACGGTCGTAATTACAGCTGACAAAATGAATCATTTAATATCAAGTCACGTACGAAATCTTAGATAGATTAGTCTAAATAATAGTAGTAGGTAGTAATAATTCATTCGCCTTTGTATTCGTGCCACCTTCATAGGTTATTTTGTACACAAATATTAATGTTAGCACATGTTTTTCCTAAACAACTAAATTTAAAAAAAAGCCTGTGCTTGTACTATCCGTATACTAAAGTCTGCTCTCAAACGCAAACGTTATTGTTACGTTCCGTAGGCATTAGTTTCAAATTAAAAAATAAATGACATTTATCAAGTTACGCAAAGTAGGGTACTGTAATCAGTCTGCAAAACAATAATTACCTTAGTTCGCTCAACAAAGATATTACATGTATTGGTAGAAGTTATTACATAATGAAAGATGTTATTTTTTATTAGAAACGGCACCGTATTCCGGATTTCGCTTCCCTACACTATAGAACAAAATAAATCCACTAATCTCATCATCATCAGCCCATGTTACCCCACTGCAGGACCTTAGGCCTCCCCCAGGGTAAGGAGGGGGTTACTCCGCTCCACTAATCTCACTCTCATTAAATGTGTCCCTCATTTTGACATGACAAGCGTTGTCATCAGTCACTTTGAGATTTGACTGACATTTATTAAAGATTCAACTCCCTTCAAACTCCATTCTTATTAAATTGTCACTGTCTATTTTTGACCGAACTTTCCAGTTGGTACAAAATTGAAGAAAGCATAATGTATCTAAAATGAGAGTTTCACGTTCATCAAAACCGAATATTGAAATCGAAATTCAATTAAATTATTTTTCGCGACTGGTGAAAAATATAATATATAAAAAAAGCCAAACAAAGAAATAGTGTGCGTCATTGTCTGCAGTCTTTGAGTAGGTATAATACCTGGGACATCCCACACAGTGCCATGTAGTCCCAAACTAAACAAATTTTGTATTATGGGTACCAGACAATTGATATACATACTTCAATATTATTTTCATTACATAATATACTATTAAGTAATACGGTCTTTATGACATCGAAACTTGAATCGTAATGTTGTATTTTACAGTACTAGGCCTTTTTACTTTACACCAATCACAAACGAGCATTCTGGTTGTAACGCATGCATAAACCGCGAAAAACAACCCCCTCGCGCCCTTAGCTCGATCCGCCATTATTACATTTGAATTATCTTGAAAAACGTCGTATGATGCTCGTACTCAGTAAGCTCGGCTTCGCCTCGTGCCTATAAACACCTCGACTATAATATGCAGCTTACCATACTTGCATCTTGATGTACTATTATAATATATAGTGTACATATACTAAATATTTCTATCTTCAAAAATAAAGAAATCAGATTTTGTATGTTTTTCATTTCATTTTTAAAAGAATTCCTGTATGTTTAGGTATGTTTTGAAACAATAAATGCTGAAAACACCGATCCGTAATATAGTTTATAAGCTCTGACCAACACAAACATTTGTTCTTTGATTGTTACGGCGTCTAGCTTGTTTTAGTAAATACATGACATAAATCACTACATATTATAAAACAAAGTCCCCCGCCGCGTCTGTCTGTCTGTCTGTCTGAACGCGATAAAATCAAGCAGGCTGGGAGCTTTCCTCGAAAACGTTGCCTAATCCCTTTGAGATATAACAAAATAATGTATGGAGGAATTGTGTCTTTTTATAGGAATAAAGAAAAGTACGCGATGGCATATGTCTATCTTTTATGGATAGCTTCTAAACCTATTTTAATATTTAAAAAATGTGTCATATGATGAGGTAATTGGAAAGCGATTTATACGAATACAGTATTAATCCTTATCAAATTAAATACGTTATTTACCTTCAGCATTTCATGCAGATTATGTTTACCCTTTACACCATACAATTTAAATTAATATCCATATCCATAAAGTTCGGTAGAAGTTATCAATGTTATATAGGACGCAATATTTTAGTTCGTTTTTAAGTAAAGAGTCTTTACTTTTTAAATATTTACAGAATTAAAAATAAAATACATTAAAAATACTCCAAGTACGATGAAGTTATGTTACATTTAAATCTAATCAAATCAATCCACATGTTCGACGCAACAAGCAGATACGACACTACGACAGAAAAACCGCTGCGGCATATACCTGTGCTCTGTTACCCGTGGGAAGCCTTGACGCGTCGCTAGTATAGTATGTTGATAAGAAATCCTCGATTTGCGAATCCGACTGTTCAATTTTCTTCTAAAGCTACCACTTTCAGCGACTTTTAAATTATTTATTCATGGCTACGTCAATATCACAACAAAAGTAAAATAAAACTTAGAAATAATTTGTTACAATAGGTACTTGCCTCCAATAAAACACAACTTGTATTTTACGTTATCTTATTGATTTATTAGAGTAATATATTTATTAATAAGTCATATATGAAAGTGAAATATAATTGCCAAATTTTTTTTTAAATTAGTGTTCTTATTATATAAGTATTACTTTCAAATTCAACCAATTTGTAGCATATATAATACCGCAGAAATAACGTTTCAAAATATAAAGTAGTCTAAGAAACCTTGCCTAACTGAATTCACTCCACATAATGTACCTATGTAAATGTAGAGAACGACCACAAAAAAAAAACTTTTGGTTACACTATTTCAACGCAGACATTAGTATAAATAAATCTCACCAGCAAACATAATAAACTCCGCAGCAACTATCTACTAGGCGTAGGAAGTCGTCCATAAACATGATGAACAGACTGCTGCCCATGTTTGATTCCTGAACGACGGATCGATTTTGACACCCTGAAGCTGTTCAAAATGAAAACTAGGTATAGTTTGTCCATTATATTAACCCACACCCTTTGACACGTGGACACCGCACACCGACAAAATTTCACAAATAAAGCCGCCGGCACTTGTCTGCCGCCTCAAAGGATACCGACGCCGGCATCTGAGGTCTAATATAACGGATAGCGATACCTACCTACGCATTAGCGTTAAAGAATGGACACAGGTACAGTGCGTCCGCTCAAATGGTTTGCACACTTTAGTACCGCCAGCTAGACTTGTGCAGCTTGCGAAAGAAAGATAAAAAAGATATAATATCCTGCCAAAAGAACTATTATATCTTCATATCTTTTGTGTTTCAACTTTATCTTTAGAATAGTTTATATCCCTAGGTGATATGATTCATTTTCGGATATACAATGTCTGTGCAATACGAACGATTAGAAGACAAGTGAAGCTATTGGCGAGCTAGCTGAACCGAACCGAAAGTAGCGATAGTACATTTTCCTTATTAGAACGAAAGAACGAGAGAGAGCTACATCGTTCGATCAACTTTGATCGTTCATAACGTGCGAAGTGTGCGGCATGTGTACAAAGAACTTTTTACCATCGTTCAATATGAATAGAGTTTAATATCGTTACCGCGGTATGCCAAAACATAATACGGTGAAATTAAATGCTGTGTTATATTGTTGTATTTATTTTTTTAGTTTTTCGCGAGGTTTGACACGGTACACTTTGACTTCTGTGTTAAATTAAGTAAGATTATTTAAAGAAGTCTATTTGTTTATATGTAAATTTGTGTTTGTGTACTAGTATAGTTCCAATCAAATTTTATGGTGGTTCGGAATAAGTACAACGCATATAGCGTTGTACCTATTCCGTTACCTATTGTTACCTATTCATATGCCCCTCACTCCATGTGAGCGTATCCCGCTCACCCGCTACACCTAAAACTGGTTACTGCGACGCGACTTGTGCCTTTGTTCACATGCGCCATAAAGTTTGATTAGAACAGTAATTAAGTGAAGTGTATTTTTATTGTATGTAATTATATAGTTCATTCATTCGTTTCAGCGCTAATCTAGTGAGCTAAATGAATGATGAAATGAAATATAAAGATGAGAGATATGAATCGCTGATATGAAGATATATACAGTATGGATAGCATCATTTGTTTGTCCCAAATTTAGCGTGTTGTACTGATTATTTTCTTGACTTTTAGACCACAAGTGCAAGAAAAATGTCATACATGAAAAAAGTTATTACCTAATGCCCAATCTCATCAACCCTGCACAGCGCACGCGTAGCGTAACGTAAGTGGTATACCTACGTACTAGATAGTTAAGCCGCGTCCGCGGGCGCGCGCCCAGCCAGCGACTGCTTAAGTGCTTATGAATGAACACGACGACCGCTTAGCCTAGTGGGCAGAGACCCTGCCTGCGAAGCCGGAGGTCCGGGTTCGAATCCCAGGTTGGTTCAGTATTTGTATGATGAATATTAATACTGGCACCGGGTCTTGGTTGTTATATGTATGTGGTGTCTTCGCTTGGTACCCAAAATACAAGCTAATGCTTAGTTTGGGACCTAGACGTTGTTGTGATTGTGTGTATTATTATTATTATTTGTGCATAATATGCATTAGACTTACCAAAAATACTCGGTTTTGTAAATCACACCGGGACCGATTGATGATTCATTCATAATGGTGTTACCACGAAGTCATAATGATCCACAGAACATGTTATTAACACAGGTTTAATTCACAGATACCATACCAACGTCGTCGTTTGTATTAACTTTTCGGATACTAATTTTTAATTTGTTTGATGTAATGAACATTTCCAATTAAAATAAGTATTTAATGGAATAAATGTTGAAGATTTAATTACACGATAATACAAATAATTTTTTTGATACGCCGCTTGAAGTGAAGTAGGATGGAAGTAGGTAATGACTGGCTCTTGAATTTTCTGCGTGATGTATATTTTGCTCTAGACATTTAGTAACACGAGTATTTCTAATCAATAATTTATGCAAACATATACAATTAAAGCCCGCCTCCACTCGCCACGAAATTCACTCATCATACCCCACAATGCTCTCGTTTGCACTGCGCTTACATCGTCTAAGTAGAAAGAAATAAAAGAGCATTTGCATTTGCGATTTCAAAAAAAAGTTGACTGTGAAGTGTGTAAACGCGGAAGCGCCATGAAATTTACGGCGCTTAATACGTTTTGGTCGCGACCGATGAATATGATGGCAGTAGAAGCTGATACAGTTAACCACAGACGCACCAGACGCGAAAGCGAAAGACGCGAAAGAAACTATTGTGTTGTGACAAAATACTATCGATATATCGATATTTGAAGGGATTGAAAATAATAAATATAAAATTTTAATTTTACATCTGTATTAAAAAAATATAAATGCATCGACATGAAACCATTAAAAAGTGCAAATTAAACCTCAATCTATTTTTATTTCTATGATTAATTAAATTTTAACACAACTAATTATGCCTAGAGTAAAAAAAAAGATATAAACCTGTATTATTTCCATTGAAGTAAATATATTAGAAAAGCTGACGCGAACAAAGTCTGTGAGCCACGCGCAGCAGTGCGACACGCGCGAGAGGGGGTGACCGAGTCATAGAATGTGACATTACTACGCAGAGGCGATACTTTGTTTATATTCTGTCGAAAATTACCACTGTATGATTACTATAGCAAAATATACATTTCATAACATTACATGAGATTCATTCCAATTCATGACCTTTCATGACATTTAATGCATTTTGTGACATTATATGACCTTGTATGACATTTCAAGGTCTTTAATGACCTTTTATGACATTTTACGACAATTTATGATATGTTATGACATTTCATTATTTTTTATTACATTTCATGACTTTGCATGTGCTTTTATGTCATTTAATGACTTTTATTACATTTACGGCGTTTTTTAACTTTCATATACGTATGTGACATTTTTTGACATTTCATGTACATTTATGAAATTGTAAGACATTTGATCAAATTTACATTTCACGACAATTTACGATTTTTCTTGACTTTTATGACATTCAATGACCTTTTATGACATTTCATGATCTTTTATGACACTTTACGACATTTTATGACATTTAATTACTTTTGATGACTTTTCATGACCTTGCATGTTTTTATATGATATCTTATGACATGTAATAACATTAAATTTAATTAAATGTCAACTACTGACAATGGCTGTATAGCTCTGACGCCTTTGCTTTTCTTTTCACAGGGAAAAAGAAAAATCAAATCACTAAATGTATAATGTCATAAAAGTCATGAAATATCATAAAAGGACAGGCAAGTTCATAAAATGTCACCAAAAATAACAAAGTGTCATGAAATGTCATAAAAGGTCATTGAATGTCATAAAAGTCAAGAAAGATCGTAAAATGTCATGAAATGTCTTAAAATGTGCGTATACTTGTTACACACATAATGTAACATCTTGATTTTCGGTCTATGACTTAAACATGACGCATTTCCGTTATGCCTATGTTCAATTTTGTTTGAATTATGTTTTCAAATGATTATATAGTTACTAACCGGTGGAACGTTATTTCTTTGAACTTTGCCGTATTATTTGAATTATTAGTGCAATATCGTAGCATACACAAGGGCATATTCAACGTGTGTGAACGTTTTTTCGTTTAAAAACAAAGAACATTTAAGCGCTCAAGAGCCAGCAAGCAACTGAGTGAGGTGTGGCTGAACGACCACACTTGAACGGGACACAGCAGTAACCTATCTGTGGTGTCTCCTCTATAGGTACGTTGTAATAACAGCTCGCTGTATTATTTCCGACTTTTTAAATGGTAGTTAATTTGTGTCGGAGGTTTTTTAAATTTTTGAATATTTTTTTTTTATTTTTAAACTTAATTAAATAACATTCAATGATTTTTTATCATAATAAATCATACCAAATTGTAATCAATCACACAGATATACAAACACACACGTCATACGTATAACATACTCTTTTTGTGTCGGGGGTTAAAAATAAATAAAACTATGAAAAATGTATGTAATCAAACTTTATTATTTTATTACTCCAGTAAAATGTAAATATTTGATTCTATAAATAAAAAGAAAATTAAATTAACATCGATACGTTATCAACATTGAGAGTTTCTTCATTGACCGACCCGGCCCGGCACCGGCCCCGGCACCGACATCAGTGGACGCATAATTCTATGAAATAGTACTGCAGGCTGTCTCACCGGCATGTCGTCGGCAGCAAGTCTCCCACTGGTATCGGGCCGGCATTATTAAGTACGTGTTGTGTACACACGCAAGCTTCTATGTAGGCGTGCTACTCACTCACGCCCGCGCCCGCGTTCCGTGCGCGTCTCATTTCAATTTTATTAATTGATGTGTGCGGAAGAAATACATTTTTTCAGTATGGCATTTAAATATGACGTTGTTACACTAATTGAAATATAATTGAGCCACAAAATGACAATGTCCTCGTGTCGGGTCGGCGCAAAATCGGTGCCGGTGTCGTCAAATCAAGAATGTATCTGTCGGTGTCGGCCGGCGCCGACACTGTGACCGCCGACAATGTCGGTGCCGGGCCGGATCGGTCAATGAAGAAACGCTCAATGTCACAACTAGCGCAGATGATACAATACGGAATTCACGCGACGAAATCGGCGAATTTTCTCTAAAATAATTGGTGTTTAAACATGTTTCCTTACATAATTTGTATACTTACAAGTGATGTGTTATTCCATTTGTCATGAAATTTGTAGTAGTGCTTCTATTTTTACAAATACTCACTGCGTAGGTTGGCATTTTGATTAAAATCGCTTCAGGTGCGCTATTTGCTATGAACGGAAAGCCATTAACGAACGATGCATACTGACTGGCGACGAGAATAATATTATTATACGCCCATTTTGCGCATATCTAAGCGACCGGAATCACGCATGACCCATCTCCCCTTATTTTGATGATCTGTGGAAGCGTGTGCCTCGGTGTAACCCGGCGGTCGTAATGCAATTAGGGTTGCGTCTTTATTTGTAAACCAAGTAGTATTAAAAATTTATTTTCTTGAAAACGTCTACAAATAAAAATATAGTTTCTTCGGCGAAATTGTTATTAGATACCAGCAGATTTTAAATACAACAGAACTCTAGACGGTTAGTATCCAAACTCTCTTTTCTTTTTAAGGCTATAAGTATGTTGCGCACGTCTACTACCACCGACTCGCGTCGCGCCAAAAGCGGCTAGGTGGCGACTTCAAAGAATCGGCCCGCGCTGTACTATACACCTGCAGTGTATATCGGTACGTCGCGTTTTTATAATAAACACAGAAAGTGATTCGGAGGATTCGGATGACTAATGTTTGAAAATGTAATTTGATTTTCTATTGTTTCTTTAAAGTACTTGGAGTAAAAATAAGAACAAAAATTTGGTGCTAAATGATTAAATGATGTATTTATTTTTACACAGTTTCCAAAATACCCCGCGGGTATACTGTAAACCAGTAGACTGTAGGCACCTAAAGCAGAATGTTTATCTTTTTGTAAAATTATCACGTAAGTATTTCTTTTCCCATCAAATTTATAAACCATGATATTCGCTAAATGATTTATAGCATTAGCATTTACAAAAAGTAATCTTCGAATAAAAACAAATTACCATATTATAAGCAAATTATGCACAAACAAATACATAACATTCGACATCCGTATTCCATAAGTGGAAAGAAATCCAAAACTCGATTGGCCTTGACGTTCACTTGTAAATACTATACTGTCAATACGTACCTACATTCTTTATGGAGTTTTTATACCAGTTCATGTTTGTCCGCTACAGTGTCCTTATGATGCGGTAATTATAATAATATTATTGATTAAACTCCTTCAACTCCGTCGCTTTCTTATCCAAGTCATAGATTCACTCGTTTCTACTTTAGCTATTGATATATTATTAAATAAATGCGCAATCACAATAATTGCATATAGGCCGCCTTGTGACGAACCATCACATAACTCCATAGTCCTAAAAGTCTTTTTCATAGCCTTTCCTTGTTTTTTCTTTGAATTAAATTTGGCCCATACCTACCTAGCTATGTGGAGACAACAAATCTGTACGTAGTGATGTATCTATATGTCTGACACTATATACCTACCCAAGCAGTTCGACCATGATATGATTTTGCTTTTCGCTTCCGACCTACATACACACAGTAATTCGTAAGATCTATTATCCTTCTTAATTTCTTTACATAAAAAATAGATTTTACTTCACGATGTAATATCAAAACAACAAGTGGCGTACGTTAATATAATCTGTGGCGTACATTTTGTTACTAAAACTCCAGTGATCACGATGCGGTATCTCTAAATACATCCATATACCTACACGTATATGTGAAGCGGGGTTCATAATTTAAATGTAAATTAGCTATTCAAAGGGATTTGAAACTTTTTGTTCGGAGCCTGCATGGCATAACCCTGCATCCGCAATTTTAATTTTTGTTTATAAAAATAACGTCTCAGTGCAAACTTTATACATATGCGTAGGTAGAGTGGTTCGCAGGTTGTCTTACACTGTTATACGTATAAAAAGTCAGATAACAAAATGTTATATAAGCACAGAGGCAATTAATGGCAATGGTGTTCGTGATGATCTATAATCTATCTATAATCTCTAATAATGTTTTTGTTTGTGCATGTCTATATTCATGTATAGAATTAAAATGATGGAAAGAGGGTTATGTCGAATGATTTGGTTATACTAAAGTGCATCCGTAAGTTTTCGCGGAGTGAGGTGTATATAGCATAATAATGAAAATAACAATATAATAATAACGTGAACTTCGATTGCTCCAAAAGCTCCTAGACGCGATTCATCAGCTGGATGTGTTTGCTGATGGAATGACGTGTGTAAAAATTAAGATGAATAATATAGATTATAATTAATTGTTAAAATTTAAATTTATTGTTTTTATATTTCCTACATAGTAAATAGTCAACAGTAAAATTAAGTTGTGCATATAATAAAATTAATAAGTAAATAAATTTCTTTTTACATTTCAAGTATCCAGTCTATTGACTACATTAATACTAATTAATTTAAATAATATACCGTATCAATGACTCATTATGTAAGTCTAAAGGAAAGTGATATGTGTGTAAGGTTCTTCTTAAATATTCAGCTTCGCCACGACAGAAACTTATAAATGCTTTGACGTCCTAATGGTTATAATTATGTTCAAGATTTATTACTTCACCTTGACCAAAATTACCTTATATTATTGCAACTAAAGATCTTTAGTCTTAAAATGTGTAATCTTAAGTAAATGTTTTTTTTTTGTTTATATCAAAATTATAATTAAAACATTTATGTGCATTTATGTCCATCTATATATATACAAGTTAGAAATAAAAGACGAAAGTTGGAGGGAAAAAGCCTTTAAAAATTGATGATAGCAAACTCAACTGAATGGTCATTAGTCTACAGTCATTAATTTAAATAAACAGATTAATCTGCACTCATAGATTTTCAAAAAATTACCAGATTGATTCGGGAATTGAAAATATATAAATGTTAAAAAATACATACATAAATACATCAATACAAAAATACATACACCTGTACTTTTATAGCACCTATTGATAGGGTCAATCATAAGGATCATTTTTTTCTAAATAAAATAGTATCTTGAATAAACGTAGGAGCACGAAAAATTAACCAGTATTAGTAATGAGTACATACCGTGCAAATTTCACTACTAACACTAATCTGCAACATCGGTGTTTTCTAAACTATGTAATCGTTAAACATGTTTATTCATGTATAATGAAATGAATGCTTCGTTTAATTTAATTGTACTGGCCAGTTAAAAAGTAAATAAAAGTAGCTCAGTAATTAAATGTTTGAAATTGCTTTGTATAACTTTGTATTTAGTAAATTAAGTTTTATTTTACTGAACATTTCTACTTGTAGAATGGTTTACCGCATTTTCCAAAACGCACAAGAAAAGTTTGAAAATGGTGGTAAACTTGAAAAGTGAAAACAGTTACAAGAAATTTATTCCAGAGAAACCGCAATAGAACGTTTTGGATTTTGAAATTAGTATTTTGACTTACTTTGAGGCTTTTCCTGACAAGTCAAGTAGGAAAGCTGCTGATGAAGTAGGCGCTTCGCATACTCGTATCTTAAAGTGATGTACAAGCACGGGTATAAATGTTACGTTATGGGCGTATAGTACAGGCGTTATATTCACTTGATACTATGAGAAGGCTAGAATTCTGTCAAATTATACAGACCAGTCATTCCATATTCCGAATTTTTCGGATCAGAATATTTGGTCTAAAGAGACCAATTTTATTAATACGGAATAGACAATCGCCAGAACAATCATTACTGGTCCATTACTGAATAATGAAATAAGATTTTCGTTCAACTGTTGGTGCGGAATAATGAAAAACATTTTTTTCTTGGTACACTTTCATGCAGGACGCCTTCATACAGAAGAATATCTTGAGATACTTCAGTTTTTACAGAACAATTGTGTGGATGCCTTCTCTGAAGCAAAACTACGAAATATTATTTTTCAACAAGACGGTGCTCGAGCCCACAATATGGATAAGGTAATAACGGGCCATTTAGATTGTCTGTGAGATTGAACACACGAACTTCATTCCGTAGAAGCCGCTGCGGTCACAAGAACCTTGCACGTCGAAAAGGGTTCACCATTACTATGTAAAGATCGGTTGTCACCATAACTAGTTATGAGCCAAATATCCTTCAAACAAAAAATTCATACGTGGTAAAAGTGAAGCCTTCAAAAATTTTGGTTTTAAGATAATGAGACGAATGTAAAATTTCGGGAAGAGGATAATTTGTAGCTTTAATGATCATAGTGATACAAAGTTAGATAATTATTTTACATTTTATTCGTATATATTACATAGATTTATTCAGACTCAGAGCTTACATTTTCGATAAATAATACAAGAGTACGTGTACACGTATATAAAACACGACGGTCGTTGTGATGCCTTTTTCAAGCTTTGTACTATGAATGCGCGCACAAACACGTATCACACGTACATCGTTGATGCCCCAGCAAACTCCCACTATACCTTGGTAAACACGAGTGGAGGGGGTACGAAGCAACGAAGCGAATGCTTCCTATCTCTTTTTCTCCCACGTTAAATCTTATGAATTTATGTGTCTGTCTCTTTTTATTGTCGCTTTTTCGTTTCATCGACTTCCAAATCACGACGATGCTAAAGAATTCACACACACTTCAACACACTTCAAAAAAAGAAAGTCTATGAAAAAGAGTATTTTACTATGTGTGTTATGACCATCACGACACCTTGCCTCAGAGAGTACGTTAAGTAGTCGGTTCCGGTTGCTGTCAATAGATGGCGGTCGTTACAATAAGCTAACCCGCATTGCAGCAGTGTGGTGGATTTAAGCTCCAAGCCCCCTCATCTTGAGGGGGGACCTAAGTCCCTGCAGCGGGATATAAAAAGGGCTGATGAAATATAATGGAATCTTGTGACTGTTTGTCACAAAAAGCAGCAAACTATGTACATTGTGTAACTATAGTGGTGCCGCATCCATGTAATAATATATCGGTTGTTCTAGGATAGTTACGTCCTAAACAAATCATTGTCTGCGCGAGTTACAAGAGATTTTGTGATCTGTTTTGTCGCTGATAAAACGAGTTTTCAAGGTATTTTTTAATTACCTTGAATTTGAAAATTTTGATACGGTAGTTTGTCCGTAAGTTCGTTTGTCCACCAGTCCGTCCGTTTGTTCGCGCTGTTGGTACAAAAGTTCCCCTTGATCTCTAGTTAGTAAATAGCAAGTTTATGCAAGAAAATACCAGCGGTAGGTACTTAACAAATTCTTGCGTTCGATTTATGATATCTACGGACGACCACCGATGTCAGAGAATAATATATTATCATATTTGCTTTGTAAATATATACAAAAAGAAGAGTGACTAAGGGATTTTGTTGGAGGGAGAAGCATGTTAGCACTAAAATCTACTAATAATGGAAATTACTTTGCTTTTTACTGCTCCCAAAAATAACAGCGTGGTATACGCACCCTATACTCGTACATTGAACAATGATTTTGTTATTTAAAAATGTGATACTTTCATCAAAATTGGTTTACTATCGCTGAGTTAAATAAGTTTACATACAGACAAACAAACATTTAAAAATTTTGGATTCAGGTATAACTAGATAGTTTTTTACAATAAATTTTCTAAGAATATCTTCCATGTATATATTTAAATTCAAAAATGGATGAATATATTTTTATCAACATCGATTTGATCAAAAGAGAGACATATATACGTTCATAGGTTCTCAGTATCAGGAATCAGGATTTCAATGTCAATTATATACCTAACCTAAAATTGGATGTATCACATGTCGAATTATTATTAGAAAACAAACTATCAAACTGCCAAATGTTGAATTTTATAACATGCTACTATATTATAATTTACAAGACATAGAAGTTTCGATTTGAATATTATAACAACTGATTTACAAAACCAGGCCATATATTTTTTGCACCCACTTTCAACGATTAGTATCAGTTGAAAAAGTGATAAATAACGTACAAGCGAAAGAAACCGCAGGCATTCTAGCCTAATAACGTTGTTTGAGTGGTCTTTGACTTCGATCAAATATTTTCTAGATACGAAAATTACAACAATAAATTGTACATACCCATGTTAAAAAATTAAACGTATTAAAATGTAATACTATTTAACCTAAAAACTAATTGTATTTAGCACGGAAACGGAACTTAGTTGTCCGTCTATCATATGCAGACGTTCATTTGAAAAACCATCTAACGTAGAAGCGTAAAGTTCGACATAGTTATACAACATGATGACTCTCAGAAGTTTCGATATCAGTTACTGAAAATACTTACATCGAAAAATAAAAGTTCAGGGGGTCAAACTGTCTAAAAAAACATTCATACATAACATAATAGTATTCAAACGATCGATAGCCTAGCACGTCGTTTGCCGGTATCTATTAACGCACAGACGCAAAAGTCTAAAAACCGCATCGATAACAAAAAACCGGCCAAGTGCGAATCGGACTCACACGCGAAGGGTTCCGTACCACCATACAATATAAAAAACGAGCGCGACGTTAATCGAACTTTACCATTATTTAGTAATTTAAGAATTATTGTATAAAATATTTCATTATTATTTCGTTACGGATCACGAGTTGTGAGTGCCGGAATGATTTCATATAAAAGTATGAACAGAGAATTAAAAGTATATTAAAAAAAATAAATAGATCTTTGTATTTGTGGTGTAAAATGATAAAAATAAATAAATAATGCCCCATGTCAATCTCTCAAAGAATTCATATTACGTGGAAAGAAAACGACGGCAAATGTTTAAGTTGCGTAATCACAACTCGTACACACGCGAACGTGCGAATAGATATACTATAGTTTACGTTTTAAAGCAGAGCGCAGAGTTTCAGAAAAAAAAGTGATAAGTATAAATAATACTTATACGAGTATGACATAACATTGGCATATACAAACAATTACCGTACACAAACTAGACAGCAAATCGACTGCAGTGATGGTATGAATCACCATGAAACCATGGAAGAGGCGTATAGGGTCCAGAGAGGAGCGGCGATGACGGGTATGGCTGGTCACTTGTACCGAGTCAAGTTGAAGGAGTCACCAAGCTGCGCTGCGATCTCTCCAAGTAGCAGACGTTGCTCCATATTACGCTGGATTGCGGCACTTTCCTCAGAGAAAGGGTTGAGCTGGAGGCGCAAATCGAACGTAACGTAACCCGAATACTTACACGTATGGCAGAGTTTTGTAGTATATATTATCTGTGGTACCCACCTGTTCAAGTTGTATTCGTTCTGTGTTTTTCATCTATAGTTTTAATCTTTATATGAATCTTGCACCCACGACGAATTTCGTTACAGCAACAATATGCATGCAGCTGGTTTACACGTGCTAAAACTTCTTGCATTCACAGTGTATCCTACTGATAACGACCGACGGCCTTTGCTATTAACGACCTAATCTGTTAAAAGTTATGTAGTACCTTCATAATGGGCGTGTCAACCCAGATGCAGGTTTAGCGAACAATGCACCGTGTCCAGGCGCATGCCTACGCGACAAACTGCCAATCAATCACAGGCCAAGGTGCTGATATTATTATCGATTTATTGGCTACGCCTACTGAATAAGTTGGAATGAGTCAAAGGACAAACTAGATACTTTCCATTCTTTGCAACAGAAGTATGGTAACAACTGTAACATAGTTGTTACTACATTTGGTTACTATTTTATGCTGTAATTATTACCCTACTGCGGAGGGTAAAGTTTTTCGACTGCGTGTAAGTTTGTACCTACTTCTATTTCTTTGGCATGTTTCATAGATTCATCCTATTTGTGCGAGTGACAGGATATAATATTCGCTGCAATACCTTTCTTTCAACTTTCAAGGTAAATTAGTTTTATAGTATATTGTAATATTAAAATATTATTTTGATTTACTAGGTATCGAATAAATAAATATTGAATTGTGCATTCGTTCTATATTTGCTCAAACAAAATTATTTCGATTATAGAACTTAATTGTTTTGCTCTTTTAAGCTACTTTAATCGCATCGTTTTGATATGTTATATTACTATATTTTTTTTTTATTTCAAAATTACACGAGTGCATAAAAAGGACTCATAATTTGTTGTCTTTCTTAGACGCAGTTTATAGTTTAATACAGTTCTACTTAATAATGGGCCGCACGAAACGTGATGTTGAAGCATTGAAAATCGGGATTTTAGAGGTCATTTTCGGGGGTCAAGTAAGTAACGAATTTTCATTTTAAATTACGTCTGTCATGTGGCGTTTCAACCGAAAGTTTATGAAATAAGTAACTATAACATTTGTCTATTTAGTAAATGATTGACTGCAAACAATAAAATTACTTGTCAATTCTACGTCTCTTGTGGTTGAATAATAGAAAAAACTGCATAAAATAGAAATACGTTTGATGAAACCTAAATTATCAAAAAAAAAATATAACATATTTTTCCGTATATTATTTACGTTTAGAACACAAAACCCTTATTACGCGAATCCAACTCACGCTCGATCGTACTTTATAATATAAGTGTATGTACACGTCAGATTGCGATGCAGCGATGCCCTTTGTGCTGTTTCAAAAGGCCATGGTCCATTACTGACAAGAGCAGGATTGGCGTTGACAGATTCACGTCTCCTAAATACTATTTATCTTTTCCTAAGAGGTCGTGAGAATGACAATGAACATCACGATCCATACTTGACTATGAAGTAAACACATTTTATAGGTTTGTCGATCATTGTTACGGCACAAAAAACTTCAATCCATACAAAAGATGTCATACTGTCATTTCAAGTACTAACAAGCATAAGTTTTGAATTCATTGACGACCGCTTAGCCTAGTGGGTAGCGACCCTGCCTGCGAAGCTGGAGGTCCCGGGTTCGAATCTCAGGTCGGGTCAGTATTTATATGATGAATATCGATACTGGTACCGGGTCATGGTTGTTATATGTATGTGGTGTCTTCGCTTGGTACCCAAAACACAAGCTAATGCTTAGTTTGGGGCCTAGACGTTGTTGTCATGTATACGTTATTATTATTATTGTTATTATTATTATCATTATCAGCGTTAAAAACGACATTTAATATTAATTAACGTTTGTGTACTTAATTAATCGTATGGCTTGACTGTCAATGGAACTTCAAATTATTATTGGTTACGATGATAAAGAAATGTTTTGAACGCTGCAAAAAGACACCATTACCTACTTGTTATGACTTATGTAAACGATGAATAGAGTTTCAAATGTCAGCGGAATCGTGAACCGATGACCAATACCTAATACCAAGTATCGGAATTTCGTAAGTTGAAAAAAATCAACAAAAAGAAATAAAAATGTAATGGGTTCATAAAAAAAATCGAGCGATCAGCCGGCTATATGAGTATTTGAGGCAATTTCTTAATCGAAGTTACATCGATGGAATCAGATCTGGCGAGCGCGAGGTCGCCGCCGACACGACCGACCGCCGCGCCGTCGCGTCGCCCCGACACATAGTTCTGATATCAATTTTAAAGTAAATCCTAAGCAATTTGTTGAGCTTTTTGGGTCACACGGAATTCAGTTTTACTTCACAGCGGCCAAGCCGCTCGAGGTGTGCCTTCCATTCTGGCTAAAAGCTAATATTTTTCAGAACGAGCGCATCTGTTAGACGCCAAGTGCAGCTTGCCTACTATATAGTATCATTTCTCTCAAGAAATAAATTTAATTCAAAGTATGTGTAAAATGGATTTATCGTGCGTAGATATGTAATACGTACTTACACTAGCGTTGCGGCTAGTAGGTATGCATTGATCAACCGAAATTAGAGCCGAATAATAGATTTTTTGCAAACGTATAGTTCCAATCAAACTTTATGACGGATCGGAATACAACGCTTTAGGCGTGCTTGCGCAGGTTCAGTCATATGCCCCTCGCTCCACTGCGTCCCGCTACCACTAAAACTGGTTACTGCGACGCGACTTGTGTCTATGTTCTCATCCGCCATAAAGGTTGATTGGAACTGTACTAGGCTTACACAAACACATACGATTAATGTAGGGAAATGTCAAGATATCTTAGATAAACTCTAATTACATATAAACTAATATGCACTAACTACGATCTAGACCTACAACATGCCTACAACGCTTAAATCTTAGGGTATTCAGGACTGACATTATGAAACCACCATATAAACACGGCACTAAGGTACCTACTTGTCTATTGATAAATATAGTCGGTAGTGACAAATATTGTTAACATTCAATCAAGCTAGTTGTTTTTATTATGCGTTTCAATCACAAGCACAGTTTTTCAAATATGTTTTATACGTGTGCTGCACTTTAACTGTTTATATAGGTAGGTACTTATCAACTTACCAAAATCAATTTTCTACATTAGTCTTACCACACCACACGCTTACAAGACAAGAGACCACTCGTCGTGTTTAAGAAATAATTAACTCTTTATACTTAATAATTACTTACAAAAAGTTCATACATAATTCGTTTCGGTTTACAGTTTATTTATCGTATATAAATTGAAAAAAAAACTGTACTTCTCTTCCGTTAATTGTGCATTGAGTAGAGCCATAGAGGGAGGCAGAGTAAAGTAGCTATCACACCAAAATTGAAGCGTAGGTAAATTTAGTAATTTTGATTCATAAAAGAGTCGGCAAGATGGTCGATATAATAACACCGAAGATAGGTAGGTAGGCAGTAGGTAGGTCAAGAAAGCCTGCGAACCGTTGTAACGTAACTAGCGCGTTCCACTCGTCAGCGAACCGCATGCCCGTAAGGAAATAAAGCAATACTCACCTAAAATACCAATGAGCCATAACCGATAGTTTGCATAGCAATAATTTGACTAAATCTTGCACAAATATGCTAAAGCATACTGCGATTTTTTCACCTAGATGACGAAGGTGGAAACCTCAGGTCCTCTCTTTCGCGATAATGTTGGCGGGCGTCGGGCCGCGAGACAGCCGGTGGCTCGACGAAGTAAAAGTGAATCGTGACAATACCTTGGCGGCGACTGCGCACTGCGTAAGTCAGTTTTGCCAACTGCGTTCGCGCGGCTTCACGTACCAAGTACCGCCTCGCGAGTTCTTATCGGATTTCACAGCTTCAACTCGCGCCCGCGGATTTCAAAGCGTTTTTGCGGACGATAACCAAATGACAGATTTTCTAAGGCGGATAGGTAATCCGACAGCAACTGTGTAAAGTGAATACCGATTTCGCGTATCGCGTGAATATCAGTTTTATTTCGTTCCGCCGTCGTAACGCCGCCGGCCGCTCGTATTGGATGTTACGCTTGTTTAACGTAAGTAAATATTTGGTTCGAACAAGTCTTTTTTTTATCATATATTCGAAACGTTCGGTGTTAGATTGAGGAAAGGTAAAGAATGAATTTTTGATGACTTTCAGCAAAAACTAAAGGAAAATGCAGTTATCTCAAATGGGGTTGTTTCCGTGGTGCATTCGCTTCGGTTCGTCCGTGAGCGAATGGTCGCGCCCTCAATCTGTCGAGCAACTAAAACTGGTTTCGTGTTTTAAAACACGTGTCGCCGTGACAATATAGAGCTCGATTGTATTTAATACTAAAATGAAAATATAGAGACGATATAAGTGTTTCGATAAAAGTAACATAGGTACCTATAAACCTTAAACGTTCTTAACGATCAAAACCCTGAGCTAAAAGACAGGCCCAGAGATTAGTCAGACCATATCTCATTAACATTGTTTGGAAACATTTTGTTAAATTACACATGAAAAGTAATTTCAGAATCATTCTTAGTTTTTCCAATACTAATTTAAGTTTTTAAGTAGGTATGTCAAAACTTCAAATGACCTATATTTAGTTTGTGGCGTAGGTATTTTTTTTTGTACACATTTTCGTGGTCACGACGCGGTATCTCTATGTATCTATGTACAATATGCGCAACTAGGTAGGTATGCTATAAACAAATAAAATATTTTATTTACTTGCCATTCTTTTTTCTGCGGCATTCAAAATTGGCGCTGACCCTAGGGTCGCGAGGTCACATACCTTTGAGAAAAATTTGAATTGGAGCGAGTCTCCTTTGCCCCCCCCCCCCCCCCCCCCCAAGGCCACCCTTGTTTGCGACTGTGTGCAATCGACACTCACTTTGAACAGTGAAAAAACTTCAGGGGATAACAAGCAAACCGCACACATACGTGCACCGAATTGTCAGTCTTGCTGCCAGATATTTGGTGGTCGTAACCGTAAGCTAACAAATCTGTATGCGACAGAGATCAACGGCCTGCCGAATCGCGGGCTCCTCGTAAATACTTCGATACATCCAACGCGCCCACTTTATTTCGATTGCAAATTACGTATTCTTTCTGCTTTCCTCGCACTGACGAATGAAAAATGTTCCAAGGTTGTATTTTTTACTGATTTGGCACTTTTGACAGTGAAGTTAACAAAAGATAGCGTTTTAATTAGTTACAGTCATTTGTAAATACGAGTTTAATTACTTAATTAAAACGCTACTTAACTAGGCAACTTATAACCAATAGGAAATTTATTACCTACATAGCTTATACATAATATCAGTATAAGGTACCTATTTGTACGAAATTAACGGTTTTTTTAAAATTTTTAAATTTTGTTTTGGGAGGCTTCAGTACACCCTGGGTGACTATTCCAGCCTCATTGGGAACTTCCAATTATTTTATTAACGCATTCAGTCAACCTTTGTCTCCAAAGCTTCTTCCAAGAAACGATATATTTTCAGGACATCATCAGACAAGAGCTGACCGAAGATTAGATTTCGCCGGTTTGTTTTATCACCAACACATGAAATAATAGTCTTATGCCGTACGATTTATCTGAATTTATTAGCGTTTCGTCAGTTTAAATTAGTCTGATGCATTGGTCTGATGTGATACACGTAATAGATGATCGCGGTTTGAAAAAAATTTCAAATAATCTTAACGGATGAGCTCACGCGGTTCGCGATCGGACAGTGCGTGAGCGGTCGTTCGATTCAGATGAAAGTGATTTTATCACTACAGATTAATTTGAAGACGTATACCTACCTACCTATCAAGCATTAGAATGATAATTTTTTTGTGGTCTCTAATTAATGTATCGTAAAGAGACCCTGGGTTATATCGATGTTTGAGTCGGATACAATCATACCCATCAAAAACAATACTTGTCAAAAAAACCAAGTCTCGCAACTCAGTTGTTCTGCGGTAAAAAGTTGTGAGATCCATGTAATACCAAGTCGGTTATTAATTTATTCGGTTATAAATATATTGAGACTTGGCCATCGCCTGAAAACACGTGTAAATTCAATTATTTAGTGCGATGGCCAAGTCTCAATATATTTATAACCGAATAAATTAATAACAGACTTGGTATTACATGGATCTCACAACTTTTTACCGCAGAACAACTGAGTTGCGAGACTTGGTTTTTTTGACAAGTATTGTTTTTGATGGGATCTCATTTCTTTTTGTATTTTGTAGACAGTTCTATTTTTTTCCTTTTCGGTACCTTCTACTTATTGTATATATGTATATCTATATGTGTATAGTTTTTCTAAGATATATTATACAACCTTACGCACTCGTAATAAGTACGAATACGCACGTAGGTACGTTTTTTGCATTAATAAATAATTTAATACATGTGTTTTCATGACGGGAATACCCATTTTTTGCTCGATTTGGCAGGGGCACTACCATGCGCCTATATTTATATGGGACTAGCTTAAACCCGCGGCTTCGCACGCAATATGATAATAACTGCCGTAATAAAACATCGTTACGAATAAAGCCAATATTGAAAAATTTAACTGAAGACTTGGCTGTATGGGCTTAATTTTTTTTTTTGCGGTCTTTTCTAGATTTTTTAGTTTTTCCTTGATTCATACACCAAACACTACTTATATTCCAAATTTGAAGCTTCTAGGTCTGCTAGAAGTGCCTTAGAATTTTGATGATCGGTGAGTGAGTGAGTGGCAAAATGAAGAAATTTGACCCGTTATAATTTCTTAAAAATACTGGTTCCAATTGAATGAAATTTGAAAATATGCTTATATAATATGCCTGCATGGTTACTGAAAATTTCAGTCTTCTAGTTTTATCCACAACGAAGTTACAGGGGGTCGAAAATAGTCTGAATTGCTTCGAGAAAAGGATGGTACGGCCGTGACGCTTTTTCGCTCGACTTGGTGGGGGCACGGCCGTGCTATATATAGTACCTAATAAACTATCAAAATGGCCGATTCTGAAAGCATTTTACCATGAAGTATATCATTGAAGGCTTCAAATAATAAAATCAAATGTGAAAATTGTGAATTAGTGTGGAATACCTTGTAATTAAATCACAAATATTATGATATTGATATATGTACCTAATACGTCTTTTGTGGAATTTATAATTTTTCTACAAATATGCACACTTGTAGGCCCTTAGCCTGAACTTAGACTAGAAGTATACATACGTGGAATACAATCACAAATAACAAAGTTTTTTTTTTTTATTTATTTACGGTAAACCTTACCGTAAACAAGTTCAGTATTGACCCTCACTATTTATTGACCTTTTGATTATTTGTTTAAAGATAAAAAGACTGACCCTTAAGAAAATCAATATCAAAAAGAAAGTTACACGAAAAGACTTTTAATTTCGTTTTTGTAATTTCCTATTCAAAGGGGTATGATAAACTTTGAAAAAAAGTTGTGAAATTGTGATGAAGCAGATCAACCATCCAATATACGCAGCGAAATAAACTGAAATTGAATTCGTCGCTATGCTTTACCATAGACGACGCTATCTGACAAGTTGTTATTCTTTACAACAGATAGCGTTTTCACTGGAAATACCTTGAATAAACCTTAATTATTAAATTTTTAACAAAAACTATGAGCTTCTAAAAACGTAACATGTATTATTTCGGAAATATACCTATCAGTTTTAATTTATAATACTTCAAAAATAACACTTTAATGAAAATATCTTAACCTACTAAAAATTATTAAAACAGACAATCCGTTCAATGATATATTATATCTTTCGACTTGAGGCAATTTGTAGTTTCGTAATAATAACTTGGGTCAATTGCATATAGCGTTGCAAATTATCATTTTGGGTATAATCGAAAACACTATGTTACACCTACCATCCCTTACAATGGCCGGTACAATTGTGGTAAGTATATTTTTCTCTTTTCTTGCTATGCACTTATGGAACCCTAGTAGTACGAACCGGACTCGCACTTTGCCGGTTTTCGTATTCGTAAAGAACTGAAACGTATCTCTAAGCTCGTCGTTTGATAGCTTCAGTCGAAATGATGTTTACTTTATGTCTTACCATCGGCAGTGACAGTAACCAATTTCCGTTTCTTTTTCCGTATACCATCGATCAAGTTAGACATCGTGCCTGTTGGTATATGAAAATATCGCTTCGATAAAAATATTTTATACATAGCATACGAATAATATTTTCATAAATAATACCTATCTATCATATAACATTACCAAGCTAGAACATAAAAAAGGTATCCTTCACACTTGTCGAACTCGAAACGTCTCTCGTTTTTTTATTTACAAACATAAAATTGGTTTTTCCGTATTAAGTACTTAAAAGTTATTATGAAATTTAAATAACTCCTCATCATCATCATCATCATCAGCCTATTTTTACCCCACTGCAGGGGCTTAGGCCTCCCCCAGGGTGAGGAGGGGGGCTTGGAGCTTAAGTCCACCACGCTGCTCCACTGCGGGTTGGGAACTGTAACGACCGCCATCTATTGACAGCGTCCGGGACCGACTGCTTAACGTGCCCTCCGAAGCACGGAAATAACCCCTCCCCCACCCCCAAATAAATGTGACCTGGAATAATAAATTCGTACTGGAAAAGAAAATAAAGATTCTAAAATTAATATGTAATTTAACAAAATGTTTCTTTAAAACAATGATAATGCATATGGTCTGTCGTTTAGTCTGACATTTTATGCACGTCTTCTATACGCTCCATCTTGATTATTGTGTTATCTAAAGTTTATACATAACTTTTTTTGTTTTGCGTAATACAGATTCTTGACACTCCAATAATTCCACATACAAGAACAAAGGCCCTTCTTAATCTGAATACTTTAAATTATTTTCAAAACAAAATATAATTCAATGTATAAAATGTATAAATCGATTCAAATCACGCCACGCCCGTAAGTCTTGAATTTAGCAAGCAATAAAAACGAACGCACATTCCTTAACGTTTGCATACGAAACGGTCCACATAAATAAATTATTATTCCGGCGTCCGTCTGTATCACAATTGTAAATATGTCGTAATAAGTTAAGTGCGAAAAGTTATAACCGATGACCAATAAACTATATGTTGGCGCTGTTAAATAAAGTCGATATGATACGCATCGTGCGTGCCAAATGGCTGGCGTAAAATCTCAATAAGAACACTTCGCTTGTGTGATGTGAAGATTTTCGTCTAATGTAAATCTTATTGGAAATGTAATAAGTTCACATAGAATACCCATAGATCTTGATTTACCGTATCATTGTATCATGACCCATGGACGTTTTTATATAAAGAATAGAATAGAATCCTCATACAAAATTTAGCAGTAAATACGCAACTCAACTTCTATTTACCAAATTGATAAGTAAAGACTAAAAAGAAGTATTTTTTCAACATCTTCAAAATTTTAATTATAATCTTTTATGAAAATAGTTAAGTATTTTTTCTTTTAGTGTCACTTAGTACTAATATATTTTAGAAATATATTCTATATTAGCACCAGGCCACAAAGTTACCGTATTACCACAGGAAAGCGCGTACGACTGACAATTTTACCGGCGCGCGTAATATTTATGTTTAAAATAGTAACCACGCTATATCGATAATTTATTTCGGAAAATATTTTGGAGAAATCTTCCTGTATATCTCCTTTAGGCACGATACTTACATATCTCTATTGGTTCATCAACATTCATGAAACGTTTCATGCAAGCTCGACGGTCACTGCGTTTTTCTGGGCACTCTTCGCCCACCATGCCATCACAGACATCCGCTCTATATGTAATATATTTCTTAACTTAAAATTTACCAAACTAAATTGACCTTTGATCAAACATGGATTAAGATTGGCCTAATTGTTTTATTTACAAACAAATCAGCGTTGACTCCTGACCCCCTGAACCGAACCCCAATTACGAAAGAACTGAACGATCATTGGCTCTCGAATCATGGATGTGATATATATATAGGTATACTAATTGTGTGGATGTAAAATAAATATGTGTATGAATATCTAATCTATAATATAAATTAAAAAATTAAAAAAAAAATTACAAAACCAATAAGATCCGACGTAAAAAACCATATATTACTTACGGTCATTGTAGATTTTTAATATTTTGTTAAATTACACATGAAATGTAATTTTAAAGACTTTATTTGCTTTTCAAGTACGAATTTTAATTATTTATTATTTTCAGAGACAAACAGCCACCAAAACACAGTATTGCTTAGAACTAAGAAACATTTTAACTGTAGGCATAAGTTACTTCTGATGAGAATAAAAAATTGGAAATAGAGGATGGAAGGAAATAGATTTTATATGTGTGTCACACTAAATTCTACTTCACAATGCTATGTCAATACCTACATTAAACGGCGTGTATTTATTCTGTGGCGTATACTATTTTGCTTACATTTTTGTGATCACACGCTGTATCTATACGTATAGGTATAAATGGACAATCTATAAACATGTTGGTCTATTAATACTTTAATTAATTTTTTTTTAATTGAATTAAAAATTAAATTTTACCTGTCACCGACATCAAAAATAAATTATGTATCGTCGTTTGCAATTTTTTTTTTGAAAAGAATTTCAAAGTGGTAAATAAGTGTAATTTTTATATTAGATATGGATAGGTTTTCTAAACGCTTCGATAGGCTTTCATCGTTTATACCATGGAGTAAATAAATTTTACAGCAACGTTTGGTTTTCATTATAGAGTCATAAATGTCACTTCACAGTATCGAAAATGTCAAACGCAATTTCGCGAGGGTGAAGACCGGCGCTCGGGGACCTCGCGGACTTAAACTCGCCATTTTGCACCACAGAGTACCTATGAGTGGTTAGACGGTAAACGCAGAAGAGGGCTTCTAGTCAATTCGTACTTTTATGGTTTATACGGAACAAGTGACAAAGGAAACGACCGTTTGAAAACAAAAAATAAGAGAAAGAAATTCTATAACTATTTCAAAACTGTTGTGGAGGGGCGTGCTCACTGATAGAATACAGTTTCGCTAGTATTTCTTTAAACAAGTACTGTGTTTTATGTAAGTTCATCCTAATTATCTCTTTCCCAATTACTTACTTAACTTTGTGACCAGGAAGCGCATTTATGCACATATTGAGCGAGCTATTTAATTAAACACTTCGTTAATCTAGGAGTAAGACAACGAGAACACTGAAATTCTTTAACGCATGGTTGGTCTTCATCGGAAGTCATACCCTTTGAAAAAACCCAGTCATAAAGTTAAATCTGAAATTTCACCCCCACTTTTAAATTAATCTTCAAATTTAAATGGGACCCCTTAAGGAATAATAGCCCATTTTATAAAATAAGAGTTATTACAATCGGTTCACAATCGGCGAACACATCGCTTAACTACAAAAAAAAAAGTTTGACCGAATTGAGAACTGCCTCTTTTCTGAAGTCGGCTACGGTCAAATATTTCAATGAATAAAACCCATTGAAGCCATTTTAGAAATAGTGATTACTAGTAATTACTTAATAATAATAACGTACACATCATCCACAAAGTCTAGGCCCCAAACTAAGTATTAGCTTGTGTTTTGGGTACCAAGCGAAGACACCACATACATTTATATACGTATGTGGTTATATATAACAACCAAAACTCGGTATCAATATTCATCATATAAATATTGACCCGACCTGTGATTCGAACCCAGGACCCCCAGCTTCGTAGGCAGGTTCGCTACCCACTAGGCCAAGCGGTCGTCGTTATATTATTATTATTAATTGATTATCTCATAATTTTAATAAGCGTCAGAGGAATGGATGGAAAAAATACTTATATACCTATTTATCATTTCATGCGTGCCTGTCTATGGTGCCTGTGTAGTTACCAACGGTGATTTTACCATAAAATTTTGACATCTGTCTGATTCGACCGATTGGAAGTAGACTAATCGATTGTTGGCCTAATCAAGGTGAAAATCGATTATATTCTATTGAGTGTCGCAACTGAGACGGCGCCTGTCCGCGATAATGCAGCATTTAATTTCAATTTTCGAGCGAGTTAACTTCGACCTTGGATCGATTTGCCGTGACGTGACACAACCGCGGACCGACGAAAATACAACTGATAAAACAGCTTTCTAAGTGTGACATAAATTATTGTCTTTCTATTAATCAATAATTTCGAAAAGTTATAAAATCGTGTCAAAATCCTTACGAATACGTTAAAAAATTCATTATAATTTTGACACTAATTTACGTCCATAAAACACAAAATTGTTTATTATTTTAAATTCATTACTGCTTAGAGGTAATTGAACATGGCTTAATATTTTGTTGTGTCTCATTCAGAACCGTAACTCGTCTTCTTCTAAATATAAACACTTGAAAACGTTTACGGCATCGTAAACTAACAACCTGTGTACCCATAGTATGTCGGCCAGATATTATGTACGCATGCGTCAGTTTAAACACACTCATACCAGAGTATGTCTACCAATCACCACTACGCTACAAAGTTTTCCACTCGCACATACTTGCATTGTAATGCTTCATTGGTTGTTCAATGACAGTCAGTCTGTATTTTTGTTACGTCTGTGGCAATATATCACTGGATGAGGCAAAATATATAAATACTGTGTTTTACCTCACAATCTTAATACAATAAAATTTAAGATTTTAACTAACCGTCGTGCTTGACTGAAATGAAAAATAAAATTTACCCATGCAGTCTACGGGTCACGCGGCGCCACAGCGCGGCATGGTCATGACGGTAAATTGAAATCTTTAATTTATTTTTGTTTTGAAATCGTGAGGTAAAACACAGTTTTTAATTATCACACTCTTTTTAGAGTGAAATAATTAAATAAAATAATTTAATAAATTCAAAATAAAGTGCCTTTCATTAATAAATACTTGCATTTGCTTACTTCCGTGTTATTTACATGTCAAAATGTCATTCATCATTAATAATGTCAATCAAACCAAATTTTAATAATAACGATAATCATATGAACTTAAATAAGTACGTTTGAATCTTTATGGTTTGAATAGTGTTTTGTGATTGAGAAAGTTACTTAACTTCTAAGTAGGAAGGCTTTCAAAGATATTTTCGTCACGTCGTCGTAGTTTAAAGTAAAAAAAAATTTAAACCTTTCCCCTGAGAGATTTTATCTTACTCTGCAAACTGAACAATAAAATTACCTTTACTCTTTCGTAAAAAGTTATATCTTATTCTGTTTCGACATACACCGTATTCTATAGAACATAGATCATCAAATGTGATAAATATATTTATATTTTATATGGAGCGTGATTCTAATAAAGCATTATTAAATGTAGCGGAACCAGTCGAACGACGTAACCTTTACCATTGGCATTTTACATTATGATATTTTCAATATCACACTGACATTAGTGTTCAAATGTGATCATTTTTTAAACGAATACAATAATTAAAAGTTTAAGACGAGGCAATATTTTTTAATAAAGTTTTAAGAGTTTTGCTATTACATTATCTTTGACGACAACAAGATTGGAATGATAACACCATTATGTAAATGCATGTCAGCTCATAGTTTTTTAATGACACTATAAAATATAAGGGATGATTTTTCATCATCTTAAAAATTTGAAATAAGGTAAAATCTTTGATGGAAATAATAAAATGTGCGTTTTTTCTTTTAGTGTCACTCAGTACTAAAATATTGAGATATGACGTCGTAAAGTTGTCGTATTACCGTGGGAATGTGCGGGTATAGTTCGCCTCAAACATTATGTCGGATCAGAATACAACACTTTATGCGTGCTTGCGCAGATACAGTTCTATAGCTATACCCCTCGTTCCACTACGTCCTGCTATACACCTAAAACAGTGGCCCTACTCTGACTTTTAACACGACACCGAAACATATGATTAACCGAAGTAGCGCCGAATACGTTTCATTTTAAAAATCCGGTTGCTAGGACTATGGGTGAGAGTACGCATTTTTGAAATGGTGCATATTCGGCGCTAACTCGGCGCTGCGTTAATTATTTACCAGAGTACGGCCGCTGGTTACTGCGACGCGATTTGTGCTTGTCTACGTTCGGTTCCGCCGTAAAGTTTGATTGTAACTGTATTTATGATTGACTTAGTAACTTCGTTGCATCGATAGTCTTTACAGGATTTTTTTTTATTTGAAGACTTTCCTATTCAAAAAAATGGAAATTTTAGATAAGACCTATTGCTTAGAAAAAACTGGAAAGTGATGAAAAAATCTCCCACTAGAACTTCTGGCGTACATACGTTAGTATACGCAATAAATATTGCTTCAAAATAAAAAACGAAAGAAAAGAAAATTTAAAACCCACGACAAAGAAAATGTTAAGAAAAAGAATATTAAAAGAATGGTTCATTATAAACAAAAAAATAATTAAATAACTGCCTTAACCTTTATTACCTTATAATCTACCTAAAAAAATAAAATTTCTGATGTAACTTAACCGTTGTGCTTGGTACGATAACAACTACATTTTATTTGTGTAGTTTACTAGACACGCACGACAACGAATTTTGCTATTTCAGGTCGATTTTAAGTAAAATAGATTATTTGATTATTTCACTATTTTTAATAGCCCACCTTTTTTATATTTTTTTTACGTTTTTTTTGTCGTGAGTTTAAAATCATTTCATTTTTATCATTACTTTTTAAGATTAGTAGGCCTGTACCCAAAAGTGGGATGTTTATAATCAGATGATGATGGTATCATAATAAAAAGCTGTTTTGAGTAAACATTTATACTGCAGTGCTCCTGCTGCTTAGAACCGTAAACTAATTTAGAACCTATTCTGGGTTGATGTTACCTATGTAATGCGAAACACAGCACCTAAATATGCTTAGCAATTTTAGAGAAACACATCTACTGTAGCGTCCTTTGGTGGCCATAACCTTAAAACATATTTAAAAACTTGCTCTGATACAATGCCTATGTAAGTGGTTAAAAAAAAATCGGATCGAAATCGCAGCCGTTTCAGAGAATCATATTTCCTGCAGCATCCCCTGTTGGCGTTTATTCTTAAAACACATCTGAAAACCTAATCTGATATGACACCTACAGAATACATAAACTGCATCGAAATCGGTCTAGCTGTTTTTGAGGAAAATGTTAACAACCTACGCACAAACGCACAACTTTTTATTCCAAACGCATACTGTTTGGGTCCCGTTGTGGGTAAATATTGGGTCGGGGAAAAAGATCCTTTGCATTTTATATGAAAACTCATGACAAAGTTTTTTTCAAAGTTTATTTACATTTACATACGATGTATATGTGCCACTTTATTCGATGACTGTCTGCCATTTTGTAGGTAGTGACCCGTTGCTGTAGAAATTTTGGGACTTTTGATCAAAAAAACGCTACATGTACTTTTGGCGGTCCTCTCTTGATCTTAACCTGATACTGTCTAAAGAATTCTGAAGAGACCGAAACTGGTGGAAATCTGAAGGTGCAAGGTCAGGGCTATATGGCGGATGCATTAACTCCGCCCAGCCAAACTCTCTTAATTTTTCTTGAGTGACTAAAGATGTGTAAGGTCTAGCGTTATCGTGATGAAAGACCACACCCTTTCTATTGATTGATTCCGGCCGCTTTCTCTCCATTTCTTGCTTTAATCTCATCAGTTGTTCGCAGTAGAGATCTGCATCGATGGCTATGCCCGGCGGTAAAAGCTCATAATGAACAGTACCCTTCCAATCCCACCATACACACAGCGTCACCTTATTGCGAGTTAGCCCGGATTTTGCCACAGTCTGTGAAGCCTGACCGACCTTTGACCACGACTTTTTTTGCACGTTCTTACCGTACTTGATCCACTTCATCACCAGTTATCAATCTCTTCAAAAACGGTTCGGTTTCATTACGTCTGGCGACTTAATACAAATCGCAATTAAGTTCACGGTACATTTAGGTTTTTTTTCAGCGAGCTCATGTGGCACCAAAATTTTTGTAAACCCAGCTTTTTTCAAATGGGTCACAACTGTTTTGTGGTCAATTTCCAGATCTTGAGCTATGTCGTACCTACTGATATGCCAGTCTTGCTCCAATTTCTCAAAAATGGCGTCCACATTGGCGTGACAGGGCGACCACAACAAGGTGCATCTTTGACATCAAAATTCTCGAATTAAAAACGTTTAAACCAACTTTGTGCTACTCTTACTGACGCCGCATTAAGGTCATAAATGTCACAAATTTTTTTCGCAACTTTCTTTGCATTTTTTCCTTTTTTATAATAAAATTTTAAAATGTATCGAATTTCTTCATTAGATTCACTCATTTTGACAGAATGAAAACCGGCGGGAAACCATATTTTACTAAATTGTTTCTTTTTTTGAAATGTTACCTTTTTAATGGTATCAAAACCAGCCATATACATCTAGTACAACTAAAGAGATTTTTTTAAAAGTATATACAAAGTATATGCGAAAAGACTTTTTCCTCGATCTAATATATTTTAATAACAATTACTATCTAAAAATCCCAGCTCATATCATATAGTTTATTAGCTGCATAAGAATGACATGTGAGCATACATGTTGTCGACTGCTTAAGCACGCTCGGGGTAGCCCGCTCGCTATAGATGCGCCCGCGCTGTCTGTTGCAAACTGTGATGCAACGTTCGTTAGGTTACGTGGCGCGATGCTACGCTACGTGATCCATAGCATACTAGAACATATTTGATTTAATTTGATATTAATTAGTTTTTAGCTACTTTGTTACGTAAATAAATATATTTTAATTCAATCATCAAGCCTCTTTATTAATGAACAATTTTTATTAATTATGATTTGATTATAATTTTACCATTTTCCTGTATTTATCCTGTTTTGATTACATGTTTGATAAGATTCTTTGAGGTAATTATTTTAATAGCATATTAATCAAAATGCATTAGCAAAATGTCAGACTCGGTGATTAGATAGACCCATACGTCACTGTATTATACAGACATTTTTTGAAATCCCACTACGAATTTTACATGTGTTTCACGTAAAATTTTACTTCACTGTGAATATTTCAAAATATCAAGTGGCGTATATTCGGTCAATTTTTTTGCTCACATTTTTGCTGTCAAAAATTATTTATTTATTTATTTATTGTGGGAAAACCAACAGCTGTTAAGATACAATATTAATTGAAAATAAAAACAAAATTTAGCCTATTACAGGTTTCCACTTATATATAACTTTTTACGCTTAGGAACTACGAACTACTTACTTGAATTTCGATAGAACTAGAATAAACTGCATATATATATATCGGTATACCTACTCCATATACTCGGTATATCTCTGAGTGTCGTGATGTGATAGCCCAGAGCGCAACGAACCTGTCTCAAATTTATAAAGCCCCATAGGGCTATGGTTCGAATCCGAGCGTGTACCAATGAGTTTTTCTGACTTAAGTACACAATATCACTGACACCGTGCTTCGGAGGGCACGTTAAGCAGTCGGTCCCGGACGTTGTCAATAGATGGCGGTCGTTACAGTTCCCAACCCGCAGTGGAGCAGCGTGGTGGACTTAAGCTCCAAGCCCCCTCCTCACCCTGGGGGAGGCCTAAGCCCCTGCAGTAGGGTAAAAATGGGCTGATGATGATGATCTCTATGTACATCCATAGGCAATTATGGGTTCAGCTACGTATTGTTGTTCTGTAAAGTAAACGAAAAACTGAAACCCGAAAAACGATCCCATAAAGTAAAACTTAATTTATGTCCTATCGAGCGACGATGTTTTCGTGCGTATTATTTGCTGGAATACGTATACCTATTTTTTTTTCTAAATATTAATGATTTTTTTCAATCAAGAACATTAAAGTCTATACCTATTGATTGCCAATTATGAGGGGTATAGACGGTTTTATCAACTTTTATAACAATGATTACAATGATAATCTAATTCTTTCTATGAATTAAGTGTAATTACGAAACATGTTGTTACTATAAAAAGCTTTGAAATCAGCAGTAATATTTTCAAAAACCATGTAATAAAGGGCAATGGATTTTAGGAATGATTTTAGGTACTTTATAGTAGTATAGTATAGGAACCACAAACCAGTCACATGCTAGTCCGGTTTTTGGTTACTATTAGAAATTTTTATGTGATATAACTACGAATAAACTATTTTCAGATTTTTCGCTTTACTGGTGCTTTTAGACCTTGCTTTTTGCCAACGGGAAGTATCTTGTAGATTTCGATTTACTTGCCAATATTAAAATGTGCGGCCTAAAGGGAAGTATTTTTCGATTACCTTGACGTAGAACCGTTGTCGAATCTCAGCTTTGAGAGATTGTAAATCTAAGTATTTGATATTAATTTAAATTTGATTCCTCCACGCGGACAGACAGACAGATGGACCACGAAGTATTCCTATAAGGGTCCTTTTTTTCTTTTTGAGGTACGGAACTCTAAAAATGAAATTAATTTTTATTTTCAGTGAACTTGTAATGACCAGAATAAAAAGTTTTTATGATCCGGAATGAAAGCAATCGCGAATACTCTACGAGTATTAATAATGAAGTTTCCGACATGCATAACTCGATAAAGCAACACTCGGTAAAATGACTGCATATTGGCATTTAATTTTCATTTATTTTAAAGCACTTTTTAGAACATTAGCCAGCAAAAAAAAAACTAAATTGAAGGGCATTTACTGAAATTGCTATTTTTTTATTTAATTAAAATACAATAATTAAATTAAAAATTTAAATTAAATATAAACTAAAAATACCTACAAATGAAATTTATCCAGTAATCCACTCCTCGTCACCCCTGACGCAAAGGAGCCCATGACATCGCATTGCCGCGCTGAATGGCAATGACAATTTTCTGTACCAAGAAGGAACTGAAGCGGGGGTCGAATCCCCTTTTCGTCAGACGACGGCCGATGCCCGCGACGAAATGTTTGGTTATATTTATGTTAAGTTTATATTTTTAGTTATTAATTAATTTTTAATTTGGTATAAGCTTTTATTTCTAATTTGTATTAGCTTTTGTATACGTTTTAAGACGAACGAATTGGAATATAACCATTTATGATTCAATAAATGCTGAAAAAATAAAAATGTTATCTTCGACCTATGTATGGTTTATGGCACCGTTATAGAAGAATGTGTTCATAGATATCGATTTTATTTCAAAAGTAGTGGGTGCACTACACTCTACAAATACGCCAATAACTTAATCGATGTAAACCATTTTTCATATAACACAGCTGTTCAGTTAGGTTCATAAGTCATAGTAATTTATCGAACTCTAGTACTTTGTGGTTGTTATCATTTAACACAGTATATTTGAAGATAATCCAAAAGCGAAAACATTTATAATTACACATTAATTAAATTAAAAAGATAAATTATATTACTGTCGTCACTGATATCCATAATTGTTTACATAAAGCATTTACAGCGCATCACCCGTATATTGTAATTACACTAAATGAATGCGATAATATTCTTGAGTATTTATATAGTGGCGCCAAGAAGAGCGAGATCACGATGTGGCGGTCGATGACACCTGCATCTGCATTTCGCATGCGCTGTCCATTGCAGTGCATTTATATTTTAAATGTCTGAAGAAGGGCTTAATTCCAAACATAAATACTTATGCTATATAGTTAAAATATGGGAAGGAAGATTTTCGTATCTTAGTATATATGAATTAAAAGCGTTTCCGAGCTTTCTTGAAATAAAAGACAATTCCAAGAATATAAAAGAACAAATTATTATTTATTCGGTACAAATCTTTATGAAAAATTGTAACTTCAATGTTGAACATGATTGCTTTTAAACAACTCGATCTCATAACTTGTAGTACTATATGCGCTTTACGTAGTATATAGTAGATAGTATAACAGACAAAAACCAAAGTTTTTGTCTGTTAAACTTAGTCAGTAAATTAAATTGAAAAACTTAATTCAACTTTCAATAAATAATAATAATAACGTACACGTGACAACAACATCTAGGCCCCAAACTAAGCCTTAGCTTGTGTTTTGGGTACCAAGCGAAGACACCACATACATATAACAACCAAGATCCGGTACCACTATCGATATTCATCATATAAATACTGACCAGACCTAGACTGACTGACCAGACCGGGACCTCCAGCTTCGTAGGCAGGGTCGCTACCCACTAGGCTAAGCGGTCGTCTGTACATGAATGCACTGTTATTCAACCCGGCTCATGGCCTCGGTAACGCTTATGCCTGTTTCTCTGTAAATAAAATAAGCAGTATTTTCGGACGTGTGATGGGAACAACACTAACTCTTTGTATCGGTTGGTAATTGTAATTCTATTACAGACTGTTACGATAACGTTGTCGTCACATTTTAATCATTTTTCTGAATAAACATAGCGAACGGTGAAAGTTCTCATAGATCGCTTCTTGTGTCGACTTTGCTGTTTTTGTGAATTTTTTTTCCACGAAACCCGATCGATAGCCGAGAATTACGCAGAAATATTTCTCCGATGATGAAACCTCATAATGAGTTTGATAAAATCGTTCCACGCCGTCGCCTGCGACCTACCTCTTTACAATATTTACCTAATTTGAAGTTACAACAGCCGAACGCTCTATGTGTTACTCGCGAAGTTATTGCTTACTGCTACGCTATTCCGTTGCTTAAATCACGATTGAGTTTCAACTGAATTCCATTATTTGATGATAATCAGACGTCAGGAGTCGAGAATAAAATTAATTTTGGCACGAGTCTAAACGAAAAAGCATCGATTTTGTTGGTGTTTTGTGAAGTAACTTTTATGAAGCTTTTACTTTGTGCCAACTTTTAATCATTAAATCATACGATCAATTTATTGCGCAGTCATATTTGTAGGCACTAAACCATTGACACGTGAATCCGCTTCGCACTTGTCCCGTTTATATTAAATCATGATGTAAAGTTAATTAATCGTAGCATATTCTAACATTAATATGTTAATATATTTTCTAAAAGGAAAAGTAACTTACGTTTATAAGTCAAGCCGTACGTTCAAATCGGCGGCTACGCATCTTTTATTCATAGAAAATTTTCTCGCAACAGTCGCCAATACATATAGCTTTTGTAATTTTTAATGCCATCGATATAGATATTTCTATTTGCGTATATACATTACAATAATAATAGAATATTATAGAGAGGTGTTACATTACTTTGCGCATCATACTTTAATGGCTTTTATATGTACGAAATCTTTAAATTAATAATAGTTATTAAAAGCCGATAATTACTTAATATATTTAGCTCAAACAATAAATAAATTTAATTTCGGGTCTGGCCAACAAAGTCATCTAAAAAATAGCAAATTTCATAATTTTACGTAAATGCCACTTAGTAAATTATTTTTAGTGCAGTATTAACATTTATCTGTTAATGGTTTTATTGATCAAGTATAGAAAAGTTTGTTTCTATTATATTATTAATAACTCGCATCACGCTCTGGCGGATCAAACTGTTGTTTTCAACGTGAGCTTCCGGTCTTTCTTAGTCTACCAGAGCACATTCTTTAGTTGACAACGGGTTGCAAACGAATGTTTAAGTTAAGTAAATAAACTACCGACGTTCCCGTACAGTTATATACTAGTTTATTGCCCCTCACCGTCAGATGTCACAGAAACGCGTATATCAATTTTAAACTTTTAATAATTGTAATTTTGTCCAAACAAGCAAATTTTTTTGGCATATTACCGAAAATTAACAAATTTTCAGATTTTCTTAACGTGTTCTGTGGAACACGTTACCAAACGTTTTACCAAATTTCATGATTCTTGGTCAACGGGAAGTATTCTATAAGTTTTGAAGAGTAAGTTTAGGAGTATCAACATATGTGACATAAATGGCCATATCTTTTAATTGCATTGATTTTTTACGTACCGAGGGATCGTAATCCTCAGATATTGATTTCGATTTCTATCTTTACCCATTCCTAGAAAAAAAGGCCTCGGCTGGCAGACGGACGGACGAACATCAAATTGGTCTTATACGGATTCCGTAAATTTAAGTACAGAACCTTAATAAATAAAAAAGAAAAAAAATTGAGCTTTCAAAAATATAAGCTTACAGGGCTAACGTCTTCATTCTTCTCTTTGGACGTCTTTTGAACTAATCAACATCTTCTATCAAGTAAAACCTGCTCCATGCGTGTCGTATTAACAAAATGTACCAGCTGCCCGCTTCTTAGGGTCTAATTGTTCGCATGTCCAGGTGATAAGTTATCTCAATGTTCACAAGTCACGAGCGCAGCCAACGCTCAGTACCTCTACAGTTCTGGCGCGATCTTTAACTTTCTACTAGCGACTCAATTACGCCCGAGTGACATTTCGAGATCGCGCCGAGATGGCCCAATGGATAAAATTGTTCACAGTGCGTACGATAGTGTAGTGCGAACATAACAATGGCACCGTGTAACCAGAGTGTATTTTAGGAATCGGTAATTTGACTATATTTAACAGTGCGGACTAAGGTCCGTGAAAGACGCAACAAAGTAAAACATAATCGCGTTTTAAACGTTGAATGTAAATGGGTGAAACACGAAAATGGACGAACATATACGCGTAAAGAAACACGTTTCGCACTATGAATATCTGTATTAAATAGTACAAAACAGTTAAACAGAAACGCTTTCCTTCTATTCAAACCATAATGTTACTGACTTATGCGCTAGTGACATACACATTAATTAATAATAATAATAACGTATACATCACAACAACGTCTAGGACCCAAACTAAGCATTAGCCTGTGTTTCGGGTACCAAGCGAGAACATCACTTACATATAACAACCAAGACCCGGTACCAGTATCAATATTCATCATATAAATTCTGACCCGACCTGGGATTCGAACTCGGGACCTCCAGCTTCGTAGGCAGGGTCGCTCGCTACTAGGCTGAGCGGTCGTCTAAATTACTTACTGTACAACGAGCATGGAACGAATATGTTTTTGTTATATAGTAGATGACACTTGCTCGATGAAAAAATTCTATTCATTGGCTTTGCACAAATAAAATCATAACGTGTACTTAAGATTGATTTCAATCAGCCAATTATTTTGTAAACAAACATCAAACAATTTCTCAATTGATACATTCATGTTGTAATCATTCAACAACGTTCGTTAAAACCTGTCGAGTCGGTTATACCAAGCAATTTCCTATTGCATGAGTACGCCATGAACTAGAGCCGTTATACTCAGCTGTGTGGTGATTTAAACAAATGTTGTATTGTAAATAGGTATTTATACTGTGTATTAAAAAAAAAACACAAGGAAATGAATACGTTGTGTTTGAGATAATGATTAGCTTTGTACTAACCAATCAGTCAGTTTGATTATCGGTAGTTCCAAATGTCAGTACACATATATGTGAATGTTGAATGTGCGCACGGCATGCACCGCTAGGCGCCTGCACTCTGACCTTGCACGCGCCACTTTCAAAGTTGCCTCGCATTCCACCGCAGTCGCAGCAAGCTTGGTTCCGTTACATCTATTGTTACGCAAACTGACATAAATACGTACTTGAAATTCCTTACTTCGTACATCCCGGTTAGTCACTCTATTACATATTTCATTTTATGAATGTCATAAAATTTAATTAAATATCTTCCACGGTCTAAAATTTTTTATTTGTGCATAACAAACATATAAGAGGTCATAAATACAAAAGTACAATATTATTTTTTGTTAAACATGTCAAACCGTCACCAAAAAATGATTGCAAATTATTTACTTTTTAATAAATACCAAGCAAACTCGACGACCTTGTTGGGCAGGCGTTCATAAATTTTTATAGCTTCTAAAACCTCTAAAAACTTATAGTTGTTTTTTTTTTCTTTTTAAGTACATTTGGGGAAAAAATAATAATCGTGTTGCAGCGCCAGTCGATCGACGCAACTTCCGTGACCACGCACCATCGGCGGCTACGCGGTAAACAGAAGCGAAAAGAATTCGTGACTACCAGTAGGTACGAACCGCGACGGTGAAATCAACGCTAACGATAAAATGAACCACTTACTACACAAATCATACTATTTGGATACAAAATAGTATTTCGCCAACGCAGAACATAAATTATCGATTTGTCGAAACAACTAATAAAGTGCTAATCTAATTCCATAAAAATACAAATTGACTAGAAGCACTCTTCTGCGCTTACCGTCTAAACGCTCTTCTTCTAGTTAGTCCCCACACGTCAACCTTCAATCTCGTGAAATTGCGTTTGACATTTTCCATACTGCGAAGTGACATTTCTGACTCTATTAAAACCAAACGCTGCTGTCAAATTTATTTACTCTATATATAGTTCACATGCTGAGGGTCCGGTCAGCACTAGTTTGTTCTAACGCAGTTCTACATGCCTAAAAATTCTAAATTTTGACCTAATTTGAAGTATCCTTCGGAAATCTAGCGTTTTCTGATATCCAATAACTTTCAGGAAAACTAATATTTGTTGCATATCTAATAACTAATATTAAAAAATTTCAATATACGTATGTATGTTTAAAGTATGTATTTTTGTACAACTTTTGAACTAAATATCTCTTAAAGAAAACTGAATAATTATATTGTTGTATGACATTCGATAAATTAAAAAAAAAGGATTTTGCCTAGTTCACATTTTGCAGTATCAAGTGCATTTTACCAAACCTTTGTATAAATTTAAATGGCATGTCTGCGTAAATTTATTCTGCATATTTTTGTACGGATTTCATCAAATTCTCTAGATATCCGGCCTTTGATCGGCAGACAGAAAGATACCATCCTTTTTTTTCGCAACTTTGCAATCGGACCCTAAAAACTATAATTTGTCGCAAAGACAAATAGTCAAATACGTACACGGGCTGTGGTCTCAATGTTTGTACTCGTGTATTATGTAAGTATTACACAATACAGCCGTGCAGTTTAATTGAAATAAAACAATGAACATAACAAAAGTTACCGAGTACATCTCAGGCGAGACTAAGTGAACACGCCTCACAAATATAATTTTGTGCTAATGTCTCCTCCCGAAGGTGTTTTACTGAACGCGTCCGAATTGTGTAATCCTAATCATGATGTGTTTTGTTACTAATTGGTTGTTAAATGGATTTTACTTAAGAAACGAAAAAAATTCTAAGAACATGTAAAACTTGGAAACGTTGCTTTGTGAAATAGTCTTATTATTCCGTGCACAGACGGTAGGTATACGTCCGGTTGCACTTTCTATATTTCTGACTTAAAACTAAAACGTATTAACTTAGAACTAAATTCTTACTCGAAAGAGACATCAACGCGTCACATACAAATAAATTACTTCCACTTTCTACTTTGATACACAACAATTATATGTTACGAAATATAATTCGTGTGAAAAACTTGTTTAATTAAAATATATGTACAGTGACAGATTTCATCATCACACACACAACTTCGTATTACAATGACAGAGTAAAATATTTTTGATTGTAATTAAAAATTAACACCTTCTTTAATTCAATTTTATCGATAACGTCGGTGCTTATAAACAGAGTAGGAACAATGGACGCATTTCGCAAATGTCCGCGAATGAGTGACAGCTTACGTACCGCTTGGGAAAGAGAAGAGTCGGCCGTTTTAAATGCCACCGACGACGACATTCCCACGGCTCATCTTTGCCGGTTCCTATTAATTTGTGTGTCTAGTTCAACACCAGTGGCTCCCGGAACAAACTTTTCCGTATGACGTAACAGCGATAAGCGTACATATAGATATATTTTCTTTTTCTAAGGAAAAGTTAAGACAGTTAAGACTGTCGTCCGCGACCTTTCTTTTTTTCGTAGACTTTGTTTTATTTTTCCTTTTTCTATACTTTCGTGATCTTTACCATCAATGCTATTGTGTTTTTAATGTCGATAAAACATCTCTGAAATCTTCATCGATCATGAAAACCGGTAAATTTTTTGATGTAAATTCCAGACCCGTACATAAATGTATATACTGCGTTCTCTATATTTAACTATCAATATTATACATTAAATAAATTGAAAAATGAATTTTTCTTTTCAATTGCAAATTGACATAGCTTTATTTTAAAGAAAAGCTTTATTTTAAAGAAAGATCCTGTTAAAGATAAGGTTGCTTTTTTATATTAGAAACTTAAAACTAAAATACGAAGACTGAACGAAGAACGTGAACGAAATTAAAAAGCTGCGAATAAAAATGTTGCCATTCAAACCGATATGGATGAAATCAGTAATTACTATAGAAAATAGACACGTGTATATTACATTATGTCCAGAATTTATCTTGATGGTCAACTTCACTGACTTCAAATTATTTGTATTCCTGTATACTTTGATATAAACAACAACTCTCACGGCGTGCTGCAAAAACACTACCTAAAATAACTATCTATTTAGAGTCTCTATTAACCAATTGTATGATAACACTCATTTTTAAAATTCTAACTCTAGTCAATAATATTAAGTTAAGAATATCATAAAGTAGACAGCAACTTTAAGTTGCATTCTTGTACCTTGCTGTCGATCAGCTAGTGTCAGTCGGTTACTATTTTAAATTAAATTAAATTTTCCAAGTAATCTCTTTTAACTGTCTATTAACAAATCTCTTGAAATTCAAATTTTAATCTATATAAAAAACGTCCACATATCTATGTTTTGGTAGCATGAAATAAAATATTTATGACAGCAATAATTACCATATGACAACCCCTTCTGAATATAATACTTGCATACATTATTATTGTCTATTGTTATATTAACATGTATGAGACAAGTGAACAAAGATGTCTTGATCAATATTGAAATAAGGAAGCTGTTTCAAACGATAATGCACCATCATGTTACGTCGAGCGAATTATTTTGAATTTATCTCTAGGAAGGTCGTCGTGAAACAAATACTATAATTAATAATATCGTGCAAAGATTAATGCATTCAGTAACCTTCTATAATTTGGTATAAAAATTTTAACTGACTTTAATAATTGTTAAAGCTTAGAATCGTACTTTTTTTGTTCGATAAAATGAGCGGCGGTCAAACTAAGTGATCAGGCATTTATTAACGACGTATCATTTCTATGTCCGGCAAACTATTAATAATATCGTGACCACAGACAATACTTCATTAGATTGTTTATTGCAATTATTGTCTGTATAGGCAACAAAAGAGTCAAAAAAGATAGTAGTAATAGGTATAATAACCACACGATAATTGTTCACTCACAATTGTCGAACTATGAATGATCAGCCTGAAGGTTGATTGATAAAATTTCCCAGATGATCTGAATATACATGCGATTGAAGAATAGATATTAAAAATATTAATAATTCTTATTATATTTCTCTATATGTACGCATCATTATTATATGAACTGTTCATGTATTAGTTTTTGAGTCATTGAAATTGGATCCGTTTTAGAAAGGTTTGGATGGCGCCTTGGGCCAGATGTTTATTTTACCCTTTTTAGTTAACCAAGTAGGAAACACGTCATGAAGTTTCATAAAATCAGAATTAAAATTGTATAATTTGCAGAAGTAATAAAAGTATCAAATATTTCGTAACTATCATGGCCTTTCCGAATATAAGAAACACTGGGAATGATGATTCCTGTCTCTATGGTATCCATGACATAATACGAATGTTATCCATCAATAATATGTAATAATAGGTTTTGTAACTAAGAAACGCTCTATTTTCTAAATGTATAATCTTTTCGTTAGCAAACTATGATTGGTTTAATTTAATTTAATTTATACTAGAATTCGTGTTGTGATGATATATCATAGCACAATTTATTTTATTGTATGGTTCAAAGCAATTATCGAAACCTTTCACAACATCATAAAATATTTCGACATTTAAAAGAGCAAATTCACGTTACGCGTTGTGCCAACATATGCAATAAATTTTTAGGCCTAACTTATAATGTGAAAGATTTAGTTTTCAGTTAATAATTTCTTAATTTTATTGTAATAAAAATACTTTGGGTCCCGTCTTGTACTTTATAATTTGTTGTTTTGTTCAATGTCTATGTCTTAAGTTTCTATCCTTCTGTTACGTTACTGTATACGACTACTAAATATTTGAAAATTAGACGTTAGTGCCAGATGGTTGCACGAATAGATCTGTTCTGTTGTTGCCTTCTGTTGTTCTGTTTAAAGTACAAAATCTAAAAACGGAAGTTCTGCCTGACTATCCGACTTATTTGTTGGTTTAATATTAATCGGCACCTCATAAAACCATGGGTTCTTAACAGGAGAAAAAATTTTCATATTACGAAATCGATTTTTTGTAAGAAAAAACAATTGAACGATGTCGATGCTTTTCCACAAATTAGTTCTTCTGAGATAAGAGTTGTTTTTAATTCTATACGATAAACAAATAAACCCTTAAGTAAGACTTGCACTTGAATGCTTTTTTAAATGGTAAATCGATATTTAACGCTTTAAACTCAACCGCACTCGAGTCGGTGGTTAAGTCGAGTTCAAATTACATACACACAACGGTTATGAGTTTACCTAACAAAGGTTATAGAGCTTCTCGAACTCTTTGTCAAATTTATAAGGAAATATGTCGTTTATTTAACCAACATAGTAACATAATAGTGAGACACAGTTTAAGCAAAGAATATAATCGGGTTTGATTATAATGATGACAACCGCTTAGCCTAGAAGCTAGCGACCCTGCTTACGAAGCTGGAGGTCCCGGTTTCAAATCCCAGGTCGGGTCAGTATTTATATGATGAATATTGATACTGGTACCGGGTCTTGGTTGTTATATGTATGTGGTGTCTTCGCTTGATACCCAAAACACAGGCTAATGCTTAGTTCGGGGCCTAGACATTGTTGTGATGTGTATGTTAGTATTATTATTATTAATATTATAATGTATATCGTAAAATAAAAAATCACCAAAACATGAAATGAGCTGGTGAAACCTCAACAAGACGCGCCGGTATAAAATACACCATAAATATAAAACGAAACGAATGATAGCTGGAAAGAAATAACGGTTCATGCATAATAGATGGAGGACAAATGTTAAAAAAAAAACTCATTAGCATTATCTTTAAAAGCCCAGAGATTAGTAACTAGATATTTAAACCAGAGATTTCCTTCAGATATAAGGCAAAAAAAAATAGAAAAATCTGCCATGCTCGATGTAACACAGATTAGAATAAAATAATATTACACTTTTTACGTTAAAATACACACGGCCTTCAAATCTAGAAAGCAAAAACTATTGGATACTTACTAAAAACTTGTTTTTATGATTGACGTACTAAAATTTTAATAATTTAGAATTTACTTGTTTTGATGTTTAGACAAACTTTATATACATAATATTGTATGGATTTTTAAAACATTAAAAGCAGAAATAACATAAAATACAAAGTATGTTAGTAAAATACAATGGCGTTAGACAAAACATCGACGTTAAGAATTTGAATGCGAGAAAGGGAAACCACTTTTCTTTAGAGATTAAAAGAGATAATTATACAAAGAAATCTTGGATGTTAAATATGAAAAACAAAGACAGAAGCACACTAAGTAAAAGATCAGATATTCTGAAAATCGCTACAGGATATTATCGCTATCTCTATCAAAAATAAAAACCATTAATCAATATGCCAAATCTAATAACCGATTCAGAAACAATACCAATAATATTAAATGAAGGAACTGAAAAAGCAATTAAAACACAGAAACTCGATAAAGCGCCAGGATCAGACCAAATAACTAATGAACTGCTGAAAACTACAATGCCAAAAATTGCTCTTATTTTAACTGACATTTTCAATGAAATTATTAGAACTGAACAAATACGTATGGATTGGACCAAATCAATATTAATACTATTTTACATAAAAAAGGAAATAAAAGGGATATCAAGAACTATAGACCCATAAGCCTGATGTCAAACGTCTACAAAGTATTTTCAAAAATTATACTTTCTAGAATAGAAAAATCTATCGACGAAAACCAGCCTAAAGAGCAAGCAGGATTCCGAAGTGGCTTTTCGACAGTAGACCATATTCATGTATAGGTATTACCACAAGTTCTTCAAAAATATAATGAATATAACAAAACGTATTACTTAGGATTTGTTAATTATAATAAAACGTTTGACTTATTAGAACATGATTATATTTGGCAGGCATTAGAACTACAAGGAATACAATCTGAATATGTAAGCATATTACAAAATATTTCTTCAAAAAGTATTGCCCAGGTTAAACTAGAAACAGCAGGAGAAGAGTTTCCCATACAACGGGGTGTGCGTCAAGGAGACCCTATATCTCCAAAAATATTTTCGGCAGTCTAAGAGACGGTATTTAGAAATCTAGATTAGGACACATGTGGCACTAATATAAATGGAGAAAACTTAAACCACCTTCGCTTCGCAGATGACCTCATTCTTTTTTTCTGAAAATCCTTTCAAACTAGAGAAAATGTTACAGCAACTAGCTGATTAAAGTGCTAAAGCTGGCCCAACAATGAATACATCAAAAACCAAACTAGTAACAAAATCTAAACATAAGAATTCTATAAGAGTTAACAATGAAAACATTGAATATGTAGATGAATACATCTATTTAGGCCACCGAATATCTCCGAAAACACCATGGACTAAGAAATTGACCGAAGAATTACTAACACCTGGAGAAGAGTTTGGTCACTCAACGAAGTGATGAAGAACGAAGATATGCCTTTAAAAGAAATAAGAAGAGTTTTCAATATGTGTATACTGCCATGCTTAACTTATGGTTGTCAAACTTAGGCACTGACAGAAAAAATGGCAAGCAAACTAAGAGTCTACCAAAACTCTATAGAAACGAGTGTTATGGGTTGCAGAAAAAAAGATAAAGTCAGACTAAAGGACGTTAAAACCGCTACTAAGTTTAAAAATGTACAAACAGTTTATAGAACTCTAAAATGGAAATGGACAGGACACATTCAAAAATGGACAAAACTAATAACGGAATGGTACCCAAGGGATGGAAAGAGGAGGAACGGACGACAAACAAAACGATGGGAGGACGATATAAAAGATGTAGCTGGCCCTACATGGATACGGAAGTCAAAAAATAGAGAAGAGTGGACATGTTTAGAGGAGGCCTTTGTCGAAAGACAAACCGCTACAGCAGAGTAACTGTTTGCCGATAGTTGTAAAATATATATATAAGTAAGTAAATAAAGGTTTATTTATTTTTAGACAACAAGAAAATATCACTTAAATTTCGGTTTTTGAAAAAAATTGTTACATACAATTTTCACTTTAAAATATTTTTCCCGAAAGAATCATCGATACAGTAGCACGAGAGAGGAGCGTAAACGGGTAAAGCTGGGAGAGGTATCTCGCCAGCGGACACACCTGCCCGCAGGTCATTACGCCAATTCGATAACTTTGTGACGCCATATCTTAAATGATTTAGTTCTGAGTGATACTAAAGGAAAAAAAAAATATTTTCCCTGAAGATAACGAAATATTCAAAAAGAAAACCTTCAGAAATACTAGCTATGCGAGAACAGAATTTCGTTTCAATTTAGTTTGCGATAGCTATATCTGAGCGGACAAATGCACAGACAAATTTTGTTTCCTTTTTATATATTCAACTATGCATCTAGTTCTTATTAGCGGTCAATGGGTCACAGGACTAAACAACATGAAAACGTCCATTGTCTACATATAAGTGGACGTGTTGTGGCCAGTAAGGCCCACGTCGTGAGGCTCGCGACCCCGCAGCCGCGCCTTGAACGCAGCCGCACCACAATGCGCTCTTCGCCCGCAAAAACTCAAGCCACGTTCAGGCCACGCTTTCGTTTGTCACTCGGAGACCGATTTGGATTGTGCAACAGAAGGCCGCACTTGATATATTGACAAGTGCCGTTATCAGATTAACGATTACAAAAGCTTTTGTCGATTGCGCTAATATAAAATCGAGTGATATTAGGCCTTGTCAGTTGACAGGCGAACGAACGGACACCGACCGGCTCTCCTTGAGAACATCATAGATCGCACTTATTTAAAAAAAAAAAACTTTCATGCAACAATTTTTTGTCAATTACTTGCCTATATTACACAAATAATATGAACAGATTGTTTATAGTACTACGCGAACGGAGGAGTGTGAGATTTAGCATAGTTACAGTTTATGTTGAGTAGGAGTGCAGAAAGCTAATATTAATGCGTGAAAACAGCGAACTATCCAGTTTTTTCATCTATTTGAGCAAGTATTTATTAAGTTCGCATAAGAAAAACCCAAAAAAGCGAAAATTTATTCAATTTCTAAACATTCACTCTATACAAGCACTATAATTATCAGTATAATATTTTCAATGTTATTTAACTTTAACACGCTATTTCGCATTAACACTTTGTTTGTCTGGTACACGTGCACTGAACACTAATACATGTATAATAGTCCACATGAAAGATACAGCGTATATATTTCTTTTATATTTGTCGTATATAAAGAAATATCCAAATACATGTGTCGCGAAATTTTAAATAGATATTTTCAATGTTTCTGTGTTAAAATTTATTAATCACGTAAATTCCTTTATACAAGTGTAGACAACCTTTGTTTGTAATAGTAGTTTATAAATAAGTGTAGGTATATGAAAAACAAATATTGAATACAGTTTTATATTTATTGTAAATTCGCATGAGAATATGTATAACTCGTTTAATCTTCGATTACATACTTCACCTATCTTATTTAAATTAAGTAGTCAGGTGACTCCCACTACAAACGACGGTACGGCAAGAAAGAGGTTAAGTTATATTTTAATCGTTTACAAAATCGACGAGTCAAGGACGACGACGAATCGATTCGCTCATTCGTGCGGCAAATATCTCATTCGAAGGGAGTCCAGATTTTAAATCTTATTTTATTTCGCAGCAGTTTTTTTTTTTAAATTACATTAGGGTTACAATATTTTATAATATAAATCGTGATCGTATCGAATTTCTTATGCTTACTTTTTATCCCTCTCAAGGTATTTTTTAAATATTAGCCCAAATAAATTTTCTGATAAAAAATTACGCTGTCGTCAGCTGTTACTTTAATAATATTATTGTCTCTATCAAATTCATATCAACATACGAAAATAAAAAACCGGTCAAATGTTATTCGGACTAGTGCATCGAGGGTTGCATTATATCACACAATATATTTGTGCTACATATTTAGACATTTGTTTCCGAACAACTACAAACTACAATTAATCGGCATTTTCACTATATTTGTTATTTAAATGAGCGGAATGAATGCACTTCAAAATCAGAATTTGGTTCTTGATGCTGAACTTTCGGGATCGAGTCACCTAACTCTGGATATGTACCGAATTAGAAATGTTTTCAAATGGATTCATAGAAAACAAAATGTGATAGACGTACAGTCACGAGTTATAATAAAAGGTTATGTTTTTTTTTTTATCACACGAATGAAAGCCTAAAAAACACTCAAGAAGTATTTGTAAAAAGATTTTTTTTTCATAATGAAGATAATAAATAAAAAACAGCTCTTAAAATATAGCTCATAGGAAAAATGAGTATCAAGCCATGTGGAAGAGATGATGTCGCTGGAGGGGTCGCGACAAAAGACTTAAAACGAAAGCCGCCCTTTGAGACAGGCCACTCGCTTCGAACATAATCGATAGTAAGCCAGTGACTTTTACAATAAAAATCGTACACAGTAAAAGGTTTTACATGTTTATATCACGTTAATGGCAATATATGCTAAAGCTATGGCAATTACCTGCCAAATTGAGTTAAGCTTTTATTTTGCCATATGATTTTTCTTTAAAAATAAATCATTTATCACATTCACTAAAGCTATACCGCAGATGACGTCGTGCGAGGGAGATTTTTTTCTCTACTTACTCGAAAAAAAGGATATTATTAACCTGCGGAGCGGGAACATAACACTTTTTTACGTCCGTAAGTACAATTTTTTTTTAAATTGAAGCTGGATAAATATATGAAAGATCAGTTGAGACCAAAAAGTTCCACTTCAAACGTATACAACCTTTTTGGTCTCGCAGTGTCGTTCTTTTAATACAAGTCTACGACACGGTTTCAGCTTACTAATTTGTAGAAGGATTTTTGTTTATTTATATATTATATATTAAGAAAACCATCAGTTCACAACCTTATGTAATAATATAAATAATAGCAAGTAACTGTAATATATTGTAATATAATTGTCGTAAATTATTGTAATATAATTATTATTTATAAATGTTAAATAAATATTTTTATTTTCAAGGTTATAATATTTTACTCCGAAAAAAAATTAAGAATTAACATAAAATATATACTTATTGGAAACAAACTTTTTTGTTTGAAAATAAAGTAAAGCTGTCTGATAATATTTTCACATATAATATTTTATATGGAATAATACCAGCCAAATTGACTGATTGAAAAAAAAAATATAGATTTAAAGTGACTCCTCTCTTAGTAAATTATGGGAAAGAATTAAATTCATTGAATTAGTATAAAACCACATGGACAATATGGAAATCTGATGCAGTAGCCAATGGCTATATAGAGAAATCTTTAGAAAAGAAGGCTAAAACAAAAAGCCGTATTATTGAGATTATAAAACTTAAACCATCTATTGCTCCTTGGATAGGTAGGTACAAAGATAGGTAGGTAGATAGATTTAGGCACAAAAAACGCCACTTAAGTTTCTTACAGTGTTCTTCTTCGAGTGGTCGCGTACTAACCTGTATAAATTGAGCTTTATCACGTTCAAAAATGACAGCAGTGTCCTTATAAATGAATTTAAATTTTAATTTATTTATTCAAATGCTTCCTAATATACATACACCCATATACGAATAGAATTCCAACGTGACTTTTTCTTTTTATTAATTGAGAAATGAAAGTCAGATTATTCAATGTTTCATTCTCACCGTAAATATAGTATTTTACTCCCTTGGTTAGCATTCTATGACTATTCCCAACTGCATTGGATAAAAATTACTTTTTTTCATCAATCCGCCAATGTATTATATAAAACTACTAGCTGACTCGGCGAACTTCGTACCGCCTCAGAACTTCGAACAGCTTTAGAATGTGTATTTATTTACAGATTTCTCCCCCTGGTAGCCCATAACCACAATCCTTTCTAAGAACTTGCTGATTCTATGTATATTAGTCATTGGACTCTACGGAACAACCTCCGAATAACTCTATCGGTCGGTTCAATGTAAATTAACCATAATTCGGCTAACTATAACCGTCGTGTTCTTATACGTTTACCGCAGGTTATTCGACAACAATACCACCGCTGAAAATCACCGACGAGTCCGGCGGTAAATATGCAGGTGATGACTATTCTATGGCTATATGCTATCCGTCGCAATCCTTGCTGACGCAAATTTTGACAAGTTTTAGATTAGATTGTCTATGGTGTGACCATTGCAGAGGATCGCATAACCGAACCGGTAGACTTTCGATAGAAATCTGTGTGGATTAGATTAGATTAAATAGATAGATGAATTTCCTTCGGCAGTTCCAGCCACCGAAACCTATTCAGCGCTCCGAGTGTAGAGATCTACGGAGGGGTTTTTCCCTTTGAAATCGACGGTAATTAAGCACCACCGAGAGCCGTTTTTTTCTTTCAGTATAATATGTGAAGATACATGTATTGTAGCGCCCCCTGGTAGCCTATAACCACAATCCTTATTTAAGAACCCGCTTTTACATGATATCTATGTAACGCGGAAAACCGCGTCAAGATCTTCTCACGCGTTTTAGAGAAACATATATGTTGCAGTGCCCCCTGGCGGCTCATTACCGCAAACCTTATCTAAGAACAAGCTCATAGATAATATCTATACACCGCTAAAAACCGCGTAGAAATCCAACCCTTTTAGGGAAACGTATTTATTGCAGTGCCCCCTGGTGGCTTATAGCATAACCGCAATCCTTATCTAAAAACCTTCTCTCAGGTGATATCTATGTAACACAAAAACCGCGTCAAGATTTTCAGAGCTGTTTTAGAAAAACATATATGTCGCAGTGCCCCCGGTTAGCCCATGACCGCAAACTTTATCGAAGAACATGCTCTTAGGTGATATGTTTATAACGCAAAACACCGCGTAGAGATCCTCCCAGCCGTTTTAGAGAAATGTATTTATAGCACCGCCCTCTGGTGGCTCATAGCCGCAATCGTTTTCTAAGAACCCAGTCTTAGGTGACATCTATGTAACACAAAAAACCGCGTCAAGATCATCTTAGCCATTTAGCTGCCCCCTGGTGGCCCATAACTGTACAACTTATTTAATTATCTACTCGCAGGTGATACTTATGTAATGTAATTAACCGTATCAAAATCAGTCCAGTCGTTTCGAAAGTACACATTTCCGGCAGCACACCCTGATGCTTAATAACCATAAAACTTATTTAGAAACCTGTTTTGGAATGATACCTATCTAAATACAAAATTTCATATAAATAATTAGAGCCGTTTCCGAGATAGCCGATAAAAGAGTAAAGAAATTTAATTTTGAACGCACCCCGTTTGACATATACGAACAGTTTTTATGGGAAAATGAAAATGTTTCTTACTATAATGTTGTTTTTCCTTGCAATTTTTTCATATACGTATTTTCTCACCTTTTAATCTTCCTTGGACTTCTAGAAATATTTCAAAACGAAAATTAGCCAAATCGGTCCAACCGTTCTCGAGTTTTAGTCAAACTAACAAATCTCATTTCATTTTTATGTATAGGAAGAAGAAGAAGACGTGATCGCTTGAATGAATTTTATTAAATCAAGATATGACTAATTTTTTAATACTTTTCATTTTATTTGGATTAACTTTATTTTGTAATCCTAATACTATGACTTCTTAAACATAAATCATTTTACGAGATAGCTGTCACTTAAATTGTTAGTTATTGTTAAAAGTTCTTTATGTATTATTAAAGTAATAAACGAACAAACAGACAATTCACCAAATAGATTAGACATTTGCTTATTAGTTTAAGTCAATTGTAATCCTTGAACTTTAAAAGCATGATGAATGTGCACAACACAGTAGTGGAAATAAAACGTGTTATGTAGAGTGTTGTTTGTCCGCGGACAGCTAGCGGTCGTGATCGTTTGTAATGTACTATTGGTACTAACCGATTTTCATTATATCGGCCTGCATGAATAATAAAATTATGCGTTCGATGATGCATTCATACTCATTATTTAACTTCTACTGCTTTCATTTAAACGGTACATGATTTGCTTCGAGATTAATCTGATGCGATTTTACCTCAAATAAATATCCATAATTGTTTTAGACTTTGTTTCCTTCTTAGCGTCATTTATATTGTTTATAATTTAATCAAAGTTATTGTTATATGAACTTATGATATGATATCACGTGTCGTGATAGCCCAAAGCGCAACGATCCTTTCTCAAATTTATAAGGCCATAGGGCCATGGTTCGAATCCGGGCGTGTACCATAGAGTTTTTCTGACTTAAGTACATAACTATCACAGACTCCGTTCCTCGGAGAGCACGTTAAGGAGTCGGGCCCGGGCGCTGTCAATAGATGGCGGTCGTTAAAATCTCCAACCCGCAATGGAGCAGCGTGGTGGATTTAAATTCCAAGCTCCCCTCACCCGGGGGAGACCTAAGCTCCTGCAGTGGGGTAAAAATGGGCTGATGAAGTGAAGTAAAGTTAACTTATGATTAGCTTAGTTCTAATAAAAAGTGTCATGGTATGACTTCCTTTTTCTATTCTTTACTAGCTTTCCGTCGGGGCTTTGCCCGCGTGGACTGCACAATTGTAGTAAAATCGCGATAGATTCGTACGTATGTCTTCACTGGAGCGAATGCTACCGGGCAATGATTAGTGACGCGGGCAATTAGCAGCTAGCCGCCACGAATCTCTCCAGACTCACCCGGTTGGCACCCGGAGACGACCACACATTGCCACCGTTGCATAACGCTGCGCTGCGATTTTCCGTCTAACATGTCATATTGAAATTGTTACTGCATTACCTAGGTTACCTATTGTAACCAAATGTACACTAAAACTTGGTTAAATAACGTATTTTCATACTAAAAAAATTATCATGTACATTGGACCAGTAATTCTCGACTCATGAGCACCCAAACGGACAGACAGACAAACAGAGAGACTTTGTGTTTAATATTATGTGTGGATTTTTTTTTTTTAATAAGATGTCTTGATTTGAATGGGGCATTTTTAAGTGCGAAGCGTGCGTATTACCGTCCCGTAACTGGTTAGTGACTGCGGTGCAGTGTCGTTTCATTACGACATTTCTGGTGCATAAATAATTGGGATCACCAGCACCAGCCTGTTTTCATATTTCGATGATTATGATTACATTATGCATTAAGTAATTATACAGGTTTGTACCTATTTTTCCTACCTACGAGTATGTCACTTCACGTATTCTACAGAACTGGAAACTATTTTTAATGAAGTTTTCGCCTTTATAGCTTTAGTTGCTCTGACCTAACAAAAATACTAATATTGGCAAAACCATTAAGTACACACGTAGTGATTTTTATTATGTTCATGTAGTATTTTTTGAGAAATTGTATAAATTTGCTAATTTTTTAGTTTATTCTTCAACAATATTAATTTATTATTTTCTTATTTCAGGCAATGGATGGGGCGGTGTGAGCATTTGACATAACGCTTTTGATAAAAGTGGGTGCGGCAAGATGTGGCCGCGCCATGTATCGCCGCCGCGACCGCAGTAGGCGACGCTCTACGCACGCGCTGCTTCTTTGAGGTAGGTAACCTACGAATTTATATAAAAACTAAATTAAAATCTTAGAATTTGATCTAAACGGTCAAACCACTCGCGATTATATTTATAATCCGGCATAATATTTTATTTTTTCGTAAGAACGCTTGTGTTCGTATTAAAAACAAAGATTGCTTGACCCTCAAGAGTGCTATAAAAAAAATCAGAAAAGAACAAAGTAAAAATCAAAGATCGTATCATGTTCGGGGACCCACGTAGAATACCTCCCTGTGTTTATTTTTAAAGCAACATTGAAGTATCTTCTTATTCTTTTTTCATAAATTGAATAAATTGGCATCTAAAAAATATTAAAAGAATTGGATAATCCTATATGGATTGTAACAGTTTTATCTACTGACACTATATTTTATGCGATAACAAATAAAAAAAACCGGCCAAATGCGAATCGGACTTGCACACGAAGGGTTCCGTGCCACCATACAATATAAAAAAACGAGCGCGACGCTAATGGAACTTAACCGTTAATCGTTATTATTATGTAATTTAAGTATTATTGTATAAATATATTTTATTTTTATTTCGTTAGTTATTTAGAATCGGAACAAATATAATGACCACCAAAAAATACTTTAATACCCTAAACTCTTTTACCAAAAAAATATAATAAACATCAAAAAATTAAAGTCTGAAATTGCCATAGTTTTAGCTATTTTAGTCACGACTGCACTTCAAATTGTATTCAAAGACCAAATGTAGTAAATGACCACCAAACCTTAGCGAGCAAATTAATGCGCTATTTCTAATAAGATAAACCACTATGATTGCCATAAGATGTTGGCACATTACCAAATAAGGTATAATGATTCCAAATTAAGTTATGTCTTTAAAAACCCCTCCCGCGACACCGCACCGCACGCGCCGCAGCATATATGGAAACCCTTCTAGTATTCAGAACCCCAGGAATTCTGAGTTGCGGCAGGGTTTACGAGCATTAATTCACAGAAAGTTACCTAAAACCATTCCGCTACTCAACGTTGCAAACGATCTGCATTCGGGTATGGTTTCCGGTGTAGTATTTCTTTCTTTTAAAAACTTTCTTACTTTTTGTAATTTTTCACTCCTTATTGTGTTACACATGTCATTTATCAAAGGAGTCTGTTAATCAATTTCCAATTAGGTTACTTTAGGTTCATTCATTCATAAAAAATAGACCATTGACTATTTTTTTAAATCATTAGGTTAGGTTAGGTTGGTTTACGTCAATGTGAGGAGCGAAGCGGAGCGGAGCGACGAGCCATTCGGAAGCCTATTCATCAATTTCGGATTAGTTTTGTTTAGGTTAATGGTCTATAAATTTATAAGTCTGTTGATCAATTTCGAAAACAAAACTAATTCGAAATTGATGAATAAGCTTCTGAAAGACATGAAAATATTTGCATGTTATTTTAAATTAAAATGTGGTTAATATTATGGTGGTCATAAACAATTTTTGGGTTAACAATGATTTGTTTGGAGTCATTTGCTTTAATAGGATAGCAAGATGTAAAAACTTTGGTTATAATTTCACATTAAAATGCGGTTATAATTTTGGTGATCATTTACTATTTTTGGGGTAACAATGATTTGTTTGGAGTCATTTGCTTTAATAGGAAAAGTAATAACATGAGTGCACTGATTTTTGACATGAAAGACAATTTTTATTACTTATTTTATTACAGTGACCCTTTGACTTTTAGTATCGATTATGAAAAAAGAATAAGCTACGCAAAAGAAAGCGTAAATTTATAGTACTTAGTAATAAAATGTAGTTTTCATCATAAAATGTTATTTTTTAATTATCTTTTACAATAAAATCACAAAGATAAAATGCATCTAGTTTTCGCTTATTGGCTAAACAGTGTGATTTTCTATGGAATGTTTACAAAATTTTCTCTTATAAAAGTACATTTTATAAGTTAATCTATTACTCGTTAAATAATACAGTCTAGTTAGCTGTGATAGTTTTCCTTTTAACTACGTTATATGTGTATATACTCCTGTAATGAATTTTTTCCACAAATCCAAAAACAACGGTTTAGCTGGTAGATGGGGGGGGGGGGGGGGGGGGGGGCAAACTGACTCTAACAAAAATTTGGGCTTTAGGATTGATATGTCACCAACTGTTGACATGAATATAAAAAAATATTTGAAATCTTAATATCATTATTTAAGACCTATCGTTTGGTACCTCTCGCGTTAATATACGATGATTTTTTTTTTCGTTCTTCAGATACATGTATGGCGACCTATCCCGAAAAATATTATTTTTTTTACTTAATTGCACTACGTTGTTGTGTAGCGGTTCATAGATTACACCTACCTTCTAAAATATTTCATATATATATTGCCAAAATAGTTTCCGAGCAAAATCACAGACAGAGACAGACTGACAGCCGGACGGACGGACGGACGGACGGACGTACGGCCCGAGGGACGGACGGATCAATAAAATTGAAACCATTTACCTGTTCATTATATTTGGCTATATTAGTATTTAAAAAAATCGTAGCCTTGCATATATTATGAAATCGAAATGAGAATCAAATAAGGTTATAAAATTGTAAAGGATATCGGTTCTAACGTCTAGACTATACATTTTCTATTTTCTTCGGGAAGTGGAATCTTGGATCAATAAACACGCAAGATTCATGGGTCAAAGTGCAGGGCCACCTTAAACCGATTAATAGTAATTAGTATCAATAGTTGAATAAGGCATACATATTATTTCATCAAAAGTGTCAATTTAAATGCACTTGCAACGATTATTTATTTTTTCAATGCACGTACTTTAAACACGTTGGCTACTGGTATTATTTAATCCATAATGTGTTTATGTGTTAATAATAGGATCTTAAACGAAAATTAAATTGTTTTGTTTTTATTAATGGATGCACGCGATTTTTATACGCTCTTTCACGCTCTACCCGGCGTATACAATTTATATTAGTTTACGCTCCGTTAATTTGAAGGTCTTATTTAAAATCGTTGAATATACTGTAAAGGAAGGACTGTTGGGCAGTCAAGGAAGGCTTCAAAATTTTTGTTAAATGTGACGCTATGTATTTGACAAACTTATAAAATTCATACGTCGTGATTCAATTGAAAAAAAAAAAAAAAAAAAAAAAAAAAACAGAAATTACTATTTAATAGGTGCATATTTTTTGCGATGATTTCAAAATATTAAACTTAACTATGTGCTAATGTTAAATATGAGATAAGTATAGAAAAGCGAAATACTTCGGTACAATATATTTTGTGTAACTATTACATTCGTTGAAAAATAAAATCCACTCAAAAATATAAAATTAAAATGCAACAATTACAGCGTATTGTTTTTTTTTTTTCATTTACATTAATTACCGTTCAATTATCAATAAAGTTTACTATATGTGTACTTATGCATGTAGTTATAAAGCTTACCTAAAAACGAACGCACACTATTAATTTTTACACTCGAACATATCGCTTGTGTTGTAATTTTTAGTTATTCAGTGAAATATCGAACTCCTTTAGAATGACTCTTGTTCCGTCTATAAAATAAATAAACAAAAAGCAAAGGCCCCATAACCGCGTCGCGGGTGAAACTCTAGTAGGCTTATGTGCCAAGGCCATTCAGTCAAATTGATATTACGTCTACGGCGAGTGAGAGTCCGCGTCGGCCAATCTGTTCGGTGCACTAGCACCCTTAGTTACCACTAACTACATTGTTATTATTTTGAAAATTCAGTAGTATCTAAAAATAAAAGGGTAAACATATTTAAAAATTTCATTTAAAAAAAAATCGTTTTCATAAACTAAAACTAAAAGGTTAAAAATAATATATGTTCTTTTAAAGGCATATAGTTTGCGAAGTCGATGCCTGACCTGTTCCAATCCTAACCGAAGGAGTTCTGGAGCTTCCATCATCAGCTTAGCAGCATAAGACGATAACTGACTCCTAGATGCAAACACCTGAATTACTAAAAAATTACGCTCAAAACACAATGCGTGTGTATAAGGTTTGAAGTTTTCCCTCGATTTCCCTGGAATCTCATTATCAGCTCCTAATTTGATGACAATGGAACTTTCTCTGGAGTATACCATTTCAAACAAAAAAAAATCCAAATTTGTCGACAATTTGAGAAAAAAACATTCATACAGACGAACACAGAACTTCCTCCTATTCGAGATCGATTGTAAAACCTATGATTCAAAAAACTAAAAGGAGTCAGGGACTGGTTTGTAACGTTACTACCACAATTTTTACCCTATACCATAAGGCACACGACAAAAAAAATCAGGTGCTCAGGTATCTAAAACTTAGCAATCCCGACGGCTTTAAGGAACAAAAATATTTTGAAAATTAATAAACCTGTGTTATTTCAAGCTTTTTAAATGTTATTTATTTCGTTTTGAGTGTTTTTTTAAATTTCAAATGGAATTTTTATTAGTAGTTTTTTAAACTAAAGTATAGTTCGCCTCAAACTTTATGGCGGATCGGAATACAACGCTATGAGCGTGCTTGCGCAAGTACAGTCAGATACCTCTCAATCCATTGCGTCCCGCCACACCTAAAATTGGTTACTGCGACGCGATTTGTGCCTATGTTCACATCCGCCATAAAGTTTGATTGGTACTGTAATTGTTAACTGTATTAACATTTGCATTTGAACGTGTCATGTTTATAATTACACAAAAATTGTCTAAATTAAACCAGCTTTCAATTGAAAAAACCCAGGTCTTAAACCTTCATACATACAGAGGCCTTGTAACACCTTTAGTTTTCTTCTTCGTAGAATATAATATTATTATTGTTATAAATATAACATTAAGAAATAGAGGACAGTCAAAGTAGTGAGTTTTAGAACATTCTTGCTTTTGGGTCTTTCTCAGAAATAAAATAATTGGAAATTCGGAATTCCTGTACTGTACCATAACACTGTATTTAAACAACAAATACTGAAAACGCCGATTCATAATGTAGTTTACTAGGTATGGTCAAAACAAATAAAAATTTCTTTTTTCACGAGGTGTTACGATGCAATCTCGAAACTGAAATATTTCCTAGACCCAGAATTTGAATATTCATGTAACGTGTTCTTCCAAAACTGAATACTGAATTAAAAATATTTTTGAAAAGACTATACAAGTAACAGTCGAGGAAAAAATTTTTTTTCCTTTTCCGTCATATAGGGTGCCGTTGCGTACAGCTCAGAAGATTTCAGAGAGTATTTATATATATATATATTTCTTTATTTTTTAAAAATAACGAAATTATGGTATTCAATTTCTTTTTTATTTAGGTATGATTAGTAGTTACCTAGATGCCTGTCTTTTGCACGAGTTTTTATTTTTGTAAGTACACACAAATATATTGTACGCGCGCGCGTCCGACTCACACTTGATCGGTATTTTCATATTTAATTTTAATAAAATACAGATAAATTTGAAATTGTAAATTGAATATTTTATTTTTTTAAGGTATTTTTTTTATTTTAATGGTGTCGGTTTTCCCACAACAACGTAATTATTCCATAAATGGCGTAACATATTGTAACATAATATGTTACCTATGTCAGCCAATTTAAGAAAGTAACTGCTGCGGATGTCATAATATTGTGGCGGAGATTATTGTGATATGTAATTGTTTATTATAATTTCACAAATAACTGTTTTGTATTTCTATTGTGTTTCTTGTAATATTGTTTCAATAATCGTATGCTTTTTTTAGACCATACTTTGTCCGTTGGATTGATTTTTCAAAACGGTTTTATAGTTATGCCCTGTATCGAGTTGACGTAAGAAATAACGTCATGTGTAGAAAATTGTCATTATTAACTTAAATAGTTTTACAAGTAAACAATTTTTTTAAAGTCTGATTAGCAATAACTCTTTATAAATGTTTTTGTTTGCAAAATATTTTTATAAATGCGATGGAATTGCACTCAAATAATCATATAGTGTATAAATAAGTAGGTATATTCGAACTTTACTATTCCGTTATACACAAAAGTACAATAACTTCTATGAAAAACTTATTAAAATATATATACCAATTTTCAAAATTCAGAACCTTCTGTGAAGTAGTTAAATAACTGTTGATTGGATTGTAAATTTGCCAAGACAGATGTTCGGTGCGAAATCTCAGCCTTGCGGATCGCTAGGTCAACGAGCCGACCGATCTAAAATTAGTCCGCAGTTCTTTGCGAACGATAAGACACGTAATGGTTGTGCCGATGCTATTAATTAGCGCCGAGTCATTGCTCGCGTCCGCTGTCACTGGCCGCTTTAACTTGCAGATTATAATATTGCTTAACTTTCCTATATTCGCGCAAACGTAATCCGCCCATGTTTAGTAGCGCCAAATATAGGTCTTATAACGGACAATTTTGTTTATTTGCCACCCTTGAAAATGGCGATGCTGGTTTTTCTGTAAAGAAAGCAAATAGACTTATCTATATTTGTCACTTGAAAATGTATATTAATACAAGAAAAGCATTTTGTAGTACTACATTATAAATGTTCAATACATTATCTAACATTCAGTTAGAATGTAGTGAAATGCCAGGTGGGTTATTCAGTTATGTATTGAAAACACTAATAAAACTTAGTGTTCAGCAATTAACAAAAAGTAAATTATGTCTTAGATCAGCCAACGTTAATAATATAGTACGATAGAGGTTAGTTTAAATTGCTATTTGACCATTCATTATGCTATTCATTCGATTAAAGCGAAGCACATATACAGAGTTAAAATTAATAATATCTAAAATTAACACATTGACATGGGAATTCAATTCATCCATCACTCCATCACTGGCGTAATCTACAAACGCATAGGCAGTATTTTTCTAGAATATAGTATTGGAAAAGCATTAGAACTTTTATATCTATGCTGTTATGTAACACAAACTCAAAATAGTAGCTACATTTTTTAAATTTGTTTGTTGTAATTTTTTATTTCATGTAGGTACCGAATGAAAAAGATTTTTTTTATTATATAGAATAAGACTACAATTTAAAAATTTTATTTCATTTAAAATAACAACTCGAAAAGGCGTCAAAATGGCCGATTTTTTAAATATTTACATCATCATCAGCCCATTTTACCCCACTACAGGGGCTTAGGCCTCCCCCAGGGTGAGGGGGGTTTACATACATGCTTACATATATTTACATACTTAATAATAATTCTAGACAACGCAAGATGTTCAAATAAGTACGGGTTTTATAAATAATCAAATAATCTTAGTAAAATAATAATAGTCATAATATCTGGGATATCTCACACATCTAGTCCCAAACAAACTATAGCAGAACCTATATTATATATATTAGACATTTTACATCCAGACAAGGAACAAATAGACATGTTCATGCACACAAATATTTGTTTCGGATAGAAATCGACCCTGCGATCTTTGGTTTCTAAAGTTAGGATCTCTAACCACTCGATCAACCGGCCAGTCACGACCCGAGACTTTCGTGTACTCTAGGGGCTACCTTAATATTTTTTCTGATGTGGTACCTACCTACCGCGCATGCTCCATGCTATCTTATCTAATCTAAATTATAAAGTAGTATTGCATGCTTCAAGTCAAGCATGCTTGCATGGTTAAAGCGGTGATTATGGCCTAACTAACAAACTGTACCATACTATCAGCCTGTAAATCTCCCAATGCAAAGGCTTAGGCAACGAGGAGGTTTAGAACTTAATCCACCACGCCGCTCCAATGCGGGATGGTGGATTATAACGACTGCCGTCTAGTGACGACAACCGGGACCGACGGTTAACGTTCTCTCCGCTCCGAGCCACGGAGTCAGTGATAGTTATGTACATAAATTAGAAAAAACTTATTGGTTGCCCTGCAGGTGATTCGAACCACGCCCTTCTACAAAGAAGGGGGTCGCTACCACTCTACTATCACGACATCTAACAAATCGTATTGAACACTAAAAGATGGGTTATCGCAATCAGTCTTTTGAGACGTGATCTCATTAGAAACTAATTGGTAAAACTTTATCACTGACAGTCTATCAGTTTCATAACACGGCTTGAATAGGATTTGCATAATAATTTTAATCTACTTCGGCAATTCCATTTTTTAACGAAATGCCATAGACAATCGCAAAGTCAAGTTGCTATTGATCTTGTCAATTAAAATGATATTTATAATTAATTTTTTTTTGTTCATAATGCATCGTAATTATTTTGAAATGAGGATGATTAATATTTCTCATACTATCAATAAATGTCAAATCTGCTGCTCTTTGGTTTTATTTTAAAATTATAATGCCTTTTTATCATTTCGATTTGTGAATGTATATTTTTTTTTATATAGGATGCTAAGTTAAATTGATCGACGTCTATACTTTATAGATTCATCAATCACTCGGTGCCTAACAGATGACATCTTGTGTGATTAGGTAAATAAATTAAAATATGTTTTACAACGATAATCCAGTTATTTACATGTAACCTTTAAATGGACTTTATTCATGGAGGAACCATGTAAAGGTCTCGGTCGTGCGGTGTAATCCGTTAAATATTTGACAAGTTAAACCTCTATTAACATACTTCGAACGTTCACAAAGTTTTCTTCCAGATCCAATATTGAGATTTTAGAAGAAAAGGTTTTACCGTGGAAGTTTAATTGAAATGTAATTTTTTATGGTATTTTCACAGTCTTACCAATGTGACTGACAGATTAAAAGAGATTTTAATTTTAAAGTTATAATTAAATTATTAATATCCAAACAAATATGAAGTGGAAAGATTTGTATTTTTGTTTGTTTATAACGAATAAACTCAAAAAGTACTGGACCGATTTCAAAAATTCTTTCAGCATTATAATTCTACATTATCTTTGAGAGTAACATGAATTATATTTTATTTTCAAACTAGCTTTCCGCCCGCGGCTCCGGTCGCGTAAACTACACAGTTGTACCGGGACCGCCATGATTTTTTACATAGATACAGTTTATAAGCTAAAAAGTGACATAGATAACTTTTTATCCTGGAAAAAAGGGTTCCGGTACCACAGAACTATGTAGCCCATGCGAGCGGAGCCGCGAACGGAAAGCTAGTAATTAATACAGCAAAACAATAACGTCTTAATCCGTAGTAATGTTATAAATGCGAACGTAACTCGGTCTGTTTGTTATATATGCTTTTAGGCCTAAACCACTGAACCAATTTTGATGAAGTTTGGTACAGAGGTATATTAAATCTTAGAAAAGGACATAGACTACCTTACGTTGCGAAAAAAAAATTGAAGGGATTGAAATAAGAGATCAAATTTTGTATGGGAGTCCGTCATTATTCAAAATAAAACCATAAAACTGTGTATTTCGGCACATAGTAAGAAATAAATAAATAAATAAAAATTCAAATATTTTAAAATGTAGCGAAATTGTATATTACTTTGAGTAATTTTCAATGTAAAAATTAGGACAGCTGGTGACTTTTTAATTTTCTGAACGATCTTATCTTTTGAAGGTACGAAAATCAGCAACGTTCAAAAAGTAAAGGCAGAGAATTTTTTTACAAATTCAGACGTACAAAACGCGAAGGCTTTCTGCACGACCTATTCATTAAGTAGGTACGCGTAATGTCAGTCATAATGTTTACAATAGCATAAACTATGGCCATATCATGAAATACTGCTGCGATCAGTGCCTACGATGAAATCGCAACTGACAAATGTGACCAATCAGGTAATATTCTCAGGATACAAAAATGAAGCGTTCCGTTGAGTTAAAACCCACAATAGTTGCGTTTCATATCAGTTATCAATTCCGAAGACAGTACACAAGAACTAAGTCCTAAAAACATAGTTGTTTAGTTCGTTTCCCCACATATAGTCAATACAAATTCAAACTTACTAATTCTTTAACGTCGCATGTGAACTATTCCACCAGCGAGCTAAAAAATATCTGAATAGAGTACGAATAAGCGTCGTTAACAACGAAATCTACGCTGTTCATTTTGGAGTGTTAATAAATCATTGATATTATATTTTATATTTAATTATCATTTATATTTAATTAAAAATTATAGAGTACGTAGCAAACGTAATTTGTTAGCAAGTAATTCCAATTACTTTTTCTGAAAAGTCACTCACTAATTTGAGAATACTATAGAACCTATATATATAAACACCATTGCATATCAATTACATGTAATTACTTACCGAATATTATTAATTCTTTTGAATTCTTTTGACTATACACAGATAAAAGTCATTACTTCATCCAAATGTGTTTCCTTCATCCAAGATATCTGTTTCTTAAATAAGGAAAAAAGAAATTTCTTCATGCCAAAAAAATAATTTCTCAAGATAAAGACACGTGAACAATTCACACGAAGTAAGTTTGGTATTAAATCAAAGAAATGGTAGACCGTGACTGATAACCTTGACGTCGCTGTCTTATCAGCTCTCTTGCCCGGCCAAAGTCTTGTTACAACTACTAAGTTCCAGCTTATTACAATTACTTCCGTCTACAGATCTGTTATACTAAGTATCTGCCAAGGTACTTGCGTCTTGTAAAATGACCTACGCGCCATCTCATAATCGATTTTAAAACCAAATTCTAAACTAATCTTCCTCATCTCATATTTGTTCTAAATATTTATAGCCAATTACTTAAATACTGAACCAAAACAATCTTGGTTGAAAATCAATCTACCGTACTGGAGTCATAACTTTTAAGGCAAATAATTATGATCGTAAGTTCAAAACCTAAATGCATTCTCAAATTGAACTTGTCGGGCTCTCGCGAAAAGAAATAAATCTTGGCTGAAATAGGATAGTTTTAATTCTTATGGCAATAAACAGGAGTAATTTGTGTAAAGTAAACTACTTTGATAGAAAATATATATTTTTAGATTTAAGAACTTGACTTCGAGACATATTTGTTTCTTGAGTGAAAATTTCATTTTTTTTCTGTGTATGTAAATATTTATCGTACGTATAATAAGATGTAATGACTACCTGCATTGGTAGGTACTCTATTAAAATGTAATTCTCAGCTCGATAAATTTCACAGATCCATCAGAACATGCAATGTTTTTTGCCGCTTCTTCGTCATCTATTACCTATAGATAGATGCGAGTGTCAACATTAGTGCTAAATGTGCACTGGCATTCGGCCAGCTTTCTCTAAATTTTGCCTCATCTCGTTAGCACGTACGCGGTGTGCCGTGATTGACGTGATAACGTGGAGTGGGTGTGGCGACCTTGGCTAAGTGATTGTGCTACCGGAACAGCCGTCCTCACGCCTTCTACTTGACTTACCTCCACCTGTGAGGTGCTATTGTGTGTTATGTATCCATTGTTTAATTAGTCGTTCCTCCTAAATGATATATTATAAGGCTTTTAAACTTGAAAAGTGTGTATCCGTTTAAAATATTTTAATATGCCTATAATGCCTATAATGTTAAACTACAGGCTTCGTCGTCGACGAGTGCCCTGAATATGAGTACTTTCACAAGCTTTTATTTTAACTTCACTTGTTTGTCGTATGTTGGGGCCTAATCTTGTAAACTAATTGAAAACCACTTTCTTGAAAATTTTCACAAGTATGTAGTTCCGATGACACTGCAATAATCTCATGGCCAGGTTTGATCGATGCAGCCAGGATGCATCGTCTCCTCAAAAAGGTACTTCTCAATGGTCTATGATATCGAGTAAACTCTACCGATATATATGACGTAGAAGACGTCGATAATTAGGGTACCATCGAGCTAATTTGATAATAGGGCTACGAGTTTATGGTGATAATAGAACCCATCAATATTCGAAACCCTATCAAGTTTGAGCCTATTAGACTTATCGAACGTATTTCATAGCTCATTTTCACAAGAATCTGACAATGGAGCTGGAAGGTACATAACAGAACCATTAATAGCTTGTAGTAAACCCACCGATTTAGAACTCATTAGATTTATCTTCACGAGCACTTTTTATAGCACATAGTGGCGAAGGATCAATAATGGAGCTGGAAGGTGGAAAAAAGAAGTCATCAATAGCTACTAATAAATCCGTCGAGTTTGGACCTACTACCCAATATTTGTCTTCACTTTTCCTTTTCATACCACAGACAAGGGTCTGATGATGGAGCTGGATGTTGATAACAGAACACATTTATCGCCATTAGTAAATCCTTCAAGTTTGGGTCCATTACATTTGTCTTCACGACAATTTTTCATAGCACATGGGGACAAGAGTCTGATGATGAAACTGAAATGTAGATAAAAGAGCCCTTCAATGGTTACTAGAAAATTTTCCAAGTTTGAGCACATTATATTTGTTTTCTATGGCAATTTTCATAGTATGTAGTGACAAGTGCTTCAAATGGAGCTGGAAGGTGAATAACAGAACACATCAATATCTTAGTAGCTATTGATGTGTTCTGTTTGGGCCTACCTAGTTTGGGCTCATTAGAATAGGCATGATGACAGTAATTAAAAATCACTGAAATTATATATTTATTTAATTAAACTTGAGTCATGGAATACGAAACACGCATTTATTTTTCTATTAATAGCGAGATTAATAATTATTTTGATAAAATAAAAGTACGAAATACGAAAGTCCGCCATGATATGTTGAACACCAATCAGAGCGAATGACGTCACTTTTGAGTAAACTAATAAACAAACTCGAACGAACGCTGCGTTTTTTTTTCATTAAATATTCAATTTTGTTTATTCCTTCCGTATTATTTAAACCAAACGAAAGTGAAATAACGCGAGTCCACGATCAACAAGGATTTACTAAGGCAAACAGTGATAATTTGCCTAAAATTGATGTGTTAATGCTGGGAGAATTTTTTAGCATCAAATAAAGATTTTTGTTCAGCAGAATTTAAAAACGTCAAAACTTTATGTACGTTATTATTTAACAAACATACCGAATAATTTAAATTTTAAATAAAATACCTATTAAGGCAACAGTAGTGGTGCAAGATTAAACCTAACCTCGAAAAAGATTGTGTTTAATTTAATTTTAAGCCCCAAACAAGATATGTACTATTTTAGAATCTTCAAAGTAAATGAAATACGTCGAAATGATCTTCACAAAAATAAAGGTGAGTACTAGGCAACATTGCTGTTGGATCTCGCCTTGCCAGTTTAAGCCACTTGTCTCGTATCATCTCATATCGTTTTCTTTTGTGGAACGAACAGGAATAACTTATCAGGCGTTTTTATTGATATGTTATCACACTGAGGGATCACACATCACCTGTACACTTTAGAATTCATATTTAATAAACTAAATTATTCAATGACCGTATAAGGAACGTCAGTGTTTACAAATACGTTTTGTTTGGTTTTGTTTACTCGAAGTTTACTCAAACGTGACGTCATTAGCGACGCCATGACACTGACAAGCGTTTTGGCGCGAATTTTCAATCTAAAAACTAAAATGTGATTTTTTCCTCCTAAATCTTTATTATAAGTAGAAATATGTTATTCATTGTAAGTAATATACGTTTCCGAACACTTTGGAACAGTTTTTCAAAATCTGCCATCATGCCTATTGTCTTCATGAGCACTTTACATAGCAAATGGTGACGAGAGTTTGATGATGGAGTTTAAAGATGGGTATCAGAACCCTTCAATGGGTACTAGTAAACTTGCCAAGTTTGAGCACATTATATTTGTTTTCTATGGCAATTTTCATAGTATGTAGTAACAAGGGATTGTAATGGGGCTGGAAGGTGGATAACAGAACAAATAACTGCTACAAATAAGTTGTTATGGTTGATGTGGATGAAAAAAAATTACTTAGTCCCCCTTCATGAAAAATGTTTTTTTAGGTTTTTTTTTTGTTTTTGTTCGGTCGTGAAAACGGTAAAAGCATAAAACTCGGTGCGATTATAGTGCAAACTCTAATAAAAACAGGCCAAGTTTGAGTCGGGCTCTCGTTAAGTATAATATCCCGAAATGAATGAAAGAAAACACAATTTCTTTAGTAAACACATAACGCAAATATATTGTGTGGAAGTACGGAACTCTCAGTTCACAACTTCTACTCACACTCGCACTCTTATCACTCAGGTTCAATCGTAGAGAAAGGTCTCGTAGATTTGTTGTTCTCTAGTTAATTTGGCTAGTTTACACATTCTTAAGACCGATTTGCCAAGGTAGTTTTAATAGCTGCTAAAGAATTTCGACGTTCACTCTATAGATGAGAAGTCTTGGCGCTGCCATTTCTTTGTCTAAAATTTGTAGGTAAGTCAGCTAATGGTTTTCTCCAGCCTCGATGCGTCGCTTATGAAAGAACGATGCCGCCAGCGACCGGCTGCCAAATGTCAAGGTTCCTTGGACGACGACATCGCGCTGTGTCGAGCCGCGCTTTCAACAAATAAAGATATTACTAATTTGACATTTCTACTCCGGATTCTTCTTGTATATTTCTTTTGTTCTAAATCCTAATTTACAAAATACGTTGAACAATAAATGCAATCCTATGTAGTTTTTTTTTGACATTTCTGCTAATATGCCATTTGCCGCAACTTCAGCGTTGGTATTCACTATTTGCATTTGATTGACTTGGTCCTCAACCGCTTCCGAATATAGTAGCTTCAGTTGCAATGAACGTTTAGATATGACATCAATCTGTCTTAGAGGTAGAACGTTAAAAGTCACTTGATTAGAACAAAGAGAACCTAGAGTGTATCTACTTAATTGTAAAGTCCATAAAACTGTATCGACAGTTTGACTAAGATGAGATGTTGCGTTTGCCTGAACCCTGCGTAAATAGCCGGTAAAACAATTTGAAAATGACGTTATATTATTCATTTTTAAGCAAAGCTATTCGTTCGTTTCGTTAAATCATTTTAAATATAATATATTCTACCAAAGACTGTTTAGACTTGAAATATTATAAACAATGTCAAAAGTCGATTTATGATAGTAAACTCAGACATATATTTTTACAAACCTGAAATTGTAATAAGTGTATCAAGGACTTAAAAATGTATTTGACATACTACGATTCTATTGTAAAAATAACACCACATTATACCAAATCTGAGATAGCTTAGTCAAAAAGACCCCAAACAAAATGGCAAACTTAGCGATCGGATAGATATACCATTAGTCAGTATCATTGTTTGTTTTGAATATTAGATATTACAAATAAAATATACTATCAGAATCTTCATTTCTTTTCCACAATGACTTCGACATGTCCGTAACATTAAATTCTGCTTTACAGTCAATACTATATCGAAACATCAAGTGGCGTATATTTAGTCTGTATCATTTATTTTTTGTTCACATTCTTGTGGTCACTATACGATATCTTTATATGTACATCCACAGCCAAGACTTACAATTCTTTGATATACAATAGATTTCCCTATTATTCGCCAGTCACGAAATAGTAGGTGGCCAGTTTTTTAGAAGATTGTAAACGATACCAAACTAGGAATAAGTTTTAGAGATCATATCAGCTGCTCCATTACATCATAATGTCACCCACTGTTTCTTTAAGATAGCAATTGCTTGGATGAATATTGCCTTTTTTTTAATTCTCATCATCATCATCATCAGCCCATTTTACCCCACTGCAGGGGCTTAGGCCTCCCCCAGGGTGAGGAGGGGAGTTGGAGCTTAAATCCACCACGCTACTCCACTGCGGGTTGGGGATTGTAATGACCGCCATCTATTGACAGCGTCCGGGACCGACTGCTTAACGTGCTCTCCGAGGCATGGAGTCGGTGATAATTAATGTACTTAAGTCAGAAAAACTCATTGGTACACGCCCGGATTCGAACCATGGCCTTATAAATTAGAGACAGGTTCGTTGCGCTCTGGGCTATCACGACTTTTTAAATTCTACGTCATAGAAATTTAGCTCAGTTAGTTTATTTTAGTTATTTTTACAGCGTCATGCGCTACGTTACTCTTTTGTAGGGCACAAACAGAGCCTCTGATATGGACACAATTTTTATAATACAAGAAAGAGCCGTGGCGATTTATAATTTAGGAGCCCGGGTTTGTTTTCGGGAGCGATTTCAGAACTTTGGTATTTTAATTAAAAAAAATACGACAGTATATCTTGAAAATTCTACTTGAATAAAAATATTTTGATTTGATTCAAAATCAAAAAGTCTAAATGAATTTATTAGATAATCGGTTCGCAAAACTAGAAACAGACAAACCGACAAGAAACTCCTGCCTGTTTATTTTATTTAGTTAGTTTTTGTCTTTAATTTAAAAAAAATATATATATTTAAATATTCGTTTAACGGATACAATTTCGCATGAAGAATTATTGACTTATGAAAGTCTGGAACTGGGAATTGATAAAATATGCTACATAATATTTATTACATAATATTTAAGTTGTGGTCATCACTAAAAGAAAGCATTTAAGTTTTATGTACATAGATTATATTTTTGCAAATGTCGACCGTAAGAACGTTACTTTCTTCAAGACCATCTCTAGATTTTTATTTATATATAGCTCGAGTTGCCCTATAGTCTTTTTTGCAGAATAAAGATTGTTTGAATGTTAGCGGCCTTTCCCTAGAGCAAAATACCGTATAACACGTTGCTATAAAAGTTGCTGAAATAAACCAAATCTTGCTAGAGACACATCGATATTGTTCTTATTTGCCTGAATGCAAAAACAGCAGAGCACAGTTTTACCAGCCACCCTCACAACATGTGGACCCCATTGCAAATTAGAATCGATAGTAATGCCCAAAAATACAATTTCATTACCTTACTTATTTAGCTTTGTTTGTAGTTATTAGCGCTATACTAATTGAAGACATGCGAAAATTTATAATGGAAAATTCCTATTTGTTACTATTAATTTTAAATGAAAAATATCATGAGGAAATAACACTATCTCAGCAGATTTCTCTATCGAATAAGGTAAAAAAAATTTATTTTGTTCCCGCGTTCATAAAGACATACTTCAACATCGAACACTGCAAAAAAGTAGTAACAAAAACCAAAATTCGTTTTTGTGTCATATTTCATTAAAATAGCATGAAGTATTTACGTAACATAAACGAATGGCGAGAAATTAAAAATCTGTTTTTCGATAGTTCATTCTTATTTTTTGGGAGGCCGATGACGGGGCGAAGAAAGTAAAAGCGCTATTTTGTATTGCATAAGCTGACACGGCTTACATCTACACCCTGAACAAATCTATCACATCCTTTCGATCACTTTCATAAAGCATTTAAATTAGAACTTACGCAAACAGTCCATTTACTTATACGATTACTATTTAAACCGATGTTTCATAAGTCACCTACGACGGATGAATTTTATTCAGTTTGGCTTTCATAATTACGCCCTAAATGTTAGGCCCTTTATGATTTCAAACGTGTTTTTGTGGGACTTTGTTAAAAGATAAATATTGATCGGAATGATAAGCTTAAACTTTTTCCACAATGGATAAGTTTCGTAATATTGACTAGAGATATTATGTTACAATTAATTGAAATATAGACTAAAAGTAATATAATCATCAGCGAAACAAAATTTCAAATTCGTCCCTAAATAATAAATGATGACCGCTTGGCTTAGTGGGTAGCGACCCTGCTTATGAAGCTGGAGGTCCCGGGTTCGAATCCCAGGTCGGGTCAGCATTTATATGATGAATATTGATACTGGTACCAGGTCTTGGTTGTTATATGTATGTAGTGTCTTCGCTTGGTACCCAAAACACAAGGTAATGTTTAGTTTTGGGCGTAGACGTTGTTGTGTTGTATACGTTATTATTATTACTATTATTATAACAGTGAAATAGAATTAAAAACATAGCACATTTTAGCAATATCAAATCGCATATGATGTCACATCCAGTCGCTTCTGGAGTGGCAGTCACGATGCGCGGAATTTGCAGATGACCTCACGTGACTCAACCGCATACAATGAAAATCCTACTAATATTATAAACGCGAAAGTTTGTATGTATGGATGTTTGTTGCTTTTTCACGCAAAAACTACCGATTGGATTTTAATAAAACTTTACAATAATATAGCTTATACATCAGAATAACACTTGCTATAAATTATAAAGCTAGTGCTTTCCACCCGCGGCTCCGCTCGCGTGGACTACACAGTTGTACCGAGATCGCTATAATTTTTGTAATTTTAATAGGGGTGATGAATGATGAATGTGAATTTTAGGAGAGGTGGTGGAGGGAATGAGAAGAGGAACGTATCTGCTGTTCACCCAGGCGGAGCCGGATACAACGGCAAATATTTATATAAAACCCAACTTTAATTCTTTTAACTTTGTCCGTTTTTAACACCTCTTATAATTTCGCAATTCACAAACTTCTCTATTGTTTTCTTGCTAATAATTTTATATTCGTTTTCGCTTCTAACAATTTTAACATCGTCTTTGTTTTTTTTTAAACTTGTGACTTTTCAAAAACTTGCATACTCCTTGAAATCCATATCACATTAAGACATGCCAGACGCAAAATCTTACGGCGTCTCGTATAAAATGTAAATTAACATACGACCGATCTGGAACCGCGTCTGGTGCAATCAACCGAACGGACTATATTTTTTTTAATTTTTGACGATGAAGTAACGCCAGTCAGTAGGTCAACGGAGCTACGTGGTTAAAATTTTTGATACAGTTTTACGTAATTGACACGATCCGTGTAAACGAGCCATGAGTAAAAGCGGGTTGAATGCGTCGTCAGTTGTGTAACTGTTGGCCGAATGCGACGTCAGCTGACCGCCCCTCTTGCCTCTCTCGTCGCGTGAACAGTGCCCTGCGTAGGTACTTCTGCTGATCTACATTCCCGCTTTATTATATTTCTATATTAAATCCCATACCTCGGTATTTTTAAGCGACTTCAAAAAAGAAGGAGGTTACTCAATTCGACCGTATATATGTTTCTTTTTTTTTTTTTTTATGTGTGTTCAGGGATAACTTCGTTGTTTATGAACCGAATTGGATGATATTTTTTTTGTGAAAGGGAGATATCTCCGAAATGGTACCATGATAAGGAAAGCAGGATCTGATGATGGCATCCCAGAGAAATCGAAGGCAACCTTTGAAACTCATATTTTAAAGTATCGTATTTTAAATATTTTGATAAAGTACTACTACTAGTACTATTTAATGAAGGTTGGAAGTCGATCTGATGATGGAGCTGAAAGACAGTCGAGAGAACTCCTCAACGACTTACAGCAATTACCTGGTGTTTAAACTTGATTCATTTCTATCGATAAGATCTTTGCACCCATATGGATTATAAGTGCCATTACAGGTCTGATGATGGAGACTATACACAATCGAGGGAACTCCTCAACGATTTACAGCAATTACCTGGTGTTTGGACTTAATTCATGTCTATTGATGAGATCTTTGCACCCATATGGATTATAAGTGCCATTACAGGTCTGATGATGGCGACCATACACAATCGAGGGAACTCCTCAACGATTTACAGCAATTACCTGGTGTTTGTACTTGATTCATTTCTATTAATGAGAACTTTGCACCCATATGGGTTATAAGTACTATTACAGGTCTGATGATGGAGACCATACACAGTCGAAGGAACTCCTTAACGATTTACAGTGATTACTTGGTGTATGGACTTAATTCATTTATACTAATGAGAACTTTGCACCCATATGGGTTATAAGTACCATTACAGATCTGATGATGGAGACCATACACAATCGAGGGAACTCCTTAACGATTTACAGCAATTACCCGGTGTTTGGACTTAATTCATTCCTATTGAAGAGAACTTTGCACTCATATGGGTTATAAGTGCCATTAAAGGTCTGATGATGAAGACCATAAACAGTCGAGAGAATTCCTCAACGATTTACAGCAGTTACCTTTTGTTGGGCTTCCGTCATATGCCGTCATTCCGTCATTCCGTTGAATATGCCAAAATGTTCAGTTCGCACAAAAATAATAATTAAGATATAAGTTTTACATAGGAATACCACTACCTACTAGGCATGCTGATGCGTCAATTTGACACTGAATTTACGTTGCGTAATCGCGGTGCTGTCTCATTAGAGTAGCGCGTTTAGAAGTCCCATTTATACTAAATATACAAATAAGTTACAAATGCGTTCAACTAAAAATTGATAAATAAAATAATTTTCAAAAAAAAAACCGACTTCAAAAACATAAACTAAAAAGTTAAAAATAAAATTTTCACTTTAAAGAAAGGAACATTAACAGGCGGCATATAGTTAATGAAGTCGGTGCCAACTCAGACACTTTAAATGGGTACTTACCAGGTAATAACAATTACAACAATGATATATTTATAACTATAACAAAAATAGAACAGAATTTAAAGTGTCTGAGTGAGTAGGCACCGACTTCATTAACTATATGCCGCCTGTTAATGCTCCTTTCTTTAAAGTGAAAATTTTATTTTTAATTTTTTAGTTTATGTTTTTGAAGTCGGTTTTTATTTTAAACGTAACGAATTGCCAGTGTTTGTTTTCATCATTTTGCAAACTTTTTGTTTGCATACCGTGTCAATTGTTTTACAAAATAACTATCTAATAAATAATTAAAGATGTGTTACCAATTAATGCTCATATCGTTATATAAGTAACTCAAACTCATCCGTGACATTGATTTAATTAATTAACTATTAATTAAATAATTAATTAATGCAATGGAATGCGACTGATGATTTTCATTTAACTATTTTTCTATATGTGGTAATGGTAATAAAATTATAAACGTTAATCGAATTGGCTTTTTCGGTTCGCAATATTTAAAAGATATAGAGAGAGAATCGAGTTATTAAAACACTAAATATATGAAAATGGTACAATCCGCTTTTTCATAGTTTTCAGTACTTAACTTATATTTTATCCCTAAATACCACAATATTTTTCAAATTAATATGATTAAATAAAAGCTTTTAAATATATATTTTTAAAGACATTTTCTAAAAACATTTAAAAATATTATATGTCGTTAACAATTACTTTACAGAGCCACATTAGGGATTAATGCATTTTTTAAATTAATTTTGTACATATGAATTTGTTGTGGGTTATTGAAACTTGATCGAAAACAATTATTAAAAACCATTATATTTATCAAGACTCATTGATTATTTAATTACTACTCTAGTCACAGATTATCTCTAGTACACTACGTCGAACAGTTTTTATGTTCGATTAAATGAGATCTGCTTCCATGTGAAACCATTTTAATCAATATTATTGTTTTCCTTTAAAAAAGTTTAATGACGATCTTCGATAAACCTTCCGCTATCTATGCTAGTACGTCTGTATGTGCTTAGTCATATTTCATACCTATCACAAAAAATACGGGTTAAGTGCATATCACAAAAAAAATCAATAATTTTTGTGTGACCGAAAATTACGGATACATCACAAATGTGTAAATTTTGCTTATTTAAAATTTTATTGATCGTGTTTGTTAAGTGCTATTTACCTTGGTTTTTGCAGATTTTGTTATAACACTTATGAATTTGGAAACCCATGCCTCGCAAAATATCCTCTAAATAAAGAAGTCAACTTACATTGTACCTATATTCAAATATCTGTCCAACAATACCTCCTCACAAGGCGGAGTGCGTGAATTTTTTTTTTCTTGTCTTAGTCAATGTATAGAAAGCCACCCCTTTATAGCGTAGTGTTAATTTTTTTTAAATGTGACATGTTCCCATGAAACATTACCAGAATCAGTAAGAAGCTCGCGAAACATGAATGAGCTCTGACATATGGATATACGGACAGACACACTGAGAAAAGTACTATAGTGAATTCAGATTTTATTATGATGGTTTCACTATCAGTAGAGCAATTGGTGATCGAGAAAGTTATAAATACGAAGAAACCGAGGAAAAAAAACTACGCGTCATCATAATTTCGTTAAAGGACCATAATTTTCGCTGACGCAAACCCTCAAAATCATGATGTGGAAAAAATCCAGACTCAATCAGATATAATTTCAGAAATTTTATGTTTTAATAAGTTTCGATTGCAATGTACTTATAAATAACAATTAAAAAGGAGTAATTAATATTCAGTGTGATCTCATAGGAATGTCAAAATGTGTGGTGTTAATGACTCCTTAACCTTGACCGGAGTACAATTGAAGAGGTCCCAGTCAGAGGCGGCCACCCACTGCCCATTTGCATCCAATGGATGACTCAATGCACCCGCAATTCTGGAACCCACGGATATTTTGCATGCCGCCGTTCTTAACAAAACACTTTTTTAAATATACTTTTAATCGCTTTACTTACTATGTTACATCTCTTTTGTAAAAAGTTTCAAAATCTCATTGAGGGGTGAACTGAATTTTAGTATTTTGTTGTGCCTGTATGCATTTTTCTATTCAGCTACATTATTCTATTTATATATAATATATTATACAGCTAATATTTCATATAAAATATAAATAAATATAATATTTATATAGAGTGAAAATGGCTCAAAGAAAAATGGAAAAGATTATGAACTAATGCCGAAAGAACGAAGAATGCGACAAAACGGTGTCCATGTTACAACAAGAGAAATCCACGGAAATCGCGTATTCGATGACAGGATGAGCTGGTAGACCACGTCGCGTCGGTCCAATGGGGATGAGAATGTCACGGGAGAAGGAACAATGAGAAGTGACAGTCTGTTTGCCCAAATATCGGATAGCCTGTATCATGCGTTTTTTCATACATGTTTAACTAGACATTAGAATGCTATGTATAGCAAGGCTACAAAAAAATTAATAAGATTTAAAAACATTTTACTCAGATATGAATTTTTTAAGTTTTGAATAAAGATTTTTTTTTTTCAAATTTAGGCCTTATAATTGGACACGTCTAGGATTGAGTGACGAGAAGCACAAGATACGATTATAGAAAAATTGTGTTTTGTAATTTAACTTCATTATTTGAAACAAAAAAACGTCATTTTTAAAATTGTCTCTACCATACTTTTGAAAATAAAGACTTGTATTTTGAAAATAAAAACACACCCTTTACTATACTCTACACCATACGTCATAGAGTTCTAAAAGGCAATATCTAAAAAAACGTTAATTTTAAGATAATAGCCTTATAATAGCATGTATCGAGTTTTAGATATTTAGTTTTTTGTACAAGGACCAAAAAATATCTTAACTGGAATAAAAAAGTGACCTTCTTCGTACAATATTTTTATCATTTTATCATTACGAAAATTGTCCAATCATTAAACAAAATCTTTCCAAATTCGACCTTTTAAACGTTGAACGTTGGAACAACAATCAGTGTCCATTAAAATGTAAATAAGATATCTTTCGAAATTAATGACATAGTACAAGTATTGATGTAACCGGTACATCCATCATCGCATGAGATCTTTAATTGATCACCTGATGTCCTTCCACCGAGGACTACAACTTTTTTAAGTGCATTTTTGTGTTAAAACTAGGAAATGCCCGCATTTTACATATTTGAAATGTACTCTGTTTCTTTTTCACGAGATAATTTTATTTACCTAATAAATACCAATTCAGAAATAAAAAAATATATTGGATATCAAAATAATTGATTATATCATTAACTTAGTCTATTGCTTTAAAATTATTTCATAAAATAAATATATAAATGAAATATTACAATAAATAAAAATTATTACTTACATAAAATAATATTAAAAAAACCATAGAGTAAATAAATTAGAATACATTTAATAGAAAAAATAGATAATAATCAGAAATGTCACTTCATCAGTATCGAAACTGTCAAACACAATTTCACGGGATGGAAGGCCGGCGCGCGGGCACCTCGCGGTTTGAAACTTGAACTGAAATTCGCCATCTCGCCAAACGGGTACACCAGCAAGTTAGAATAGGAGTTGTTAGACAGTAAGCGCAGAAGAGGGCTTCTAGTCAATTTGTACTTTTATAATAATAATAATAATGTGTGGGACATCTCACACAGCGCCATCTAGTCCATAAGTAAGCAAGTATAATGCTTGTATTATATGGTACTAGACAACTGATACATATACTTAAATATTCCTTATAATATTGTATTTATAATACCTATTGTATTTATAATATTATATTTATAATATAATATTCTTTATAATATAAATTTATATAATATAGATATTTTTACACCCAGACACGGAACAAATAAACATGTTCATGCACACAAATATTTGTTCCGGGCGCGATTCGAACCTGCGACCCTTGGCTCCGCACTTAGGGTTTCTAACCACTTGGCCAATCGGTCAGTCAAATGGCCAGGAAATGGTATAAAGCCTTTAGATTCCTCAGAATAATATTGCAGAATTTAGTGATCGATTTTAGAAAAATATTCCTGTTCGCGTTTCTTGTTCAGTTTTGCAAATACTTCTTATCCTTAATGACCGCGTCTTGTCATTTTTGCATTTTATAGAAATATGTTATATTTATTAAGAAAAACTTATCAGTGAAAGAATTTTATTGATATCTACAAAAATGCTGAAGCTACAAATTTTTAAACCAAATCGTGTCATGACGTCACTCGGTTACATTACTATAGGCTAACGTGTATAATTTCTACGTAGCGGCACCGAGTGACGTCACGGGTGAGTCGTAAAAACACAAACTTGGATTTGTTATATCTCCGGTGAAAATCAGCATTTTCCCGAAATTCAAAAATTCATCAATTTGTTATACTCTAACGTGTGAAATTGCGTATGATAAGTAATTTTGTTGAAGAGGAGACGCTCAGTGTATAATTTTTTTTTACATTGATTTTCAAAATCGTTAATTCATTCCATTAAAACCTAACAAACTAATGAAACTGTTTAAAAACATTAATTATTGTACATTGCCATGGAGAATAAGGTCATGGGAAACAGAAAGAATGACAAAAGAGCGTTTATTACATAATTATTCTTTAGCGGATAAGGAAATAACTAGCACCCATACAATAACTGACAGATTAGATACAGCAAAATGCGACTTATAGTAACCAACTTCGGAACAAACGATGCAGCCGATAAATGTACCATTACAGAGAAAGCACGAACGCGTCTTCACAATATAATATAATATTGTTATTAGATGACGAAACTATTGCGAAATATTTTGCTAATATAACCTATATTTAAATGCAGTTAGAGCACAATCTTCTTTGAATATAGCGCAAGATGTATCCTAAAGCATTAGCGCTTGAACTGACTGCGACTTTATAGTAAAGTAGTTATTAAGTTAATTGAAAAACATCTTTGAAGTTAGTGAAGTTAAGCAATACATAATAGTTTTCGATGCGTTTATTCGTTCATGTTTTTTTTTAAATATTCATAAACCTCGCCGGGTCAGAGTTGAGACCTGGTTACAGCAATATCTATTATACAACGCGATCATCAGAAGTAGTTGAATAAAACAAGTAGCTCATGAAAAAAGCTTACTATTGTATTACCGAGTATTTAAATGATAAGTACGCATGGACACCATTATAATTGTTGTAAGCATTTAAATTTAAAAAATAATAATAATAAGAAAACATATATTTAAATAAATTGAACAGGGAGGAGTTTCTTGTCGGTTCTTCTCCTCCTAGTTTTTGAACCGGTACCTAATCAATTAATTTTGACTTTCAATAAGTGTGTGTAAACATCTTATATTTAATAAAAACTTTTTGAATTTGAATTTAGCAATTTACGAATATTATCTGTCATTTAAACTGTGTTGGTAATTTATTTTAATTGAATAAGGAAAATTTGGTTTAATAATGCTAAAGAAAATAAACAATTCAAACGCGTAATATAAACCACAAGACTGTAATAATTGTAAGGAATATTAAAATTGGATAGGATGTACAAAGTTTGAAACACTTATATGAGGTCATTAACCTCATTAGGCTATGATAGTTGTTCAGGCTAGAATGAAATAATCCTACTCTACAACTTTACTTCTAGACCGCTTGCGTTCAAATAATTTGTCTATTAATTTTGGACAAATGTTTTATTAGCTATCCATTGCTTACTTTTTATTTTTAGAAGGAAATGAAAGTGGATGTTCGTTAAAATACTTTTTCCATTGCTCCAAGTACAAACCTAGTGTTGAGATTAGTGGTCTAAGAATTGTCTATATATGTGGGTATATTTCTTTGGAATTTCAGTATGAAGAAATTAGACTGATAGAATAATAGCGTATTTCACAAAATTGTGTCTACGAGAATTAAAGTTCCTATGCGGCGAAGCTGTAACATGACAAATGCGAAATTCCATGAAAATTAGATTTAACATCAGCCCTCTGAGTACATATGCAAGTGTAAACGGAAACTATAATAGAAAGTGGCCCACGCTACGTGTCATTTTCTCAAGCCCCAGAGCATTGTTGTCACCTCTATCTGGCAAAAGGAACAGTTAGGACGCTGCGTCACTGGACCTATAATGAACTTATTTAACTGTAGCAATGTTCTAAATACCTACTACAAAAATTTTCCCATTTATAATTCTGTAATTTAGACAAAAAACGTTGACGAATTAATATTTGGAGACAGCAATAACCCCGTTTCGGAATATTAAAAAAATTTTAAAAAAGAGTTCTTCAACCATTCTAGCGAATACTCCAAAGGCTCATTCGATTCTATTTAGTTTTATACATGCCAGTGGAGTAGCTGGGTCAACCTAAGATCGTACTTAATCCCAACTTGATACATAATAGAAGTTATGTCTATACTTCCGGCGTACTTAATAATCGTTAATTTAATACTATTTTCATTGTGCACAAAACCCTCTTTATTTTCATATTTCCGAAATAAAAAGTAGCTTATAATATTCTCTAACCAATCCACTCCCTGCCAGTGAAATTCCAATAAAAATTGGTTGAGCCGTTTCGGAGATTACCCCGAACAAACAAACAGGCAGACAGACAACAATTTTAAGAACTCGTTTTGGTTACGTGCAAATAAACATATTTGAAGCATAAGAAAAAGTCTTTATTTCACAGAGACAATTTAGTTTTATTTTTTTATATAACTGTGATCTTAAACAGAATCATCTTTCCTTGTACCTACTAAGAAGACTTCGAGATTTCTCTTAATGTGCTTATAACAAATAGTTTTATTTTGTTCTTCGCGTCTAGTGAGTAAGAGGAAGTACATCATTGTCAGTTAGTGGGCTGTCATCCAATCCCACGTGTTCTGGGACATCCGATTATGACACACGCATGTTTCTGCCATTATATATATACTTAAATTCAGGTTGACAGGACAGTTATTCTTCTAACAGTTAGTGTATTGTTCGGCCAAGATAAAATTTCGAATCACAAATCTTACAAGGTATCTAATATTAATAATTATAAACCTTTTTTAACAACTAACTAGTACTTCAAAGTAAATAAACATAATTAAGTTATTTTTGACGCGACGCTGGTTTCTCCGGAAATAAAGCATGTCTGCAAATAATCTTATATTCACTTAATTCCGAAGGATATATAATTTTTAGACGTATATATTACCTACATATACAAAATTGCAGAAAATCATGTGCCTAACGATATGGCGATAAAATATTTTTCGCTATTTATTTCCGTTAATTTATAATTTAAATGAGTCAACGGTCGCTGGTTCGATTCCCGCCCGGGACAAATATTTGTATGCATGAACATGTTTATTTCGTTCCGGGTCTGGGTGTATAATATTTAACTAAGTATTTCATCATCATCATCAGCCCATTTTTACCCCACTGCAGGGGCTTAGGCCTGCCCCAGGGTGAGGAGGGGGCCTTGGAGCTTAAGTCCACCACGCTGCTCCACTGCGGGTTGGGAACTGTAACGACCGCCATCTATTGACACCGTCCGGGACCGACTGCTTAACGTGCCCTCCGAAGCACGGTGTCAGTGATATTGTGTACTTAAGTCAGAAAAACTCATTGGTACACGCCCGGATTCGAACCATGGCCCTATGGGGCCTTATAAATTTGAGACAGGTTCGTTGCGCTCTGGGCTATCACGACACTACACTAAGTATTTAACTAGGTATAAAAAAAAGTATTTAAGTATGTATATCAGTTGTCTAGTAACCCATAACACAAGCATCATACTTAGTTACTATAGGACTAGATGGCGCTGTGTGGATTCTCCCATGTATAAAAAAAATCTATTATTAACCGATGAATTAATCAGAATACGTCATGATATAACGCATTTATTAAATTACGTTAAAGAATATAATAGTGCCAAAAATTATCGTAAATGGAAAAAGATTATAGACTTACGTACAACTTATTCACATAAGGTTACTTATTATATTTATAATTATATAGGTAATATGCAATTTAGATACAAAATTATTATTTGGTACCTTAAACGGACACGCCTTTTCGAAACACGACACTAAAAAAAAACGGTGTTGCAAATGTTACGCAAATAGAGGAAATCTGGTAATGTTTATCGTCATATTGAACTAAATTCCACACATTTGTTTTTTAAAAGTCGTGATACGTTGCAATTTAATAAAGAAATACTTTACTTTTATACCCGAAGAACAATGCAGTGCGACGTAGGCGAGGCAAGGGAGTCAAATTTGATAAGCGCAATCAAGTCGTGAATCAGTGCCAAGTTGTAAGCACATAACCAGTAGTTAAATGAGCCTAATATGGTTAAATAATACGAGTATATACACGGATCGTGTCGACATAGGTCACAACAATTTGCTTTAATTGTTTTTCAAGTGTAGGTGTGTATTGTTCTTGGTTTTGTTGGTTGAAGGTTTTATTTGTTCCAAATGTGTTGCTGCCTGCTTTCATTTACATAGCCATATAAATTCATATCACAAGTTAAGCTTTTGTCAAGGATCTATTTTAAAAAACTAGTTCTTTTACAGACACTAAAGCTCATTGGTTACATGTTGTTGCATGTCAAAATAGTTAAACTTTCAATATTATTTGTCGCATAGCATACTGTGATTTGAAAAGTTCCGCAACGGAAAAACTATCATTACTTAGTATAATATACTCGAGCTTTCATCTGTATTATTTACCGAAAAGTATATAATGATAATAATAAAACTTGGTACATCCTACATGGCGCCATCTAGTCCCAAACTAAGCAACGCTTGTATTATGGGTACCAGACAACTGATTTACATTTTCATTCCATACATACATTATATTATTCATATTCAATACATTCAATACTTTACACCCAGACACGGATTAAACGAAATTATAAGAAAATATTAAAGTTTATATTTTTACTAATATCTATATATTAATCTACTGGTTTATTATTTGTGTTTAAATATACAATAAAAGCTAGACATTGTGTCTCAACTACTAGATTGGCCTACTTTACTTAAAGGAAAAAACGATTCTTGCGTTTACGCACTTGGTATTTAGTGATAAATTCTATTATGGGTGGTTTGTATTGCGCCGATCGCACATTTATGTATATTTCAACAACAATGGCGCTATCTTTGCTTTATATAACTGCCCTGTTACTCGAGTGATTGTCGACACCGATTGCAAAACTAAAGGTGCCGGTTCGATTCCCTCTCGGGACAAATAGCTGTGTGCCTGAAAATGTCTATTTGTTTCATGCCTGAGTGTAAAATATTTTATCATCAGTTTTCTAATTACCCATAATACACGCCCAGCCTAGTTTGGGACTAGATAGGTAATCCGGTGTGAAATCTTTCAGATTTTATGACTATATTGTTTTTTGGTTGTTTCTTTTCCTTTTAATAATTGTGGTAAATTCAAAACCCATTAATTTGAATCTCGACTTGTTTTAGTATTTATACATTAACATATTCATCGAACCTCATGATAATAAAAACTCCGATCGAGTTTCGGATGACATTACAAAATACACTACGTTTATATTAGAGAAAGTATGGACCGAATGGAAACGGGATCGAATTTATTCCATCGAACGAGTCGTGATGAGTAGCATGAGCACAGACAGATGGCCGGCAACAGCTGCCTGGCTAAACTCACTTGTTACACAACACTCGATTCACTTGATCGATGGCACGCCAATGAAGAAGCCAAACCTGCTCTCGTTTACACTTAGTACGCACGTACTTTTATTGTTACGACGACGTAGCAAATAATGTTGTTATGTCTGTTATGATATAACCGTTCGCTTCCGTTATCGCTTAACGGTTATAAATTTCGCTCTTGTTAAGAATTATTTTCCTTGTTGCATAAAGCGTGCTGAAATCTCACTTGTTTTGTTATAGTTTTTTTCTGTGAACGTTAATAATTGTCTTGTTTAAATTTTTTATTTTAATTTTCATGTATAATAGAACGAGAAGACTGAAATAAAAGTCATAATTTAGTTACAAACATCCGTCAGTATTAGTTTAACGTGTTAGGAATAAATATTAGAATACTACCTTCAACTATTCTTTTTGTCGTTATAAATTTCTTTTGAAATCCTTTTCTAAAAGATTTCCAACATCGGATTTATCGGACGAAATCTCGCTGTATGTGAATCTTCGATTTTTTTCTTCTTAGATACCATAATGATCACCAGAGGATCGTCGTCATCATCATCAGCCCATTTTTAGCCCACTGCAGGGGCTTAGGCCTCCCCCAGGGTGAGGAGGGGGCTTGGAGCTTAAGTCCACCACGCTGCTCCACTGCGGGTTGGGAACTGTAACGACCGCCATCTATTGACAGCGTCCGGGACCGACTGCTTAACGTGCCCTCCGAAGCACGGTGTCAGTGATATTGTGTACTTAAGTCAGAAAAACTCATTGGTACTCGCCATGGTTCGACCATGGCCCGATGGGGCCAAATTTAAGACAGGCTCGTTGCGCTCTGGGCTATCACGACACCAATGCATGCATCCAATCACGTCGTCATCCAATGCATGCCCAAGTCCACTCGCGATTAAGATACGCGACTGCTATTTCATTTTTGGCTTCTGACACATCCACGTAACACTGGAAGCGTGATTGTTGTATCACCGTTTTACAATCGACGGCACCAACATTTTGTCGTACTAGTATGAACACAGAAGTCCGACACTCGAACGACGATTGAACTGTCATACCTGTCGGTCCGCCAAAGTGACGTCCTTGCTTGCAAGACCACGGTGACCGGCGATGACGTAGATGACATAACGGAGTCGACACACGGCTCGATACCGTTACACAAACGCACATACGACATTCGTAGCTCTCGATGTCATTATGCATGTAACCACATTGTGTCCTTACCTAATATGAACGTTGTATTTTTATTTACATATGAGATAATTGTCAGAAAGCTAGTGCGAGTATAGACAAGTATGCCAAACTAGATGTTCTCGACGAATGCCAAATACCTAACTGTTAAAGCAAAATCTATGTTCCGATCCGCCATAAAGCTTGATTGGAACTATACCCCCATGTAAAGCGACGACCGCTTAGCCTAGTGGGCAGCGACCCTGCTTGCGAAGCTGGAGGTCCCGGGTTCGAATCCCAGGTCGGGTCAGTATTTATGTGATGAATATTAATACTGGCACCGGGTCTTGGTTGTTATATGTATGTGGTGTCTTCGCTTGGTACCCAAAATACAAGCAAATGCTTAGTTTGGGACCTAGACGTTGTTGTGATTGTATGTGTTATTATTATTATTACGTAGGCGTGACGTCATGGCAAACACGAAACGGTCGAGTAGTGCTAGTTTACAATATACTTACCTACTAAATTTATTTACTTTGCAATTTAAAAAACTGTGATCAGTTTTAGGGGCGAATTACATGAAAAATCAGTTTTTGTTAAGTATATATAATGAAATTAAAGTTTTTTTTCAATCTTAAGTTTTAAAATATATAATTTGTTATTTAACAATAATTTTTATATGCACACTGTTTTAAAATATTATTTTAAAATAGATAAAAATTCATTTGTCTTCTTATCTCCAAAAATACGAGTAGTAGTAACATAGTTCTCTGACCATCCGCTCGTCACTGATGGCTGATCGTGACTCGCGAGGCGCCACCGTCGTTCTATGTACCTACCACATTTATTTGTACATCACACCAACTAATTAATTAATGTCACAATTACTGATATGCGTTGAACTCGATATTTGATTAGCTTTTAGTGCAAGCACCAGACTACGAAAAAATTTATACACTCAGTAAAATAAAACAAAACTGGTAGATCAATCTAGTATTGTCTGGCATCGGCGAATCCAATACAAGGTTTTTTTAAAAAAAAATATTTAGGAACTAAACTTACTAAAACACAACAAATTCAAATCGAAAACATGAAATGTCAAAACCTATAACACGAGCAGCGAATACACACGCTCTAAACTCAAGGCTTCTTAAATTTCAAAATGTAACAGCACGCGAACTTGATTAATTCATACTAGTGTAATTAATACACTAGATAAACTACTATCGGCAGTTGTATTATTGCAAGCCATTTTTTCTCACCTTTGCAATTTAATTATCGGTTACATATAATTTTGAAATCATCCCATTTATCAGCCGTAATTGTATACAATGGCGTATGTGAATTTCGTTATGTTATTATCGAGAGCCGGGTTCATCAAACTAGTTCGAAACTATTTTACCTCTTATACGTCGGTGCACTCATTACTAAATAAAGTATCACGTTTTAATTAAGTGTAACATAATAGCATTGTCGCTGATTAGGGGTATCATGTTAGAAAGTCGTATTAGAGTCTGCAATGGTTATTATATTACGTAACAAGACCACGGGCCAGGCGGACCCTTGCTGTGAAGTTACGATATACAGTGTGCTCTCGTGAGTGCACGCTATTGTGTTCTCATCGTTACAACAATAAACAATAAATATAATTATCGAGAAAATTGAGAAATGTACTCCTTTATTTTTGAATACTGGGTATAAGTATAGTTAGGACTACATTAATGAAATATTTGATAATGATAGGTCATCATCATCAGCCCATTTTACCCCACTGCAGGGGCTTAGGCCTCTCCCAGGGTGAGAAGGGAGTTTTAGAGCTTAAATCCACCACGCTACTCCACTGCGGGTTGGGGATTGTAACGACCGCCATCTATTGACAGCGTCCGGGACCGACTGCTTAACGTGCTCTCCGAGGCACGGAGTCAGTGATAGTTAATGTACTTAAGTCAGAAAAACGCATTGGTACACACCCAGGATTCGAACCATGGCACTATGGCCTTATAAACTTGAGACAGGTTCGTTGCGCTCTGGGCTATCACGACACGATAATGATAGGTACAACTGTCAAAAGATGACTTCTATAGATTAATAACAATAACAACATAACATATACCTACATCACAACAACGTCTAGGCCCCAAACTAAGCATTAGCTTGTGTTTTGGGTACCAAGCGAACACACCACATACATATAACAACGAAGACCCGGTACCAGTATCAATATTCATCATATAGATACTGACCCTACCTGGGATTCGAACCCGAGACCTCCAGCTTCGTAGGCAGGGTCGCTACCCACTAGGCTAAGCGGTCGTCAAGAGTGTTTATGACTTAAATTTTTTAACCTCAAACAAATTTTTGAGGTTTCCTACCAAAACTATTGGTATGTATGGGCATAGAATTAATTAATTTGACAGCACCGTTTGGGTATGGGATTATATTAAAACAGATTTTTTTTAAATGCCAAAAACTTAATAGTGTAATGGAGTACCATAACCTGATAATCGTACGAACACTAGATTTTGTTAAATCCAACAAATTAATAGTGTTTATCCTAAAGAAACGGAAATCTGGAAAATGGCGAAGGCGACGCTTGCGTACGTAACCATCAGCTATTCGGTTTTGACATCGAAAATTATAAAATAAAATAATGTTTTTCGAGAACAAATTAATAACTAAAAAAACTTTTATCAAGTTCAGAATGTGACACATTAAATGAAAGTGCCTGTTGTGAGAAGTACAAACATTTTTTTCTTATAATTTTAAAATAGATAATTTCAAAGATATTAAAGAAAATGTATGAACATTTACCATTCCCCCTATCTTCGAAATTACTGAGCTTATAATTTTGAAAAAAAGTAAGAAATTAAAGGCTTCACTTACATTTTATAAGAGACCCTAAACGAAAATTTAAGTCTTTTTAATTCCCGCGAGAAACGGAAAATATTCGTAAAGAGAAAATTCGTATAAAATGTGTCGTTTAATTTCACTGAGAAATGATAAGTTCGATGGGATTAGTAATTACTATGGCAACCTACTTAATAAAGATTGATTCAAATTTAAAAAAAAAACATAGTAGGTAATGTAATGATTTATAGTACGGAAGCATCTGCACGTGAGCCCGATTTTCATTCGACAAAAGCCGTAGATTTTGAACTACTTATTATTATTGAAAATTAAACCAGCACGATACCAATAACTATAAGAATGGAAATCGGTAAAAACATTTCGGGTAACATACAATCTGCTTAGCAATTACCTTTTTATCTGGGATTACCACATCCAGCTAATATACGTATACAAGCTTGTGCTCCAAATTCGCGCGCCGGTCCGTTGACCGCAAAGATCGCGTCACCACGCCCTCTTTGACAACAACCAGTTATTACCTATTGCTTCTTTGGTATCAGATAAAGCGCACTATCGCAATTGGTCAGCTGTGAAGGAACGGCTTATAAATTGAGTAAATATAGGGCTCTCTGTTGTGAAACAAAAACATAGACAAACGACTATCCTAACTAATATTATAACTGTGTAAGTGTGTTCATTTGCTTGTACTTTCTTGTCGCAACTGAGCAACGAAATTACATGTTTTTTTGACGGAGATTGAAAGGGACGGATAGTAACATAGGCTAGTGTTTACCTAGTTGATGATCTCCATTGGATACAAAACTAAATTAGGATTCGGAATTAACGACGAGCAAAACTTAGACTTATGGGAGAGAACAGTAATGCGACTAGAACTCAAGAATTGTGATAGAAGAAATATCATTGCTGTGAAAACGAGAAACGGGAAGGTGTAGGCATAGGTATGTCATGGTATGTCCACGGCTCCACGCGGGCGAAGTCTTTGGAAAAAACTAGAAATTATGATAAGAAATTAATTTTCAACATCAAACGGCTACACACTTAGATATATATAATATTATCATTGATTTATCATTCGTAACAATTGTGATGAGATCTCAGGGCGTTTCTTTTAATTTTCCATTCTACTTCCTCAATTACTTAGCTTTAAAAGTAGAACACTACCACCGTGGCAACGTTTAATTGTTGCATTGCGTAAAGTAAGATGAAGCGCATCCGAACAATAGCACTGTTTTGAGCATATATCTTAGCGAGTAGATAATGGTATCAAAAAATCAAAAAGTAGATAATGGTAAGTAGACATGGAAAGAGTTATGCTTGGAGTTTCTCTATCTAATCCGTACCAAACAAATCCATAGAAGAATCAGAAATGGAGTGATCGATATGCTCATGACTTAGAATGTGGAAGCGACAATGAGCAGGCCAAATCATTCCCAGAACTTACGACCTTTAGAAAAGAAAATTTCGCGAGTGGCGACCACGACCCGGACGTCGTAACAGGGGTGGCCCCCCACTAAGTGGGCATGGTGAAGGTTATAAGTGTCCCAAGACCGTATGTTGTAGAGATTTAATAGAAGACCTATGTTCAGAGTAGCCATCTGAATCATGATAATGAAAGTAGATAATCTAAGTATAAATAAAGTATGTAACCTAACCTAACACTGTACGTACAGCTAGTTCACGCAACAATCCAAGTGTTTTATGATCGTACAAATCATATGACATCAAAATGAAACACGCTAATTAAATATTTTCAATTCAGAACCATAATGGAAAAATCCATAAGAATTTATAATTAAATAAGTCAAACGTAAGTGTTAGGTAAGTATATACTGTTGGTAGGTTTAACATATGAAATGGTACTTACAAAACTATAGGTAAAAGTGAACCTCAGTGCCAAGTTTAAAAAAACTTCGTTGTAGAATGACAACGTTTCAGGGTGTACAAAAGGACAAACTACCAGACCAAAATATATGGTACATGTGCTAAAGAAATAAAATTGGAAAGAACCATCATTTGAACCAGAGATGTCTTCCTTATACGGTACATATAAATCTTTGAACGCGATTCTAATTCGATTATTGTGACATTTACCGCTTTCAGCAAGTACTGAAAAAATTAAAAAGCTCGCCTCTGCTTGGCGCACGTCGCAATATAATTTATTATTTATACGTATTATCAGCTTAAGGTATTGCGAAATATTATATTGTGTTATAGAATTTTATGTACATGCAGATTGACAAGAAAAGGGACTAATTAAGTCTAAACTAAACATATTAAATTAAATAATGTAATGAAGCTCGACACTTCGAAATCTTGCTGGTTTTCTTTGTCTTGTATTTCCAATTCATTTTAACTTTTGGCACACTAGTGTATGAAACTGGTACCAGACGCTCACGTGTTTACAGATCAACCTCGTGAGTACCTCGTACCTCGCCCCTTACACCGTTTTGTTAATCTTTATAAAATTAACGTTACAGATGCGGCGGCAGGCTCGGAATTGGGGTGGCGGGGCGCACTTCCTGCGCACCGCCTCCGCTCTACAAGGTAAATAATTTATTATAATAATTTATGAGTGTGACAGGCAAAAATCGCACTTTATTTTACCCATTTTACCTATGCATAAGACGAGTGCAGAGCTGAGTGAAATCCGTAGATTTAGAGGTTTTATACTTTTTAGCAGGTTTCAACCAGAAATCTGATTTCTTTAAATTGACTCGGCGACGGCTTACCTACTATGATAAAAGCTTTATAAAAGTCACAAACAATGTGCTTTAATACTCAAAAAGAATGAGATTCTTTAAATATTTTTTTAGGTATATCAGTGGTAGAAAATTAGAAATAGTGTCATTTTGAAATTCGATTGCTCAAACCTGAAACGACCTAAGAAAATGTTTAAGCCAATATCACTTCTACTACTTAAATTGTCTATGCCATACGCTTAATTGCAGAATATCGCAAACATTATACTATACTGTTTAAAATCAATCCTAAATTAAACTCCGATTTATAATCAAATACTAGCACAAAGTGACTTAATTGACAGCAACGGCGTATTTTATCATGATGTTATCAGTGTGCAATATCAGTTTGAACTACGCATTGAACGAGAATCAAAATGGCGGATGTTGAGGTGGTCGCGACACGGTCGGCAGACAGTCACCTATTTTCCTACAAACTGGCAACTTATACAGCAGAAAACTAGTGTTTATATGGTTGGATGGAACACCGAAATGCTAATTCTGCTGTAATGGTCGATGCTGTTAGTTTTGTCCCTATCATAACAAGTAGTAACGCACTCATCATCATCATCAGCCCATTTTTTACCCCACTGCAAGGGCTTAGGCCTCCCCCGGGGTGAGGAGGGGGCTTGGAGCTTAAGTCCACCACGCTGCTCCACTGCGGGTTGGGAACTGTAACGACCGCCATCTATTGACAGCGTCCGGGACCGACTGCTTAACGTGCCCTCCGAAGCACGGTGTTAGTGATATTGTGTACTTAAGTCAGAAAAACTCATTGGTACACGCCCGGATTCGAACCATGGCCCTATGGGGCCTTATAAATTTGAGACAGCACGCGTAGTGTAACGCACTATCACAACAAAAATATCAAATGCGAACTTCACAATTTTTTTATTTTCATAATTTCTCTGTAACTGCGACGTACTGGGTATCACAAAACTGTTTAGGACATAGGTATAGTTCGCCTCAAACTTTATGGCGGATCGAAATACAATGCTTTATGCGGGCTTGCGCAGGTACAGTCATATACCCCTTGCTCCACTGCGCCCCGCTACACCTAAAACTGGTTACTGCGACGCGACTTGTGCCCATGTTCACGTCCGCCATAAAGTTTGATTGGAACTGTACCTAATTGTAATTTCCAACAATTTTTATTGTCAAGTCGTTCAAAAATAACCTTGTAGGCTTGTACATTAATAATATAATGTTTTTTACAGGATGGCTGTGGTTGGTGATATTTGTATTTCAAAATGAATTCCGAATATCGAGGTCCATTCAACCCGGTGTAAGTATCACTTGCGATTGCGTACTCAACGCGTGCATTTTACGTAATATAACTTTATCTAGATTTAGTTCTCACAACTCTACTTGTTATTTCTTATTCTAAGGATATTTACTGTAATATATCAAAGCTTTGATTTGGTGATTGAGTGAAAAGTCTTTTACAGTGCTGTAAGCACAGCAATGCGTCAGGGAATACATATCTGTCTTAAATGTTTGTTATACATATTTACACAGAAACAAAAACAAACGTCGCCGTTTTAACGAGAGGCAAATAAAGTGCGGTGGAATTCAAAAATTATGTTCACATTGCTTAAATTTTAAGGTAATATTAACACCTCAGAATAATAATAACAATTTCAATCGTAATTCTTTCGACATAAAAACATAACTAGACAATTTTCAGGATATTTATGCTCCTTCCTTCCTGGTTGGCCTATGGTGGATAGGTACAGTCATTTCTGCACCGACTAAAATGACATGTCATCCAATATTTGTTGTAATCAATTCAAAAGAAATTATAGCAAGGACCTGTATAACATATTTAAGGATTTCTCATCAATCCTGATTAATACTTTGATATTATAAGTGCCGAAGTGTGTTGGTTGATTTGTTTGTTTGTCCTTTTTTCTCGTCATAATTTTGTGCATGGATATTTAGTTATGGATGACGGATTGACCGAGTGGTTAGAAACCCTAACTACGGAGCCAAGGATCGCGGGTTCTATTCCCGCCCGGGACAAATATTTGTGTACATGAACATGTCTATTTGTTCCGTGTCTGGGTGTAAAAGTATCTATATATGTATATATTATATAACTACGAAATAAAGATAGTTCATTTATATTATAAAGAATATTTTAGTATGTATATCAGTTGTTTAGTACCCCATAAATAAGATTCTTTTCCCAGATACTATTATTATTAGTTGAAGGAACGGGGGAACCTAACATAAGCTTCTGTTTATCCCGGTCGATGATTTCCATGAAATACAAAACTCTTAAATGAAAGATGAGCAAAGTTTACGTTAGGAGATATAATATTATGGTGAGAGTAGATGTACCTATGACTGTACGGCTGCGGGAACGGAAAGTATAATCGACGGGGCCATAGCCGCGAAAAAATCGGTTATATTAAAACCCAAAATACAAGATTTGTGTAATACCTCAAAAATTAGGCCCTTATTTTATTACTCAAGAAATGTTTATTTATTGAGATCCAATTTACATTTTAATACTAATATTATACAGCAATAATTTGTGCTATTTTTCCAGTATTTGGACTTCGACAATTTGCCCGAAACAAACTTCACATGTGCGGGGAAGGTGATTGGCGGTTATTATGCTGACCTAGAGACATCCTGTCAAATGTTCCACGTGTGCACAGTGGGCCAGCAGGAGGAGACCATGGATATCAAGTTCCTTTGCCTTAATGGCACAGTCTTCGACCAGGTAATTTTTTTTAATCATGTATTATAGTCTTGTAGGTCATATGCAAGTCAATCATTAATTATGTTTCGTTTTACCTATTTTGAAAACATTCACAATCATCACCACATGAGTCAAGAAACAGAACGGAGACAAAGCTTCTTTAAATCACACTGTGATTTAAAGTCAAGTCACTCACATAATCATGCGGGGCGTGTGTACGTTTGAGCACTGGCGGTTTAGTCAGATTTACTTCGTTATTTTAATCCATTGCACTTAGTTTATTGTCTTTTTTATGCACCATTTATAGATGCCACCGACCATAAATTACTACGGTCGCATTGATGACACAGCCTATTTAATTTTTTTTCAGTTTTTTTTTTAAATTCATGTAAAAATGCTTTATTTTAAAAACTTTCTATTTTGGGATTCACTCCGCGTGGAAAATGGATATTGATAACAATCTGCCATTGCACGATGTAATCAACGATATTTGTGACCACTGTTGGTTAAATCACTAGATATGCACCAGAGTATGCAGTTTATGTACCCACGGTACACCGAAAACTATTTCATTCAGAAGGTTTAGATAGGCCGACAAATGTATTTTTAGTCAATACATACTTAGGTCTGGTATTAATTTATATGATTTATATTGATATTTTTTTAGGAGACACGAGTATGTGAACGAGTGGACGAAGTAGATTGCACAAAATCAGAAAAGTTCTATAGTTTAAATTTAGAATTATACGGCAGCACAGCACCTCCCATCATACAACCGGAACAAGTAAAACCACAATCTAAACCGACTGAGCAGTCAAGGCATGTTTCTGAACCTGAAGTTGAATCCGACCCATTTATAGATGAATCGACACGACACGATAACGACAAAGATCGTTTGCCTGAGATTCATGATTCAACAGACGACCCTTCGCAGGACGGATCTTTTGATCAGGATCATAATCGACATCAAACCAATGTTCATCCAGTTCATCCAGCAAGTGAACAATTTTCGCCTCACGTGGAACCCTCGGAAGGTAATAGTTAACTTTGCACTGAATTATGTGTAATGCATGAAATTCGTATTTCACTAAAAAAAATTGATCACACGCACACATTTGTAAATTATTTATTTATAACACAGTAGGTGGCTTGCATATGAATATATTATAAATAAATAGTATTCCGAACAAGACACTCAGATAATCCAGCTCGTCCTTTAATGCAAAGCACCTAGGGCGATGTCAATAGATAGGTATTGAAGATGAACTTAATAAATGGAGATTGCTGAAAAACTACTCAAGTTAGTAAACATAAGTAAAGCGGTCAACAAATCATATTCTCAAATTAGATTTAGCAGATTAGGTAGCAGAGTATATAAGCCGTAGTTTTTTTTTCCGTCGAACATGCGGATTAGATTTAATTATATTTAAATGTACTACTTGGAGTATTTTTAAAGTATTTTATTTCAGATTCTGTAAATATTTGAAAAATAAAACACATATTAATAAAAAGAAACTAAAATATTTCTTTATATACAACATTGATACGCAAACCATCAACTAAAATCAATCAAAACAAATTTGCCGCTATTTCTATATAAAAATCATAGATTATGAAGAGTGAACCGTACAGTTTGGATACGTAGGTATAAAATGTTGGGGAACTATATGACTTAGGTGTAACTGATTATTTTTTAGTTTCTTTATTACTCAACCTATGCCATCTGTCTGTCAGTCTGTCACAGCGCATTTTTTAGTCAGAAATTGACTAAGCTAATTGTATTTAAGTGTAAGTAAACTTTATACAACATTGCAATAATGATTTTGATTGCTTTTCGTTCATTTCTTTACCAATAAGGCAAAGTGAGATAAAGTGTCGGGTCTAGTTAGTGCAAGCGCATATTCTAGTACCTATATGCAGTACCATAATAATAATAATAACACATACAGTACCAATTTTAATTTAATGTATAATTGTTTTACTTATGTGGGGAAATATGTATACACAGTATTAATTAAAATAGACATTGTAATTAAAACCATCAGTTTTGCCTGTCTCAATTATTTTACTACATTCCCGACATTACCCAATTCAATAGGCAAAATATAAACAAAGTTACATATGACATCGTATATCTATGACTGCTCATTACTGCACACGTATGCACTGTTCGCGCCGTGTTGTATGTTCCATTAGTAATTCTATGTTTCTATGCGCTACGTCCGGCCGCTTTCGCGCGATATTTTTTATTTCGCGATAATTCCTAAAATATTAATTTAAATTGTATGGTGTAAACAATCATAATCTGCATGAAATGCTAAAGGTAAATAACGCATTTAATTTGATACTGTATCCGTATAGTTTGCTGTCCAATTCCTCCATACATTATTTAGTTATATCTCAAAGGAATGCCGCAGTATTTTCGCTGAAAGCTCCCAGCCGGCTTGATTTTTTTCCGATTCTTCGACAACAATCGTCATATTCCAAGTAATTTCCACAAAACAATAATAAATTATACACGTAAACTTTCCTCTTGAATCACTCCGTCCATTGGTGTCAACCATATCCCAATCCGGTCGGTAGCTTTTGAGTTTATCGCGTTCAGACAGACAGACAGACAGTCAGACGCGGTGGGGGACTTTATTTTATAATATGTTGTGATATTTTCATAGGATTACTTAATGGCCTTTATTAAGTTGTAAAGTACAATTTATAGCGTATTACCAGAGTATTATGTTTATTCATTCATAAATTAAAGAAATCATAACATTAAGAAAAACATGAGCATTTTAATCATAACCATTGTTGGCAGAATAATTTTATGTTTTGGTTAACTGAACAATATACTCCTTCATTTTAGAAAACCAAGAGGAGGATGAAGAAGTGGGCGATAACCTTGAGTACGATGACTTCACTCCTGCGCCTACGACAACTACTACTGCCGCCACTACAACTAGCCCAAAGCCACCGCTGACAACAACAGTGCACATTTCTTCTCTGTCATCGGCCCCACCGACCGTCGGACACGCTCCGCCGACGCCTTCCTCACATGCACCAATAGCACCAGCTGCACCTTCCCCCTCTGTCGTCCTCTCTGCGCCGGCATCTCATCAAAGTCCTATCTCTAGACCCACATTTGCACCTTCTGCACACCAGTCTCCACCGTCGAGGCCTATGCCTTCACACAATCGACTTGAACCTGCATTTCTAACACCTCAAGAGTTTATTTACCGCCATCGCGGACCAGGCTCTGAAGCGATCTCTTTCCAAAGTTTTCGACCCGCAGACGATGTTTACATAACGCACGCACCGCCCCAGCAATTTGATCACTTTCAATATGAGTCATCGAGAACTGCTCCACGATCTCCGGGTCCTCGTGCAGATGCATTTGCGCAACGGACCCAGCCGGCACCCTTCCGTGCAACGACGCCAGATTCGAGAGATCAGCTACTTCGTCCGGGACCAGCATCGCAGCCCTCCGAACGACATGAGACCACGGTGAAACACCGCCATCAATATAACTCGCCGCGAGCTTCGCTACCGGGATCGCGGCCTTTACCTCTCGAGCCGTTCCACTATGACTATAAACGTAGCCAAGACCCGCACTCTGAGAATCCTACGTCTCTCGCGGCACGGTCGGCCGCCTCGCCCTCACAGACCAACCGTCCACCATCGAAGCCGAAAAGTCCGCCACGAGTTATAGTAACCGCGAGCGCGTCCGTCAGTGACAGCAATGGCAAGAGACTCAACTACACAGTGGGTAACGTGGTGAGCGCCGTGAAGCCTATAGTACCGATAAATTATGACGATTATAAGGAATCCGATTTGATATTCGATCCGTTCTTTCTCGACGTGCCGAAATTGCAAAAACGCAGGAAAAATCGATCGAACGACAAAATAATAATCACAGTGCCCCTTGTCACGATCGCCACTCCAACTGTAACGAGCGCCAAGGGTTCCCCTGTCAGCGGAGTCCCGGCCGCCGCCGTTCCCACGGCCACTGCTGCCGCTTGGAACCCGGACGACTATGTAGACGACAATTATGAACCACAAGCCTACCAACCGGCGATGCCCCCACTCGCGGCCCTTTTGTCTATAGAAAAACAATACTTATTAGAAAAACAGCCTCACAAATATACTTTGAAGGATGACCGTAACCATGTATCGAGAGTTCACAAATTAGACAAGTCGAAGTCCGCATTGTTAACGAGAACTCAAACACCTTCTAGTCAAAGTCCAGCGCGTGCAGCCTCCCACGTACGCCGGCGTCGCGCCACGGCCACGCGCTTTACTAGCGACGCTCGACTCGTGTCTAGTTAGCACTTTTTAGATAACATATAGAATGTAGGTAGTGAATTCCAATTGATTCCACGATGTAGCACGTACCTACGAATGCTCGCCATTGTGCTCGGGACGTTTTCATTTTGCGTTTATTTTGTGACCTTCATAGACGTCATCATGACAGGGTTTAATAATTTTCCTAATAGTTAATGTGTACGTTATTCATAGTGATCTTGTAAATATTTTTACGTTTTTGTATAATACTATAAAGAATATACGTTCTATAAATATGAAGGAGATATATGAAGAAAAAAGGAAATTTATAGGAATTTGTGTAAATATTTATTAAAAATATATGTTTCAATATTTTGTATCGTGTTTTATTTTCACTTTTTAATTTAATTCATTCACATGAACTGTTAGTACCTTTTAAAACTACTCAGTTATTCTCAGTTAAAAACTCCACCTGCTTGATTGGCGTTAGAGTTGTTTTTTTGTCTCCTCCTTCGATACTGAGCGGATGAAATATAAAATGTTCTTCACTCGTCTATCTTCTGACTACTTACGCCAGATTTGCGTTAAAAATTGACGTTTGTAAGTAATCGCAAAAAAAATTAATTGTGTGATATAACTACAAATTAACAATTTTCGCATTTTTCCCTTTACTTGTGCGGTAATATCTTACTTGTTGCCAAATTGCATGATTCTAGGTCAACGAGTAGTTTCCATGTACCCTATAGATGTATCTGTCTTGATTCGGGTATTAAAATATGGAGGATGAATAACCGTATTTTTTGATTGCGTAGACCACAGCATTAGAGTAGGTTAGATTGACATGTAGGCGGTTACGCTGTCCCCTTCAAGTATGCAATATGTTGTATAGTTAAGACAGATCTTTTAACCTAAACTCTGAAATGCGACATCATATACCAAAGATTAAGCTAAAGGGATGAACAAAATAACTGCTTCCTAAAATGATATAAATCTAGTCGATTCTCTGTGGGGTTGGCCTTAAAATCTTACTTTTTGTACAGTTCTAACAGAACTCCGCGCGTTTCTTAGAAAAGAGATCTTGACAGGAAAACAAACATATAGCCTAACAACGAAGTGATCCTATAGAAGTTCTCTTTTGAGGTACGGATCCCTAAAAAATATATTGGTCAAAGCTCAGATTGCATAATCCTAAAGACCTTTAAAATCCTAAAGTAGATATATTAAAAACACAAAATACAATTTAAACGTTGAAAAATAAAATTAATAGTATGAACACCAAAGTATAAACCTTTATACTCATCCAAAAATTCCATGAGAACAAATTTGTTCGTTACAGGCATTATAATAGTACTTCAGTATTGATAATTTTCAATGTTTTTTGCATTATATATTTATCTGCGCATTCTAGAAGATTATTTAGAATTTAAAAATGATAATGGTTGATTGGAATGATTGGAAAGGAACTTTAAAACACTGGCCGGTGTAGCCTTATTTCTAGTTTATAAAAGATTAATAAATTATGACAATTTCATTATTGTTTTATATATAAATATTGTCAATATGTTTAACTAATTTATGACACTGAATTGAACTTCACTATATCATCATGCCCCAAATTAAGATAATGACTATAGATCAATTGATTGAAGAAACTTTCGGTGATAACACTGTGAGTATTTGAATAAAGGAAATATGTATTTTTAACGTTCAAGAACCTCATTGCACCTAGGTCGGTGGCACCTAGCCGGTGCTGATAGGTGCCGATTGCACCTAGGTTTGTGATCGTGTTTGTAATACAATCATGAGCAAACCAATTATTCATTCGTCACTTATCAATAAGGTGGTTAATAATATTGATTCGGATTTGGATCCTTAATAAGTATCAGAAACATTTAAAGTTTTTGTCTATGGATATACTTGGTAAGTTTATTGGTACGGCTTTCCAAAAATGCCACCGTAGCAGTATTAATAATAATTTAGGGGATGGAGGGACGAGGACACAAACAGATTAAACCAACTTTTAGAATTTTTAGAAATGTGGAAATACGAAAAAACTAAATAAAAAATTAGTAATGCCCACGTGACTCGCGCGTTAAAATAAAAATGATAGCGCTTTCTATTGTAGCCTACTGAAAAATTACAAAATATTTAATGATCAGGCTTATAGGGGAGAGGTCTAGGAACCTCAAACAGTAAATATTTTTTTATGAATATGAAAAAAAAATTATAAGGCTTTAGTGGCTCGTCGCTCCGCTCCGCTTCGCGCTATCACAAGCAAACCGTAGCCTAACCTATTTTTCTGAAAGGATGGATGGATGAATGATGAATGAAATGACGACCGCTTAGCCTAGTGGGTAGCGACACTGCCTACGAAGCTGGAGGTCCCGGGTTCGAATCCCAGGTCGGGTCAGTATTTATATAATGAATATTGAAAGTGGTACCGGGTCTTGGTTGTTATATGTATGTGGTGTCTTCGCTTGGTACCCCAAATACAAGCTAATGCTTAGTTTTGGGCCTAGACGTTGTTGTCATGTATACGTTATTATTATTACCATCAACCTATCTTAGCCAGATTTCAATTTGATCATTTTTATGCACACAATTTTCATCAGGCAACAATGGAAAGCCGACCCATAAAAATAAAATTTGTTTTCAATTAAAAGCGCACATTAAAATAAATTGAAAGCAGTATACGTTAAGAGTTTCCTAAACTAATTTAGTAACAAGCGAGAATTCGATTTGCGTGGCGCTCGGTAGCCGCTGCCGCGGCACGCTCGTTTTGCTCGCTCGCCTCTCCCGTTTTTAATATTCCTTGTGGTTTGAAACTATCGATTGTTGAAAAAGTAGTCGGAGTGCCCATATATGCCGTTTTTTTTTAACAGACTTAACCTACCTGATGATTGAGAAATGGTGACAAAGCAACCTACCTTGACCGAATTTCTTTTAAACATTCTTTTATGTACCAAACCTACGTAGTTGAGATTTATTAGAAGAGTGGCTGTTCATTTAGTGTTAATTGTAAGTTTTTAAGTTTGAAGGTTATCAAAAATGTCTTAGTGGCAGGTATGTACCTGTAACTCATTTTTAATTTGGTTTTTTTTATTTCCGCATCTCTAGAAATTCTAAAAGTTGGTTTAATCTCATCACCTCACCTTCCTATTTTTATTTTTTAATAGTCTTAGAAAACCAACCCATTTATTTTATTTTGTGCAAATTTCGATCTGTCTGTCGCCTAAAAGAAAACCAATAAGTCGAGCTAAAGCAAGTTAAAGTGTCGGATTTCCAATGCTGCCTGATGAACATCGTGTTCATGACAATGATCAACTTGGAATTCGGCCAAGATAGGTGGGTGGTCTATCATTTAAAAAAAAATAGATTAGGGCCGGTGTTGCCTGTGGTAATGCGAGGGAATGAAGCGTAGCGAAGCGGAGCGGAGCGACGAGCCACTAAGAATATTTTTTTATTACATTATAATAAAATAATATTACAAATATAAATAAATATTATATTCATCTATTACCCTATAATTTATTTCACATTTTCGTTCAAAAATATTTAATGCATGGGGTTCCTACACCTCCTGTGCCCGATTAAATATTTTTGAACTTTTCATTAGGCAACATTGTAAAACGCTATGGAAATAAATAATATTAACAAAATTTCAGGGTTCGATAAAAGTTTTTGCTGGCAACCAATAGTTATCTAGATTTACGTGTGCTACGTTAGAAATGTGGAATACAGGTCGAGTATAGTTTGAAGATTAGGATAATTTTAGGGTTTTTAAATAATTTCGATTCGGAAATCTTGTCTGTCCGCGTATTAGACAATTTCCTGAATAACCAAGCTACTTCTTATTAGTAATTCCTACTGTTTTGCGGTCGCGAAACAAAAAGAACAGGATTAGAGATTTGCAATCGCCAGATAAATTATTAAAAATCCATCAGTATTATTTATCTCGACTGTTTGAATTTCCTTTGCATCAATAACACTGATTCAATGCGTAACGTACCAACTTACTGTTAAAGAAATGAATATAATCATCAGTTTATTAGTGAACCGTTATCAATTATCATTTACCTAAAAGAAATCTGAATATTATTTGTTAAAATGAATATTTTTAATTTATTCATATTATTTTATTTTATTTTTGGCAGACAAACGTTGTACATTTCAAAATGTTACAAACTGTATTGCTCCTTCTTGCAAATCAACTGCAAATATTGCAACGCAAAGTGAAAATAAAACTTGACCACGTTACCTTAAAAGATGTGGAACGTGCCAAGTCTAATATTACAATAACAGAGATAAACGTGCAAGCTCAAATGCCTCAAAAGAAGATAAATAAGACTGTAGAGAACACGAAATACAAAAGGCAAGGCGTAGCAGACGATAAAACTGTATCAAGTGGAACGTCAATATCTATGAAATTATCATCACAAGACAAGCAACAAAGATCACGAACTAGACCACATCAAGAACAGAGGGTTCAGAAATCGACATCTCTGCAAAAGCAACAAAAATATCAAGAGCCCTCGTCGACAAGTCAATCACAAAAAAAACGTTATGAACAGAAAGGCGGAGTCGACTCTAAAGAAGAACGTGGTGGTTCACACATGCAACCGGACAAAGTTTCGGACAAGAAAAAGGTTGTATAAAAAACAATACTATTTTTAAAAGTCTAAAGAGTATGCCTTCTGACTTTTAAATTGTTAATCTTAAATTGTTGTAATTTGGCACAAGGATATAAGGTTACCACTGGCACATAGTCTTGTAGCAATAAAACTTTCTTTTCTCGGTGTCTTCACTCGAATGGTTTTAAAGGTTTTTGCGTTGTTTATTTCGTAATAATCTATTTAAATATTAACTTGTCACATGTAAATCATAATCAGTTTATTTGCACATTGATCTATTTTGAGAAATTACTTTTATACCTCTTGTTCTGCGCTTATAAACAGTAGCGTTATGAAATTATGATACATTCTATTATGATTCTTTACTACTGGTTCCAGTAATTTCATATATCTGAATGTGAAAATTTCGTCGAAGATTCTCGAGTTATAAGGTTTTTTGTCTGTTTGAAAGCCTATAACTCTATTATATTATATTTCAATTAATCGATTTTCCCCAACATTCTCTTTCATACGCGCCACCACTCGATTATAGCTTCATAACAATGTAGATTAAATTTTATTTGAAAGTGATCGTTTTAAAAAGATTCTCCCGAACGTTTTTCCTAACTTCTGAAATCTAAGATTCTGAAATCACGTGAAGGAATTCGAACAATGAACTCAATGATGCCTCGGATGGCTGTTGGTAAATACTACGAGTATATACCTACACATAAAGCTATGATCTTCAATTATGTATATCAGTTGTCTAATACCCATTACACAAACTATGCCTAGTTTGGGACTAGATAATCGCGTGTTAAATGTCACAGGTGTTATTATTACGTTATTAATATTACGTGTGGTCCATTGGCGTAGTTCACCTGGTTGGCCCGTGATGAGAAAATAGTTTTCATATAATAGTTTCTCATGGTCCAAACCACAAGATCCTTACATTTGTAATAGTGGTAGTACTAATGAAAAGGGAAGACTCCTTATTTTTTAAACCTTCGCATAAATATAAACATAGTGGGCCGGTAAATAATAAATGTATAAGGAAAACTATTGGTCCATATTTTAACGAAGTTTTCCCCAGTTACTGAAATACCTACGTGTATACTTTGATATGAGTGCATTAGAATACATGTAATATGATATATTTATTTATTCATTTATTCAGTTTTGAATTGAACCCCATGACGTATATTGTATGGTTTTGACCAAAAACGCATAATTTTGGCTAAATACTGATTTATCCAAAAACTATAGATATATTAGAAAAAAAAAATTTATGTGCAATTCTCGGCATTTTAATTTAATATTATTAATTGAACTCCTAGACGTATATTCTGTGGCTTTGACCAAAAACGCATAACTTTGGCTAAATACTGATTTATCCAAAAACTATATGTATTTTTTCATCATTTTGGACATTTTCATCTAAATCTTGTTTTATATGCTTTGCAAATGACGAGACTAATTAGTTTTTTTGCTATGTGCTGTATATACACCAATCAAATATATATATATATATATATATTTGATTGGTGGACTACAGCAGAAAATAATACATTTTCATGGTTTCAAATTAGAGGAAAAAATATTTTTTCGTGTTGTAACCAGGTTAACTAAATGGTTAGGTCCACGGGCTACGAATGACTATGATCAACATATGGTATAAGGTTCATGTCTGAATCCAAGTTATTTATCTTCATTGTTCTAAATATAATAAAACACTTCAGACTTTAACGGCGCGAGAAGATTCAAAGAGACATGGAAAGCGAAAGGAAGGAGAAATGCAAGTCATTTACGAGGTAATGAAAAAAATATTGTTTTATAAACGAACTATTTTTAAGCTGTTAGATGTGCTAATAACATCAGAATGGAACCACAAAAATGATAATCGGCGCTACAAACTAAAGTAGCCCCATACAAGTTAATCTAGCTACATAAAGCCATGAACAGTTCGTAGTTTAAAATGCTTATCAATGCTTAATAATTTGGCTAACGGTAACTTACAGCGGTTGCGAAACGCAGCAGGGAATTTATATACTTATTATATTCTCACGTACCTATGAAGTGTCGCCCCACTATTATATCATGGCCGTCGAGAGAATGCGTTTCTGACACATAATATTTGAAAACTGAAATTGTCCGATGGTACAAATTCACATCAACCATCCGAATACAACCTATGGATTACGCTCACTAAAAAAAACCAGGTCAATTGACAGTTTCATACCGCTAAACATACTCGTATTGGTGTTATATATAAATAGACATCTCAACAAACCGTGAAAAAATAAATGTCTGTTTTAGACAAAACTTACAAACTTCATTAATCGAGGTTTTCGGTATTCATTTTCAGAGTTTGAATTGTAAACAGAACCTATGGTACATAACATAGAGAAACTCCAAAGTCCTAACTAGTTCATTTTTGAAATAGATTCCGTCACAAAAACGGTCTGCAAATGAAGTAAGTGGTCAACTTTGTTGGCCTTCCCGTTTCTTTATTTTTGAAGACAAAAAAGAATAGTGCGTTTGTACCCTTCTGAATGAGTTCTAGATAATAACACCCCACGTGCCGGGGTAAACAGACAACTTTTTTTGGGTGCTATTTCAATCATGGAACCCCTATGAAAAATAATTTTATTCTGTTTCTGATTCATATTCGGTATTGGGTCAACGTTCTCCACAAAGCAAACAAATTTCATTTTTTTTTTACTCATTCCGTTTACGAGACAAACAGCAGAGTCTGTAATTTATACCTCTGGGTATTAGTTTGGGTAAACCTTTGAGTACGGAACCCTGAAAATGTAAAAAGAAACCACGTTTGAAACAAAGAACGTGCGGGATCGGTTTCGCCGATTAAATATTCAAGTTCTAAATGAGTAAAATTTACATTACAAAGTAGGTACCGATGTACCAACTAAGCTCCAACATAATTATTTAACTATTCATACTATATACTATAAATGATTGATCGCCTATGAAAACTACCTAAGAAAATTTATACTCAAACCCTTTCATGTAGCTAGACCAACAGTTAATTTCATTTATTGTCCGTGGTTCCTCGTAGAAGGGATCATAGTAGTACATAGTAGAGCGTAATTTTAAGTGCTCGCCAGACACGACGAATATATTGGTATCATTGCGATCTTCTGGCGATGGCGCATAATATATTTCGTGATCCCAGCGAATCACGGTGAGCTGTAAATTTTATGCGACAACATTACGCAAAGAGAGAACGTCCCTAAAATTCAACTCTTCAACTCAACACCAGTTCACCCATGAAAAACTCGTCGAAGTTAAACTCCGATCATTTGTCCCAAAGACTGAGTTCCTTCAATTTCGTCAGGAAGTTTAGTATTTCTCCAGGGTTTTTGCCCATTTATAATATTTAGTGTCGGGCGAGTTTTGGACGCGACATTTTGTAAAGATACGTGTTATACCGGCGATAAACAAGTAATATCTTGCTTTCAAACAGTCTTCCATCGTGCGCAGATCCATGTGGTATTTAATGTGATCGTAGTAGCGGAGCACTTCAGCTTTGTCCACTGTCTTTAGAAACGACCACACAGCCGTTTGGTTCTTCACCGCATGTATAATGCGCGAACGCTCCGGGTCGGCGGGCTCCTGCGATCGCTGAATACGGACACAGGATGCTCTGAAACGCTCAGTATTTTTATGATAAATTTGATCCAAATCCACTGAGTGTTTCAGAGCATCGAGTGCTCTGGAGCGCACGGCGTTTTCAATTTCAAATTAGCTGTCCAGTACAGCGCAAAGGGACAATAGCCTAGTGGTAAATCGTTGAACTGCAACGCGAGAAAAACGGAGTTCGAACACACCACTATTCTTTCCTAACAGGTTCCTAAATAAGTTTTATTGTTATTAACTACCAGTGGGCGCTGCAGAAGATGTGTATCTTCGAAACGACTGGACTGATTTTGATACGATTTTGCGCATTACGTAGGTATCATCTAAGAATAGATTATTAAATAACTTGTGCAGTTATGGACCACGAGGAGGCGCTGCAATAGATATGTTTCTCTAAAGTGGCTGAAATAATTATGTCGTTGTTTTTTACGTTATATATTGAGGAGCAGATTCTTGATAAAATTTGCGGTTATGGGCCGCCAGGGGGCGCTATAATAGATATGTTTCTCTAAAACGGTTGGAAGGATCTTGAGGTGGTTTGTGCGTTATATAGATATCACCTAAGAGCAGGTGCTTAGATAAGGTTTGTGGTTATGGGTCTCTGCAATAAGGGTCGCTTTACACACGGTTATTTGGGTGGTATCAACTGTTAGGTACCGAAAGAGATGACGGTATACTTTTTTATTTAAATAACCAGTACATATGTAGGCAAGATCAAAAAGTATTCATATTTATTCAGTATGTGATTCGTATCTAAATATATTTTGGTGTTCCCTTCCAGGGACTATTGCAGGGACCACGGGCAATAAATTCCTTGATATCGAAAAACACAAAAAATCAAACTGAAACTCTGCATTCTGTTTATTTATCTCAAAATAACCAAGCCGCCGCGAGACGTTTTCACTTATTTCAGTAAATGTTAAACAAAACGTTATATAAAAATAAACTTGGTACATTTTTAATACACCATTTCTTTCTTAAAACCAATTTTATTCTTTTTTTATACCTTATAAAAACATCCACGCTGCTTTTTTGTAAATGTAATTAGGATTAGGTTATATATTAGGCCTAACTCCTTTATTACATGCTGCATGAAGTCCGCATCCTTGATCTGTTACAGCGTCCAAGCGCACAAGGGTTACCACAAACTCAACAAGCGACGTCAGCGACCTCGATGGGCGAACAAAGTATAAGTTTTTTTATTTGTCTAACATCATCATCATTATAGCCGCTGGATGTCTACTTTTGGACATAGGAGGCCTACCCCTTAGATCTCCACAACACACGGTCTTGGGCCACTACCTTTCAGGTTATCAGTCCGCGTAGGGAAGGACCGTTCCTCGCTACGACGGCATCCAGTTCGTAGTCGTCATTGGAGAAAGTTTCTGTGAACGATCTGGCCTCTCCATTGCCACTAATACATTGACTTATGTGTCAGAATAAGTGAGAAACCCGCTACAAACCTCCAAAATCCAATTTAAATTACGTACAATTTTTTACATTTCATATTTATGGAAATTAAAAACATTGGCATTTAGCAATTTAATTAATAGACATGGTCCTAGTCACGAATATGTATTAGTCTAAGAGCCGGTGGGAGATCGACCTTCACCGATCTGATAACCAGATGAGACATATTTTTTATCAAATATAATTTATAAACAAATATGCCTATAATTACTTGCCTATCTGAAAGTGCTCATGGCTATTTTTAATTAAATTAACTTTAATCGATTTTTTTTCATCACTTTCATTCTTTTGATAACCAAATGAATTTTATTTCACTGTTAGTTTTTAACACACAGAATATGCCTCAGTAGGCTTGCCTACTCATTTTTGTGTATAGCTACCTGGCAAGCCGATGTGAACAGGTAAGTCAATATAGGTGACTCCATCGTTTTGCTAACTTATCGAAAGTTATATCAAATTTTAGATTATTTTATTACAAAATCAGTCATATAGACTTGCCTGCAAAAAATCATACTTAAAGCACTGTTGCCTAGCTAAAAACTTTTAGTTTTAGCCATCCGATAGGTGCGAGAGAGAAAGTAGAGCGTCCGAAGTCCGTGTGGTAGAACAGGACACAACATAGCAGCTGCAAGCTACCTGACCGTTGAATGTATCCGAGTGCGCATGCTCGTGTATAGTCGAAAATCATTTATTAGTGACAACACGTGCTAAATAATGTAAATTGTGATTTTAACAATGAGTAAAAAGTGTTTTTTTTGTGGTACGAAAAAAGAAATTATTGACTTTAATGAACATTCATTTAAAACATGCCATTTAAAATTGGCTTTCCGTAAAAAGCAAAGCTTTAAGTATGGAGATATTCAATTAAGCAAAGAATCGTTGGAGTTTGTTGGTTATCATTACACGTGTTACAACAATGTTACCGTTATAAAAAAAAAAAATACAAAGAAGAGTTCGAAAATTTGAATTTGATAAAATATTTGAATTTCATTTTTTTGTTTTGTAATAAACGGTTCTAATAACATAAATGTATTAAATTTTTTTTTTCTGTATAGATTAATTTTTTTTATTTTTTATACTAATATTTTAAAAGTAACACTTATTCTTTCCCGCTTTACGGCATTTATTTCATTTAAAATAATAAATAAATTATTCTCTATTTAAACTTAAATACAAAATATAGATTTTCTTATAATTTTTTAATTTTACTATTTAGCTTTAAAATGATAAAAAGTTTTGTTGAATTAGTTTTTTTTAAATTTATTTATTACTATATTAATATAATAAAATATTAATATATTAACTTACTATTTATTTTTGAGTTTTGCATAGCTGTAAGTACGTATAGTGTGAAATAATATAAAAATTGTGATCGAAATTAGTTATAATAAAATGGAGTTCAAAATTAATGACAAGTGTACTCGGATACATTCACAGCTGCTATGTTGTGTCCTGTTCTACCACACGGACTTCGGACGCTCTACTTTCTCTTTCGCACCTATCGGATGGCTAAAACTCTAAAAGTTTTTAGCTAGGCAACAGTGCTTTAAGTATGATTTTTTGCAGGCAAGTTTATATGACTGATTTTGTAATAAAATAATCTAAAATTTGATATAACTTTCGATAAGTTAGCAGAACGATGGAGTCACCTATATTGACTTACCTGTTCACATCGGCTTGCCAGGTAGCTAGCTATACACAAAAATGAGTAGGCAAGCCTACTGAGGCATATTCTGTGTGTTAAAAACTAACAGTGAAATAAAATTCATTTGGTTATCAAAAGAATGAAAGTGATGAAAAAAAATCGATTAAAGTTAATTTAATTAAAAATAGCCATGAGCACTTTCAGATAGGCAAGTAATTATAGGCATATTTGTTTATAAATTATATTCGATAAAAAATATGTCTTATCTGGTTATCAGATCGGTGAAGGTCGATCTCCCACGGTCTCCTCTACTATATAGCTTATTTGCCACCTACAGTGAGATGATGATACGTGGTCAAGAAATATACTTACCCCTATTTAACCCATTTCAAGAATTAGTAATTTGCAAGTTTAATCCCCCGTTTAGCAAATTGTTCATAGGTACTAGTTTGCGAGTTATTTTATACTTGGTCATACAAACTTTCACACTCCTTTTCATGCTCAATTTTAACAAATAATCGTATCGACATTTAACAGTTTGATGCACAAAATTTGTTTTTTCTAACTAAATCTGACTAAACTAAATAATTTGCCGCCAGTTATTAATCTCAATGACCTAATGACACTTGAACTCACATTAATTCAATAATGTACCTTCAAAATAAACAGTGAAAAATGGATATAACAAGAAACATAATTAATTGTCAATGGATCCCTAGGTGGATCGAAGTGGTGGAAAAAATGCCTATAGATGCCTTGGGGGAGCCTAACAATGGATTCAAGTAGATAGAGCGCCTCTTAACGCCTCATTTACTCGAAATATATCAAATATTTATCTACACTAATATTATAAAGAGGAATGATTTGCATTTTTGTATTTTTGTGTGTATGTTTGTAATGAAGAAACTCAAAAACTACTGTGCCGATTATATAATTCTTTCACCATTAGAAAGCTACATTCAGTCTGAGTTACATAGGCTATATTTATTAAGCTTTCTGCTCATGGCTTCGTTTGCGTGGAATACACAGTTGTACACTGATTTTAAAATTCTTTCACCAGAAACTACATTCTCAGCGCGTAACATAGGCAATATTTGGGCGAGGTGGAGAAAGAAGTCGCTCATCGCTGAGTGCTCGACCCGAACGCGGGCAGACGCGTAAGGTGCGCGTGAAAGCAGACGTCATTTACGGTTGTGTCTGTTTTCGAATTTTCAAGGCATTGGTGATTTGTTAAAAATTCACTGTACCTATGTAATGTAATAGATAAATATAGTAAAAAAGACCTTTTTAGAGAGTATAGAGGGAGGGTTGATAGGGGAGACATAGGGTAAGGGAATAGGAGGGCAGGGGAAAGTAAGTGGGTAAAAAGGAGGAGGGGTGGTGGAGGAAATGGGAAGGGGAACGTTTTCGTAGTCCACCCGGGCGGAGCCGGGTACGACCGCTATAGGATATAAACCCAGACGATGTAGCAAAGATTAAAGGATACATTATACTGATTCGAGTGCAAATGAAAATATTAATTTGTTCTTCGTTCACTTCTTTCACAATACACAACCAAATTATATATACGTTATTATTATTATTATAAAAATGAATACGTTAGCCGTAAGCAAAACGTAATTGACTGAAATTTGGCGAAGTAACTCAAAGAAAAAGACGGTTATAGTTCGTATATGCCGCTTCTGCGTGCCTATAAATGAAATTCTTTTGATAGATGGCTAAAATACATGAAAATACGTACGTGGAAAGATACCTAATTAAATTAACTTTTTTTTCAGGAGGCAAAGTCGAGAAAGAAAAAATATTAATTGGTAAACAATATTCTCTATGCTATAACAGCTTTATAGATTTACTTTTTATCATTTTATTAACACATAGGTGTGTGTTCACAGTCAATCGGGCTGCGTCCGGACACTCTCTTGAAGGTAAATATCATTAAAAATAAATAAATATCACGAAATATATTCTTAACTACATAATGACATAACATAACATACGTATACATCACAATAATGTCTAGACCCCAAACTAAGCATTAGCTTGTGTTTTGGGTACCAAGCGAAGACACCACATACATATAACAACCAACACCAGGTACCAGTATTAATATTCATCATATAAATACTGACCTGACCTGGGATGCTTCTATGATAATAAAAATATGTACTTTGTCTCCGAAGTAAATAAGAAACAATTTTTTTTTGTGATTTATATGAACTGCATTTAACAAACTATCTATCCTGTTATACTTAGATTAAACTATAAAATGACGCGTTATTCCACTGTTTCTCTAGATTTTTCTCGTGATTTTAAATTATTTTTCTTTAAATAACAATATAAGGACAATATAATAAATAGTAATACTTATTTTTAAGGCGATGAAAACCGCCATAGCAGTCTCACTTTATCAATGGTCACTGCGTCTCAATTCGCTGGTTTGGAGAAAGCCGTTCGGGAATTAGATGAGACTCTTTTGCAACTTTTTAATGTGGAACAAATCGACGAAGACCACCATGATACGCAAAGAGCACGACACACAGACATTAAATATAGCCCAACTGCAAGTAGCAAACAGTTCCAGGAGGACGATCAAACTTCGTCTACCACTCAGCTGCTACGTGAAATGCCAGGTGATGCTAAGCGGTCGAGAGATGTACAGTCACCGCAATACCTAGAAGATGATCGCTCAGAGACAGATGTTCTACATTCTAAAAAAGCTAAATTACCGAAAGACACCCGCTTGCTTAGTCACGCTAAACGTACGAAAGATGCGCAGGCACCTGGAGGTATCTCATCTGCCGATGTTCTCGTCCCAAGTGATGCCTTTTCGGAAGATGTGCTAGTTGCAGGAGGTACCCTTCCAGGAGATACGCAATTTTCGGAAAGTAAACGTCTATCCAAAAAACCTAAGCGCAGGCAAGATACGCAATTGCCAGTAGAAATCAGCTCACAGACAAATGTTCAACAGTCGAGTAACATACAACTACCGGGAGCTACTCACTTGCTTAGTGATTCTCAGATGCCGGAAAATACACACTTTACTAAGAGTACCCAAAGGCCAATAGATGTCAAAAATTCGGAAAACGTATTACATTCAGAAAGCGCCTACGTTCCGAGTGATTCCGAAGGCCCGAGAGATGTCAAGTTTACAAGTTTAACTCAAGTAACACGTGAAACTCATCTAGGTGACCATCAACAAAATGATGCTCAGGTCCGTGTTTCCTCTAGCTTGAAGAATGGTAAATATTTAGGTGTGGATCACGTCTCGAGTGATATTCAGCTCCCCACTAACACCCAACTCACAGGCGATTTCCAACACTCACAAAATGTTCAAAAATTGAGTGCTAAAGGAAGTGATTTTCAGTTACAAAGTGATCCAAGGCGGCAGAGTTATTTACAAACGCCAAATAATGTTCAGTTACCAATTAATAAAGAATACGTCACTGATTCTCAGGTACCATCTACAATGCGTGATATTCAGAGTGGTGGCCGTTTTTTAAGTGATACGGATTTTGTACAAACTTCATCAATGACCCAGATCACCGGTAATGTTAAGCCTCGGAGTATTGCATCAACAGAGGACCTTAGATTTAAAGGTATCCCACTTTCTGAGAATATGGAAGCTCAAAGTGATATTCAACCTCAGAGAGGTCCACAGGCTCAACAAAACACTCAGATCCAGGGAGATAATCAAGGTCAACAAAATAAAAGCTACCGTAAAAGTTCTCAGTCCTCGGAAGTTTACCAGCTCTTCGCTAAAATAGATTTTGCTAGTGCAGAACTCAGTCGAATGACCGCCAAAGTAAACGATATATACAAGTCGAGACGTACTGCCCAAGAAAATGTAAATGTAAGTTAATAGCTCTTGATTTCCATCTATTTTTTATTATCACTGTAGCTAATACCTAAATAAATATATATTTACAAATTTTGTATCAGAAAGTAAACTCTAGCTTAATTATTTAGCAGTCGAAACCAACTCAAGTCAAGCGAACATCGAGTATCACAACAATGACGCGGCTGGTATCATCTACCCCTTTGTACTCCACGGACATATTTCAACTTGCTGAAAAACAGAGCGATTTTATAACTTCTCAAGAATTAAAGTACGTATATTGTTGCCATTATTGCTCAACGAATTAAACATTTTCAACTCATTGAATAAGGAAAAGTTTAAGACTACTACTGTAGGCTTTTCATTTTAAATGTTTTAGATATAATAATTTTCAGAAACCTATTCAAACGTAGGCGCACTCGAGGCGCATGCCTTCTAATCTGACTATGGACTATGGACTACGGCACTTTATTCCAATTACAATTTAAATCTCGCTATTCGACTTCACCGAACTGCCGTGAACACCGACTTATATATGTGTATGGCGGTGGTCGCGAAGCTTACTTCAACTTTTGTGTGCCTCGGGCATTTCCATTTGTTAAAAAATTTACGTTTGTGCTAAAAAAATTAAAACTACTGGACTAACCGTGAGTTGTCTAGGAGAAGGGTTTAAAAAATGACAACCCGGCACTACCTACGGACTATCGCCGCGCCGCTGTTTAACCGACCAAATTTCATACACCTCTTGCAAAAAAAAATCCTTTTCGGACTAGCATTTGCATCTACTGTTTGAAAATATTACTCACATTGTAAGCAGTAACATCAACTGTGAACATGTTAACGAACAAATACGTGGAAATAATAAATAATCTATACGAAAGTTGAAAATTAATAATAATATTTGGGAAATCCGCTACATCCGACAGCGCTATCTGGTGCCAAAGTTTAACGACCGCTTAGCCTAGTGGTTAGCGACCCTGCCTACGAAGCTGGAGGTCCCAGGTACGAATCCCAGGTCGGGTCAGTATTAATATGATGAACATTGATACTGGTACCGGGTCTTGGTTGTTATATGTGTGTGGTGTCTTCGCAAAAATATTTATATATGCGTATATAATAAAAAAAATTTAATTATGTATATCAGTTGCCTAGTAACCCATAACACAAGCATAATCTTGCTTACTTTTGGACTAGATGGCGCTGTGTGGGAAGTCCCATGTATTATTATTATTATCATTATTATTAAAGTAATATTAAGGTATTATTAATTATATTAAGGTTATTACGATTCAAAATTATCCAATATGTAATAAATATGTTTCAGTGACGCTATTGCTTTATTCGAAGATGAAATAATGACCATAGGAAATAATTGGGCCAATCAGAGTACAGTAGCTGCCAAGAACGCCGGGGCAATCGTAAATAGACTTGGTAAAATTTTAATTGGTTTTTAAACAAAACTTATAGATAGAACTTCTTGTGATGAATAATCTCAATTACTTAATTATTTGGCATACAGAACGGAATTTAACAATAGACCCCGAGGAGCTCCATAACACTGTTAAGGGAATCGAAGCTGATGTAGCGACATACGCCGGCAAATTCAACGCAATCGATTCTGTGCTCACTGCTCAGGTTCTGACATCTGCTCGTTAATTATTCGTTTTATAAATGCTTATCGTTTCAAGAAACGATGTTGATATACTTTCAACATTAACGCAAATAACATTTGATCGAGATACATTCTCTTGACGTCTCCCAAATATTTAAATCATGATAGGTAGGACACAGGACAATATTTTGGATATCTACATTAACATTATAAAGAGGAAAGATTTGTATTTGTATATACGTGTGGTGTGTATGTGTATGTGTGTGCGTGTGCGTGTACGTGTGCATGTGCGTGTGCATGTGCGTGTGTGTATGTGTATGAATAAACTAAAAAACTAATGTAACGATTAAAAAAATTCTTTCACCATTAGAAAGCTACATTCACCCTGAGTGACATAGGCTATATTTATTGCTAGATTTCTGCACATGGCTTCGCCCGCGTGGATTACACAGTTGTACATTGATTGTAAAATTTCTTTCACCTATAGAAAGCTACACTGCCAGAGATTAACATAGGTAATTTCATTTTCAAACTAGCTTTCCGGGGCCAGGTGGGGGAAGAAGTCGCTCATCGCTTAATGCTCGACCCGAACGCGGGCAGACGTGTGAGGGCAGACGTCATTGACGGTTGTGTTCGTTTTGCGAATTTCAAGGCATTGGTGATTTGTTAAAAACGCATTATACCAATGTGTTGTAATAGATAAGTATAGTAAAAAAATGACTTAAGGAAGTATAGAAGGAGGGTTGACATTGGAAAGATAGGGTAAGGGGTTAGGGGGGCAGGGAAGAGTAAGTGGATGGAAAGGAGGAATGGAGGTGGAGGGAATGGGAAGGGGAACGTTTCTGTAGTCCACCAGGGCGGGACCGTGTACGACCGCTAGTAATATAATATTTTAGACATTTCACACAGCGTCATCTAGTTCCAAACTAAGCAAAGCTTGTACTATAGATACCAGACGACTAATATAAATACTTAAATAATCGTTATACGTCAACATTTACATATATAGATATTTTTTTTACTTAATACATTTTTTTTTAATTTAATAAGACCATATTAATATTAGAAAATTTGTATAACATGATCATAAAACTAACACTAGGATGACTTATATAAGTAGGAGCAATACAGATGTATTTCATTTTCAATTAGATTTAAATACTCGTAATTAAATTTCAATTAGTAGTTATCAAATTAAAGCGTTTTTGTTACCTGTATTTGAGGGTGTTTTAACATTGAGATTCATAAAGGGAATCCCAGTTTGAGACAAGTGAAAATGTGTGAGTGTCAAACAAACATTACCTACTTTGTGTTAAAACCGCAATAGTATCACGAACGGGGACGATGTATATTTTTATCCAATAAATAAATAAATATATATATATATTATAATACAAAAATATAATAGCTATAAAAATTAAGCCGGCCGCTATAATCTAGGCAATAGACACCTATTGCGATGGTCTATTCTAATGTTTAAACGTTACGATATACTATCGTGAAACTTGCTTACAATTATCGATCGATTTACTTGATAGGGGGACTATAACATCACTTTTCTACTCCACGGCTTTGACAAGGTTTTCTAAATAATATAGTTATTTCCCGGCACCCTGGTTGTGTTTTTGAAAATTTTAAGTGGCTAAACAAGGCCTCTGTGCATAATAAATTGTACTTGTTTCCTCTTCGAGTTATTATTTTTTTAATAGAGACTTTTCTTATAAATGTAAATAATAGTATTAATTGCAAAACAGTCATTGACGAGAAAAAGTATGTATATCGGTAGTAATTTATACTTCACCAATTTTTATATTATAACAGATGACCAGTTTCCAAGATCAACTATCTGAAATGCAGCATAATCTGGAAAAAGGCTTTGAAACCATAACTGAATCGCTTGCAAATCCTGTTGGACACGAACGAGGTATAAAAGCATAAAGTTTATCTTTTAAACTGTCAACATCTACTGCTGGACATAGGCTTCTCTTAGTGGATTTCGCCCAAACTACCCAATATTCTTAACAATGCCAAAATATACTTACTACGGTAATTCTTTGATGGACAAAATCAGGAATATTGAAATCCGCCGAAGAACTAAAGTTAGCGACATAGCCGAAGTGATTAGCAAGCTGAAGTGGCAATGGGCTGGCAACATTTGGCGTAGAACCGACAACCGATGTAGTAGACGAGTTCTCGAGTGGAAGCCACGTACCGGGAAGCGAAGCGTTGAACGCCCCCCAGCCAGGTAGACTGATGACCTGAAGCACCATACCGGTGTTAATTGGATGCGGAAGGCGGAGAGCCGTGTGTGGTAACGAGCCTTGGGGAAGGCCTATATCCTGCAGTGGAGACACGGGCTGATGATGATGATGATACTTATTACCAATGCTTATCGTAGCTGCTTCACTTACATTTATTTTTCCGCTTTCATTAGTGTTTGCACCCTACGATGGCTTGATGACAGAAAATGCCAAAGGCTCTTCAGCTCTAACTCTCGGCATTATTTAAATTTGTGATTCTTTATTTAGGAAGTCTGCGCAAGCTATCAGAATTTATTCTTCGTTGAAAACTCTTTTAGTTTCGAAATCCAACGATTTCAGTTCATTCCAATAATCTAGTCAGAAGAAAAGAAGTCACTAACAAACTACTTTATTTTTTACGTATCAGTATGAATATGTCGAGATCGTTTAGTGTGAATACGTCAATTCATTTTTTTTGTTTCAGCCTACGCAGAACTAAACTCACGTTGTGTTAACCTTCAGGCTGATGTGCAAGCGATAAATGTAGCTCAAAATGCATTAAAATTGTTTCAGGAGTCATTTACAGTGAATCTGCAGGTATTCTTTGTTATAAATAATGAACGTAGGTACATAAAGGTGATAAAGATAAACGGGAAAACAATGAAGTGTCGCTTCGTTAGATAATACAACGGAAACATTGTAAATAGCTTGTAGAACTGATACTAGGTATTAATAATACATTTTAATAATAACTGAGTATTTGTAAATAGTTAAATTCGCATAATACCTCTTTAGTAATACCACGTCGTCTTACTCTACCAAGAAAAACAGTGACGGCCAGTGTAAGAAAACAACCAATGTTGCAAATCATAACATAGCTCGCCTTAACAACTCTAATACAAGATGTGATTTTAATGGTTTCCTTAAGTAGTCGTCGATTTTAAGTAGCCTTCTTGCGATTATAAGAATGCACTAATTTTATTTTCTTACTATCCCGAAGGATTTGATAAGAGAATTACAAGAAACAGACGCTGCGAAATCAAACCGTGATGAAGTTGTAGACGCAATGGCTGACAAGGCTGGGCTGGCATTGTTGAACGAGATGGTAATGAAGGAACAGTTCGACGCAGTTCGCGGTTACTTCGAAAAAGCTATCCTGTCCGCCTATGATAAATTTAACAACCAAGAAAACGTTTGGCAGGTGAGCCACATATCAAATTTCATTTCCAAAAATTACTACGTATTTAATTTTTTTAGAGTAGGTACTAATATTAATATTAGCAAACCCCGTTGCATACACAGAAAAAAACGATTCCTTGAACAAAGAGAATGTTATTTCATATATACCAAAGAGGATATTCTCTCGACATATCTAAGTAATTATTTTATTGTTGCAAGACATTTGTTGTTGGTCTAAAGAAATATTAACTTTTAGAGATAATATGCTATTCGGTATAATAAGAAACAATGTTTTCTTGGTTCAAGAAATACTTTTTTGCTGTGTAGTAACAATAGTACCAGACATATCGAGCCGTTAATAATTAATATATCAATTGCTTACAGAAATACATTGCCACATTACAAAGACACTTGGACGAAAAAGCGGAACGTATAAACGTGGAAGCCATTCGCGACGATTTAAAACAACATTTCAAAACTATAAGTGATAAAGCACACCTATTGTTAAGTATTGTAGGCAACGTCCGACAGCCAATAGGCAAGAAGAAAGTAGACCGTGAAGGTCCCTGTTTGTCGTGCAAGTCGCCCTTCTACAAGGAACCGCGGAAAGAATTCTGTGACCAGACAGGATCCAGTATGTCATCATCGTCACCGAAAAAAGACGTTCTTTCAAAATCCTTTCCAGCGCATCCACGGTTAGCAAAAAATTTTACTCTGTATTTAATTACCGCTAATGGAAATTCTTAAAGAATAATATCACCACCAAGACATTTTTTTCCATCTTCAGGTCTGGAAAGGAATTACAGGATATTCTGAATAAATTACCAACTGGCATTCGAGTTGTTTCCGCTAAAGGAACTCACACGGCTGGTCTGAACTTCCAGATAGTAAGAATGTTACAATTATGTTTATGCTAATTTACGCACGATCATCACAATACAAAATGTACCGCTGGTGCAAGATATTTCTAGAATGTGCTGTATTACATACACTATATATGGGAACAAAGTTTCTCCGGTCAACTCAGTAGAGTCCCCGTTGATACGTCAATTTGAATTCTTTAGGCTAAATGTGGGTTGGGTGCTCGTACTATATGAAGACAAAATATTGTTTTGGGCTATAAGGTTTCATTTGGGTTCGGCGATAAATCAATAGATTAATTTAAAGTTAACAAAGGTTTAATTTAATATTTCTACTGACCGTTAAAAGAGATTTGCAAGTCTAATACAAATTTAACACCATTACAGCGGAAAATTATCGAAGATTACAAATTGGAAAAAGAGGTGCCTTGTTTTTGTAACGTACCGACGACGTCACCGTTAACTTCAAATCATGATCAAGGTTAGAATTGGCTTTAATAAAAAATACAAAAAGTTAAGATGAGGGACCATCCATAAAGTATCTACGTCACACGTTAAGGGGCGGGAGGGGGTCGATGAAGTGTGACATTGTGTGACAAGGGGCGGGACGGGTTTCTAGATTTCGTGCCGTCACATTTCAAAATAATACATGTAAATCAAAGTATTAAAATGCCAATTTTGAACTATTAACGAAAAACCTAAAAATATTTCCAACTGTATCTGCATGAACATAAGGTTTGAATTATTTTGTTGACGTGTTCACACTTCCTTATGATAGCTATTGCCCCAATGTCGAGGCATACTTGTTTAAGCGATCGTGTGGTATCTGTGGTCTATATTTTGATACATATAAGGCCATTAACCAACGCAAACAATCACACAAGAGACAACAAGACAAAAATTCGTCCTCAATTAATTGCTGTTAGACGTGCATAAAAATTGTTTTTGTTTGGATAAAGAAGATGTTGTCACTTCGAATATTCCTGACATTACAAACCAAACGAGAACGAAGTGATTGCTATGACGGTTATAAATAATTTCATGGATTGGGTTCAAAGTGCATGGACTGAAAATAATTAAGTTTGTAACTTACAATAATATCCTTACGTACATAGTATAAAACAATGTTGCTTTCGGCGTCTGTCTGTCTGTATTTGTATTTATTTTGATGCGGTTTTCACCATCAGTTAGATAGTTTTTCATGGAAAATTAATATATGTAACTAGCGGTCGTACTCGGCTTCGTCCGGGTGGACTACGGAAACGTTCCTCTTCCCATTTCACGTATTAGTACATTGTACCTGTGCGAAACTGGGGTGGGTCGCTAGTAATTAATAATTTATAGTTCTGTTAGTTTTTTCAATTGTTTGATTTAAGTTTGATTATATTAAAAAATAATTTAGATGGAAGTAAAATTAATTTCGAAACTGCTGTTTCAGTCTATAAATTTCTAGATGGAAAATTAAAAAATATGTGACGTCATACTAGAGAGGGGGTCTCAGAAATGTGACCAACTGTGATAAGGACGGGGGAGGTGTCAAAAGTCACGAAATTAGTGTGACGTACTTTATGGATGACCCCTGACGGCCTTACACTACGGGGTTAGTAAATAATAGCGGGCCGTCTTCTTAACGGTTTGTTGTGGAAGCATCAAGTTGTTATTAATTATTAATGAAGTAGAGATAAACTTAATTTTAAACTCTCTGTTTGTTATTTTTGGTCATTCAAGTTTCAAGTTTCTTATAGGTATAGGGGTACTACATAACAGTGGTAACGCCTTGGGTGCGGAACGAAGAGCGGGGAGAACCAAACGACAGGGTGACGCGGGTTAAGAGACGCGAGCGCGGGGTAAGCAGTACTGTGCTTGCTTCCGTGCTATTAGGACGTGTCGCACTCGTATAGAATACACGGTATCAAAAAGTGACGATGAGTTCGAAGATATGTAACAAAGTTCTTCGTAGTCAAACACGACAAGTTGTTTACAATGTCTTTAAGTTTTTTCAAAATCTTAAGAAGGATCCTTTGTCAAGCGAATATTCCAATGACGTTAACATTATTGAATTGGTGTCGAACGCAACAGGAGTCTCCAAGAGAACAGTTTCTCGAATTATTAGTGAATCCAAAGTCTTGCAACGGTCCGGTAATGTCAAATTTACATCGCCACGCAAAACAAAATTAAAAAGAAAAAAAAGATAGAAATTGATGATTTTACTGAAGGAGTCATAAGACGCAAGATTACTCAATTTTATACAGTAAAGAAAATAATTCCTACCAATAATAAGCTAAGATCAGAATTAAAAAAATGACGGGATAATCGAATTTAGTTATGAATATTTACGAAAACTGGTCCACAAACTAGGCTATATTATGTCTTGGAGGTGAAAATATTTAAAAGCTATAAAAAAATATCGGTCAGAAGGAAAACCAATTATTTTCTTAGATGAGACTTACGTCAACGCGTCCAAGAATATTCCTTCATGCTGGCAGTCTAAAGAAGAAAGGGAAGCATTAACGAAAATCGGAAAAGGAGACCGTTTAATTATTATTCACGCTGGAGGGATGGCAGGATTTGATAACAACGCTTTATTAATGTACAAGCGAAAATCAAAGAGTGAGGATTATCATGGTAACGTCAATTACAATATTTTTGAAAAATGGGTCACTGAGATGTTGCTCCCAAATCTACCGCTTAATTCAGTGATAGTGATGGATAATGCAAAATATCATTGTGTCAAAAGTGATAAAAAACCAACCATGGCCTCTTTGAAAGCCGAACAGCAAGAATGGCGTAGGCGCCATGATATTATTTTTGACAATAAAATGAAAAAATACGAGTTACAACAGCTGATTGACGCTCATTATGTAGAGAAATCATACAAAATTGACGACATATTTAAGAGTCATGGACATATTGCATTACATTTACCGCCATATCATCCCAATTTGAATCCCATTGAATTAGTGTGGGGAGATATTAAAGGGGAATTGGCCAAAAATCATATGAATTCCACATTAAGCGAGAAACAAGAAATACTGAAAATAATATTTTCAAATTATACTGCCGATAAATGGAAGAAATGCGATGATCACGCCAAAAAAAATGAAGAACAATATTATAAAAATGATTTTATCAATGATGACATAATGGACGAGTTTATTATAACACTACGTGATTCGGATAATGACAGTAACTGGTATGATAGCTACAACAGTTATCCAGTGACATTGACATATTAGAAAATAGTATCGATTGAATGCAATTATGGCTTCTTATAAAGATTAATTAGATAGTTTAAAAACACGCCAACGCGAAATTTTATAAAAATAAAGTGTAAAAAGATAAAATAGCTTGAAAAAGCTTGAAAGGGTGTTTTACTTTTTCTCATGGTAAACACTTAATTTTTCGAATTCATAATTTTTTATTTTAATTTTGTTATGGTGAAAATTATCGGAATATATCTTAGGATCTATCCGTGCTTTGTTTTGAAGTGTGTAGAGAGACGTGGGCAGATGACGCATAGAGTCCCCGCCCGCTCTTCGTTCCGCACCCAAGGCGTTGCCACTGTTATGTAGTACCCCTATACTTTTTTGCGTATGGGTATAACCATCCTATTTTCTTATTATATTTGGAGTCACTGATGTGGAGTAGAACAAAATCATTTATAATTTTTAAGTTAGAATCCTATTTAGATATGAGAACTATAAACCTCTGACAGATGGACAGGGAGGTAGGTAGACTGATAAAGTTCTATTCTTACCCACCTGATACAGAACTCTGAAAATATGCGCATTGTTACTATAATATTTATCCATAATTTAAATAGCTTTTTTTTCCTTTGAAGTCAACGCAAATATCACAGAAATCGGATCATCACACTTGCCTTTGGAAGAAGAAACAGCGCAGTTCAGTAGTGGCGCAGTTGAACACCTCGATGAACAGACCATCACTGAAGAGTAGAATATCCTCATTATTAGATATTATTCAATTTGTTATCATATGTACTTATTAATTATTTTTTTTTCATCTGGAATGTCAAAAATGAAAATTTTTTAATAAAACTATTGTAATTTTAGCAATCAATTTTTTTGTGCCCATTTATATTATTTCCAAACTTGAGTTATATTTTCTCATAATCTCTATTGTCTATTTCTTTTATCCTTACTATTCATCCTATTATCTTCCTTATTAATTATATTAAATCTTTACGAAGCTATTGTTTTTTCATATAGTTTATTAATTTAACTACTTCAGGATCGTCATTACCTCGACGGATTACGTAGTTCCAACCATTCACAATTTCATACTCACCAATCACAGAAATCCTCGAAAAAATAGGTTTCATGTAGAAAAATCTCTTTTGAAGTGAAAACTTCTTTAACATCGTTGTGATTTGAAAGTCGATGAAACGGAAAAGTGACAGTAAAAAGAGACAGACATAAATTCATAATATGTAACGTAGGAGAAAATGAAATAGGAAGCATTAAACAATGTTTCTTATGTTCGTGGTTCTCTTTGTGTTCTACTTCGTACCCCCTCCATTCGTGTTCACCAAGGCATAGTGGAGTTTGCTTGAGCTTCAGCATCGTACGTGTGTGTTAATATGTGTTTGTGCGAGTATGCGTAATACAAAGCTCGAGAAAAGGCATCACGACAGCCGTGGTGTTTTGTATACGTGTACGTATTATTTATAATAAAATTCTTCAAATATGCCGAAAACGAATGCAGAATATTATCGCGATTATCGGAAAAAAAGGGGAATAAATCTATGTAATATATACGAATAAAATGTAAAATAATTATCTAACTTTGTATCACTAAGATCATTAAACCTACAATTTATTATCCTCTTCCCGAAATTTTACATTCATCACATTATCTTGAAAACAAAATTTTTGTAGGTTCCACTTCTACCACGTGTGAATTGCACACATTTTTTTGGTTTTTCATTTTATTTATTTATTATTATTTAAATTTAAAGTGATCATAGTATATATCACGACTCGAAGTCGTGATAGCCCAAAGCGCAACGAACCTGTCTCAAATTTATCAGGTCATAAGGCCATGGTTCGAATCCGGGCGTGTACCAATAAGTTTTTCTGACTTAAGTACATTAACTATCACTGACTCAGTCGGGCCTCGGAGAGCATGTTAAGCAGTCGGTCCCGGACGCTGTCAATAGATGGCGGTCGTTACCATCCCCAACCCGCAGTGAAGTAGCGTGGTGGATTTAAGCTCCAAACCCCCCTCTCACCCTGGGGGAGGCAGGCCTAAGCCCCTGCAGTGGGGTAAAATGATGATGATAGTATATATATTTCATGAAAATTTCAAGTGTAAGCAAAGATCTCACAACCACCAATCATCAAAACCGTCGAAAAAAAAGTTTCTTGTATGAGAACCCCTTTTAATTTTTGATAATTACTTAATGGTTCCTTAGTATCTAAGGATCTGACCTGAGATGATATCTATGTACCGCTAAAAACTTGCCTACAGTTTCTTTTATAGAAACACGCCGGATGCAGCACCTCCTGCTGATCTATAACCATCACCGACTTATATGTAATAACCATAAAGCCTATCCTATCAGATTCTCATCTAAGAATGTGATCTGAGATACATATTATATAATATCTATGTAATGCTAAAATCTCATCATAATGAGCCTAATATTTTTATAGAAACACGATTAATGCAGCACGTACTGGCAGTCTATAACCGTAAAGCCTATTTGAGAATCTGATCTGAGATAATATCTATGTAACGCAGAAAATCTCATCAAAATGAACCTAGTTTTTTTATAGATATAAGACTAATGCAGCACACCCTAATTGGCTAATAACCACAAAATGTATCAAAAAATCGGAACTGAGAAGATATCTACGTAACGAGGAAGGAATAAGAGAGGAATTAGCATCTATTTGAATGCGCCTTTGTGGTGACGTTTTTCCGCAAAGTAATAAATTCACTTGTGAAATAAACATAACTACGAAATAAAGATATTTGACTTTGACTACCCAAGAATCTGATTTGTAATATTATTTATGTTATGCAAAGAATTTCATTAAACGAAACAGGTCGGATATCTCCTGGTGATCGATTTTATCTGAAATGATTACTATGTAATGCGAAAAGTCTCATCAAAATCAACCTAGGTTTTTCATAGAAGAACGCCTGATGCAGCACCTTCTTAGTACTCTTCAACCGTAAGGCCTATCTAAGAATTTCACCTAAGATCGTATTTATGCAAGGCCAAAAAACCTCATAAAAATGAAGCCATTTATTTTATTAAAAACACGTTTAATGCAGTACTTCCTGATGGTTTATAACCGTAAAACCTATCTAAGAATCTGACCTGAGATCATATCTATGTAACGCAAAAAATCTAATTAAAAACAGCCTAGTTTTTATTAGAAACACGTATAACGCACGTATCTGAGAATCTGATCTGAGATATCTATGTAACTATAAAAACCTCGTCAAAATCAGCTCATTTTTTTTTAATAGAAACACGCCTCAAGTAGCAATTTAAGAATCTGATCCCAAATAATATCTCCCTAATGCGAATAACCTCATTAATCAGCCCAGTTTTTTTATTAGAAGCACGTATAACGCAGCATCCCCTAGTGGCTGATAACTGTAAAACGTATCTAAGAATCTGATCTGAGATATCTATGTAACGATAAATACCTCGTCAAAATCAACTCAGTTTTATTAATAGAAACACGCCTGAAGTAGCACCTCCCGGTGGTCTCTAACCGTAAAGCCTGTCTAAGAAGCCGAACCGAGCCGAAGGATCGATCAAAATAATAATATCTCTGTAATGCAAAAAGCTCATAATAACCAGCCCAGTTGTTTTAAGGAAACACGTCTAATGCAGCACACCGTAGTGGCTGATGACCATAAAATGTATCTAAGAATCTGATCTGAGATGTTTATGTAATGCATATAATCTCATCAAAATCAGCTCAGTTGTTTTATGGAAACACGTCTAATGCAGCACCCCCAAGTGGCTGTTATGTTCACCGTACTTGAGTATTTTTAATGTATTTTATTTTCAATTCTCCAAATATTTCAAAAAGTAAAGAATGCGTTTTATACATAAAAACAAACTAAAACAAATAAATATTTCATTAAATAAAAATAAAAAATAAAATAAAATAAATGTTTATTTGGTATCATAAAATTAAAATACATTATGATAACTTCTACTTATGCTTGTCTCGCTGGTTGTTTGACCACCGAATTTATTTTGTCGCGCGATGGTTTTAATTTAACTTAATATTTTAAAATTATAACTCCTAAGATATTAATGACGATAATATATATCTATATATATGTATAATACAATAATAATATATAATAAATAATAACGACGACCGCTTAGTCTTGTGGGTAGCAAACCTGGCTACGAAGCTGGAGGTCCCGGTTTCGAATCCCAAGTCGAGTTAGTATTTATATGATGAATATTGATATTGATACTGATACCGGGTCTTGGTTGTTATATGTATGTGGTGTCTTCGCTTGGTACCCAAAACACAAGCTAAAGCTTAGTTTGGGGCCTAGACGTTGCTGTTCATGTATACACACATACATAATTTAAATGGCGTATAATTTGTATGGCGTAAAGCGCAATTACATCGTGCAAGAATATTCAAGCCTACCTGGACTTTGGCGATCAATATTTTACCCACTTCCACTGAAGTAATCGGGCAAAAATTTTTGAAAATATTTAACTTCGGTAACAATACACTAAAAATGATAAACATGACTTGATGCTACAGCCAAGATTGTCTCCTCATGAGGGGTACTCCTCAACAGTTAGTAGCGAACACAAAATTTTGTATATAAACTAGATGGTTTTGATGGTTAAGCATAATTTTGACCATAAACTGAAGATGCACCTAGGAATCTAGGATAATTTGTTCGCACGAGCGAACTCCGGTTAAATCTCTCTAAACAAATTGTAATGATTTCAAGTGTCTATATACCAATACTTACAAGAAACGCCTGCCCTGGCTGAACTCGCGGTGCCCCAAAGCGAGTATCGATTGTAGCGACCTTCAGTCCGTTGATGACCTTCAGTACGGTCACGTATAGTTCGCCTCAAATTTTATGGCGGATCGGAATACAACATTTTAAGCGTGCTTGCGCAGGTACAGTCATGTCATGTACCCCTCGCTCCATTGCGTCCCGCTACACCTAAAACTGGTCATTGCGACGCGACTTGTGCCTATGTTTACATCCGCCATAAAATTTGATTGGAACTGTACAATCAAACCAATCTTTATAGGTATAGTTGCCAAGCTCTTACTTACGTAGGTACGCTCAAAGACTATATATTATCATGACCACACACATAGGTATAAACAAATATTATGATTTCCTAAAAACTATATACATTGTAAATTCAGCAAATTCAAAAAATAATGTGTTCAATTTTATTCTAAGAACTATATTAAATAAAATTTAACTTTAAAAGCCAGACTACTTGGCATATGAAATCTTATTAGAAACTATACTGTTAGATCTGTGGGTACCCTTTTGACAAATTATTGACAATACAAATAGTTTACAAGTTACACAAATTAGTTTCCCTTGATAATGTCTTTGGTACATTTTTTTAGGCTAGTCTCTTCAGCTAGCTATCACATTACTCGCTATAATTCCAAGATGCCTTGTTGAGCTGCTCGCACCCACAGTTGCTCTGCTGTACATATATATTAGCTTCGCTGGTAAAATTTTTATTTCACGCCCAGGTGACGTAAGTGGTAGCTCCCCTTTCTTTGGCTCTATCTTCTATCTTTTCTCTTTTCTCCATGTGGGGTCTTTCTCTATCTTCTTGTTTCGTTTCATTCGGCCAGCCGCAACGACGGCGACTGGTCGACATGTCTCTATGAATTGCAATATGCGTGCTGTAACGCGTACGAGGTGCAGCAGCCATGACGAAAAGCGCTCTACGTTCCTTAGTACTTCTCTTAACGCTTCCGCCGTCAAAGTTCGCGCCCCGGCGACTCTATCTTCGCCGGTGTGTTGCTCTATGTTGCCGCTCTCTTCCGTGGGCCATTCTATTTCGGGTTGAAGGAGAAATCTTGGTCCTGTGTACCATCTGTGCGTGGCGCTCAGGCCGTCAGTTGGCGCGCGCGTCGCATCATCGGCTGGATTATCTCGCGTTGGGACCCACCGCCACTCTGTCGTCTTGGTGGTATCTTCTATATCGGCGATACGGTGCTCTACGAAAGGTTTATAAGTGCGCGCTCCTCGCGGTATTCATGTGAGCACGGTTCTGGAATCACACCAAAATACTCGCCTTTGGAGCTTTCTCTTGTGCTCTCTCTCTACATGCAGCGCTAGTCTGCATCCTATGACGGCTGCTTGAAGGTCAGGCCGCGGGATTGACACCAATCGCAGCGGTGCCACTCTGCCTTTAGCCGCCGCTAGTGATACATACGCCGTCCCGCCGGTGTCGACCGCCCTCCAGTATGCGGGCGCTATGATTTTAATCTCGCTCGCGTCGGCAAACACGTGCAGCTCCAGCGTACCTGTAGCATTCAGGATAACATCTCGATTTCTCCAGCTTTTTCATTTTGTGTATTCCTTTCAGCCACACTAGCCAGCGTGCGTGTAGGTCGGGCGGAATCGACTCGTCCCAGTCCAGCCCGATTTTCCAAGTTTGCTGTAATATAACTTTAGCCGTCATCGTTATTGGTGTAGCTAGGCCCAGTGGATCGAACACTGACATGACCGTACACAGCGTTTTGTCGGCCTGCGTCGGCCCTCTAATGTATCAATAGATACCTTTTTCAAATTTAAGTCGAAAGTGAGTACGTCGTCACGCGGCCGCCAGATAAGGCCGAATACTCGCTCTGCTCTACCGCTGCTCGACTCGCTCTCCAACTCCACGACGCCGCTACGTTGCCCCAGCTCCTCTGCGTTCGACGTCCATCTGTCTAGGACGAACATGGCTCTTTGGTTGGCCAGGGCGACGTCGCGCGTGACTCTCCGTGCGTTCTCTATGTTGTCGAAACTCTGTAAATAATCATCCATATAATGTTGATTTATAATCGCATTAGCGGCGTCGGGGTACTCATCTCTCATTTCCTCTGCGTTTCTGTTTTCAGTTTGTGTGTGTGTGTATGTGTATGTGTTCAGTTTGTTAATGATTCTGTAAAATTTCGTTAACGTTAAAAATTAATACGAATAGATATTAATGAACACAATTATCACAAATACTTATTATAAAGAAAATTATAAAAGATTAAAATTTTCGAATTAATGACATAACGATATATAAATTGAAATATTTAGGATTAAAAGCTGAAAAGTTTATGAAAAGATGAAGTTCAACATGTAATAAAAATTTACGTCTAGGTATTAAATTTAGGTTCTATTTCATCTCTCAAACTAACCTAATAGCACAGATAGGTATATATTTTCGGGTGCCAAAGGTAACGTATTAAAAATAAATGTATTTATAAAAATGAAGTTAAGGTCGATGCAAAACGAAGGGGACGGTTCAAGACCGCTGACCCTCTATGTGGAATGGTAAAATAGAAAAAAAACCGTTACATTGAGTTTTAGTAACAAAGCAATATATAGTGTACCAGATGGGCTCAGCAGGGGAGGTCGGACCTTCGGTTCAAGGACTGTACCGTATATATTTACCTAATACAAGGCCTGTGCTACAATCTTTAGTCCTTTATCACAATGTACCTACTTAACGTAATGACTAAATCTTATCACTTAAAGTTCGTATGGAACCGGCGGGGTCTATCGCGCTATCTGATTGTACTACGGCACTCTGCGAGATCTTTGGTTTCACACTTATCAACGAAAGATCGTACCGTTTCTCCTGTTCGGTCTGGTTGACGGGCGGCGGACGAATCAGCGGGCGCCAAGCTGGCTGCGCTGTGCGGTGGCCGGCCGACGTGGAGTCGTCTTAGAACCGAAGAACTCGCCCTCGAACGCAAGACGCCGCGCTGTACCGCGCGTCTGTCTTCGAACTCTCGGCGTTGCGTGGATGGAAAGATATAAATATATATATATTAATAATAAAGACGAGCTTCGTCGAATAGTTTACATATGCTCGGTGCCTTGGGAAGCTATTGCAGCTACAGTGGGGCCGTGGCTCGCGACCGGGACTACTGTTTTGCGACAATCTACCTGATAGCGAGATTGCGAGTTCGGACACTGTTACTTCTGCCAATTAAAATAGTGAAATCTAAAACTATTTTATGGTACAAACAAAACGAAAAACTTGAACGGACTCGCACTGATTCAAAGTTTCGGAATTCAACTTAAAAAATCACGTAGCCGGAACCCCCCATTGGCTTAAAACGGTATGTCATAGATTTCGAGCACAAAGAGTGCAGTTAAATAGCCCACGTCTCTTTATACGAAACGATGATAATTCTCTCTTGTAGGTATTCTTGAAACGTCTTCGCATTCAGCAAGTTGAGCGCGACCAAAATTGTGTGGAATACTCTCGCTACAATACCCACCTAGCTAAAATAAAGCCACGGAATGGCGGAATAGCCGGGGAAACCTGTTACGGGGTTTGTAGTCTGGTCTGGATCCATGTAACCACAAAAGATAGACAATGATTGAGAATTAAAATTATTAACATAATATTGGACGGGGATGGAAGGTTTGATGACTTACTGTTAAAAGTTACTTATAATGCTTATAATAAATAGTATGATTAAATAAGTCTTAATACGATTAGATACACATCATTTTTTGTAATGAAAAAGATATCGCCAACACATTATTTTCTATTAAAAAATCATCTGCTACTGTTAATTCTTGTCTTATCTTTCAAAATGGTTTGACTATCTCGTCTACATTTATTTTGTTTTGAAGCCATCCGTTACTTAACTATACTTAATGCATTATACTCATTAGTTTTTACTTTAATTAACTCTTTTTTATTTTATGAAATTGGCAGACAATCGATTATTAGATTTATGTGGCAAACAATCTCAGTATTCAAATCATTATCGAATTTATTTGACTTCTCTTGCTCCGAAGGTAATGACGATCTGCTAAGAAAATCAGAAATGAACATGTTTTTTCCAGGGACATACTTAAACTATTAAGTCGTAACCCTGTATTTTTAACATCATGCATTGAATCCTAGCGGGAGCTTTGTTTATTGGCTTTCTGAATAAGGTTTCTAACGCTGAACGATCTGTTTCTACTATTATTTATTTGCCTAAAATATATTTGTGGAATTTTGTACATCCAAATACTACAATAAACTATCCTAAACCAAATGGCCTTGCTGAATCTAGTGTTAAAATAATTAAATTCAAGTTAAAGAAATGCTTGTATGAAAATAGTGATCCCTACATTGCATCTCCGGCTAATATGTTATTCAACAGGAATTTAAATAATAAGGACTCTGTGCCAGAATCTTATCTACAACCAAAAATATATAAGAGAGATGAAGAGATTGATAAGAAAAATCAAGAGAAAACACAATATTATTACAATAGAAGTAAAAGACCTTTATCAGAAAATGATCTGGGACAGAACATCAGGTTTTGCGAAAGGTTAAACATAGCTAAAGCTCCATTTCCACAATCCTATGTGATTGAGGATGAAAATGGTAATTTGTATAGAAGAAACCGCCAGCACATTACCATTTCATCATCAAATGATTTAAAACCAGATCTTGATGAGACATCTGATTCTGATCCTGCATGTTCATCATGCATCCTGATCCTGCATGAGGGTGGAAGGTTTGATTAAGTTACTTTTAACAGTTACTAATAATGCTTATAATAAATAGTGTGATTAAATAAGTATTTTAATACGATTAGACACACATCAAACTAATCCGACGAAAAATAAAGGGACTACAACAACGCGAAACGAGCCCTCCCCTAACACCGGATGTGAAAGTGTTACGGTATGTTGAATGTCCGACGTCTGGTATGTGATTGAAACAAAAATGATACTACAATAAATCGGCTTTTCAAATGGACAAAATTTAACATCATAAAAAGATAAAAGGGTAAGTAATCTTACGTAGTCGGTGGATCTGACATTGACGATCTCGAAAAGGTAAACCTTCGTTCAGAAATTCCTCTTTTGTTCGCTTTCATTCCTTCTTCACCAAAACTAGTATAGTCCTTAGATCCTTCCCACATCATACCTCGCTTTCCGTGATCGCCATGTCAGACTCCGGCCCGTTAGGTGGTTCCTATTCTAGCTAATTGAGCTATGGAGAGACGTCTCTCGATAACATAGTAATAACGCTGAGTTTAAAGATTTTTTTTTCAACCGGCGGGATCGGTGTTTGATGTTCGATCGTATGAACTTAAATTTAAATCAATTTACAAAGCAAGTTAAAGTCAAACTCGTGAAAAAAGCTTGAACTATTGTATTAGCGAGTATTTAAATGATAAGTACGCATGGACATCATTGTAATAGTTGTAAGCATATTTTAAAAAAAATTTAACTAACTAAGAAAAACATATGTTTAAATAAAATAAAGAGTGAGGAGTTTCTTGCCGGTTCTTCTCCTTCTAGTTTTGGAACCGGTCTAATCTATCACTTAATCAATTCATTTTGACGTTCAGTAAGCGTGTGTAAACATCTTATATTGAATAAAAACTTTTTGATTTTGATTTTTTTTATTTTCTTTGAATTCTGTAAGCGATTAGGTTGCCCGATTAGAGTGCGAGAAGATTTTTTTAAAGTCTGAACTGGAAGGTAAAAAGTACGCTTAAGAACGTCACGGATAGACACAGACGTAACGACCAGTGGTTTCGACAGTATAATATTCAAATAAACGGCGTTCCGCAGAAAGATAGCGAAAACCTTGTGAATATTATCAAAAACCTTGCTAAACAAATGTGGTTTTCTCATTGAATTTAGATACTGACGTGGACTTCATCACCCGTGTGGCGGTCAAAAATTATTCTGATCACAAAAAGCCAAAACCGATCATAGTAAAGCTTCAAGCAAGATATAGAAAGGATGACTTTCTCGACGCTTTTCAAAAACTGAAAAATCTCAAGGCTAGTGATTTGGGATTCACCGAAATCACTGCTCAGGAGCGCATATATATATCAACGACCATTTGTCCTCATATAACAGGTTGTTGTTACAAAAAGCTAAGAATAAAGCGAAGTAGAAAAACTACGCCTACTGTCGGGTACGAAATTGTACAGTTATGGTGCGTCATACAGATAATTCAGATGATGATTTAAACAAAATTATGTAAAAACTAATTCATTTAATATTTTTATTGCTCTTTGTATATATTTTGAAACTGATTTCATATTGCTGTTTAATAGCCTACATAGATTGCTGTTGGGTTTGCATTTACTGCATTTTGTTTTGTCGAGATGAGGTATGAATGCTTGTATTGGTCCCTGTGCACGGGGCACGGAATTAATTAGTAGTAAAACAAATTTTTCACCCTTGTGAAGAAATATTTAAGGTTGAGTTACGCAATCCAACTAAAACTTACTTCTCATGTAAATAGCTATGGATATATTAAAGCATAGAATTATTATTGCCAACGTTAGTTCAGCTAGTAACAAAAATAATCGTCAATATTTATTATCTACAAACGCTATTTAAATTTTACTTTACTTACTTATATTTATCGCTATGTACAGGGACTACATTGTTGTTGCTATGATGTGATGGTAGAAAGAGGTTTAATTGGTATTGAAAAAAAATCTATTACTTTTATAATGAAATATTTATGGTTAAAATATGCAATGAGACTAGAGCTTATGTATCATTTAAATATCTACAGGATGAAAGTTTAACAATGGCCGTCTTGTTTCCTTTTAGTGTTAGAGAAGTGCTATACACTAACCTGCTCTAGAAAAAGAAAGCCATTTGAATATGATTATAAAGTCTTCAATCATAGTTTGAAAATAGTTTCTGAGTTTAGGTATCTGGGGGTTCAACTAGAACAACAACTAAAATTCACTTCACACATTGATAAAATCACAGCTAAAGCTTATAAAATGTTAGGATTTATTTTTCGACTTTAAAAATGTAAAAACTTTTATACTCGTATTATTATACAATGGACTAAGTCCGTTCCCAATCAGAATACGCGTCTAATATTTGGAACTCACAATATTAACAATACATTGACGCCATAGATAGAAGGTATACAAACAAAAGTTTTGTAAGCATTTAAGTTATAGATTTAAGAAGCAATCACATGAAAATCTTGTATCGTTGTTCAAACGCAGAGAACACAGGGATCAAACTTTCCTATTTAAAATTATAAATGACGTTGGTTGTAGATTTTCCTTATTTACTGAGTAACATACTTCTGAAGTGTTCGTATTTAGGTACTCGTAGCAAAGACACATTCGCTGTAAAACGTTTTAAAACTGATTATGCTAAAAATCGTTTTCTTTTAAAAACCTGTAGTAGATATAATGATTGTTATAACCATATTGACATATTTAGTTGTAAACTTAAGCAGTATGTGGACTCAGTCAAAAATATATTATAAGTATCATTCACCTGCCCTTGTCAAATAGCTAATAAAAAAGTGCTGGATTGAGGTAACTTTTCTGGTAAGTTATCTCAAATTTAATTATAACTTTGTAATTTATTTTTGACTTTTCTATCATTGTTTTTTTTTTTTTTAAATATAAGTTGATACTGCTCGCCAAGATATACAAGATGCATTGGTGGAAACTGTATTGGCTATTGTACAAACTATATGTTCTATTGATATGTGAAGTAAAACGCTGTTTGTTTCCCAATGAATAAAAATTAAAAAATAGCGGGAAATGAATGAATGAAGATCTAATTTGTACGAAAAAAAAAATTCTAAGTTGTGGTTAGTTGGCAAAATCTTAAAACTCGAAGCTGTAAAATCTAAGTGCCCGATAAATGAAAATGATTGAATGATAATCAAATTCGTATCGAGAAAAGAAAAAATTATAAAATTAACAGCTAATCTGATTAAAAATTGTAACAAGTCGAAACTTATTCCGTAAACTAATGAAATTAATTTTGATAAATAAAGAGAAATTGAAATTATTATATTCAGCTGTGTAGTAAAAATAACTAATAGTATTAAGTGTTATTCCCAACGAATTGTAATGAAATAGCTGCCAGCGAACACCAAGTTAAACAGAAAAATTTCCAAAGAAAAAACAAAATCGACTTGTGAACTAAAATTAGATCTAAAAATGTTAAAAAAAATTGTTCATTATAATTTAAGTGCGAGTATGTTAAAATGTAATGCTTAACTTTAATAAATTAAATAATCTCGCTATGAGTAGATTGACAATCAAAAGAAATTTACCGATACGGATTGTGGTTGTTGATCTAGGAAGCCGGAAGATGTCGGTCGCCTCGATCTACCGCCGATGCTTACAACCTCTCCAGAAGTTACAGGAATTATCTTACTCGGCGGTTGCAGATGGGCTCCCTCGATGAACAGATATTTCACTGAAACATTTTTTGCACGTGTATTAGTGAAATGAAAGAAAATAAATAAATAAGAGATTATATAAATTAACACAAAACAAAAATTTGCGAATATTAAAAAAAAATTACAAAACAAAATCGATAAACCGCTTGTTATGTTAATTATCTGAGCAAAACGATGTGACTACATAATGTCTGTTATTCGATAAAAAAGAATCATATATCGAAACAATATCGGAGGGGCTAACAAAATAAAAATACCTGCAATAATTACCCTGTCTTCTGGTATGAATTGAACAATGTATACAAAATGTTATAATAAATTTTGAAAAGCGCAATAAAAAGAAAAAAACCCACTCTAATAATTTAACGAATAAGAAATTAAATACGTCAATTTCTAACGACTCAATATTAACGAATAAATAAGTAAGAAAAAATATTAATAACAGAGGGTAATAATGACATAATAGAAGTATTTAGGATAAAAGCTGAAAAGTTTAAGAAAAAGATGAAGTTCAAAATGTAATCAAAATTTACGTGTACTATTAAATTTAGGTACTATTTCATTTCTTAAACTAACCTAAGAGCACAGATATATATTTTCGGGCGTCAAATGTAATCGTATTAAATGTGTTTATAAAATGAACTTTAAGATCAACGCAAAACGGAGGGGACGGTTGAAGACCGCTGACCCTCTATGTGGAATGCTTAAAATGAAAAAAAAATCGTTACATTGAGTTTCAGTAATACGGCACTCGTAAGGCACTCCACGACGTTTTTGGTTTCACACTTATTAACGAAAGATGGTACCGTTTCTCGTGTTCGATCTAGTAGTGATGCTGGCTCGCGGGCGCTACCGGACGGCGAGAGGGACGGGTGGCGGACTGATTAGCGGGCGTTGCGTTGAGCTGGCTGCGCCCGGCAGTGGCCGGCCGATGTGGAGTCGTCTCAGAACCGAAGTCTCGCCTTCGGCCGCAAGACGCTGCGTTGGACCTCGCTTCTGTTTTCGATCCCTCGGCGTTGCGTTTATGTAAGATATATATATATTTATATTAATAATAAAGTTGACCTTCGTTTTACATTTGCTCGGTGTCTTGGGAGGCTATTGCGCAGCTCCAGTGGGCCGGGCTCGCGACTGGGACTACTAGTCTGCGGCAATCTATCTGATATCGAGATTTCTGTTCGGACAATGTTACTTCTGCCAAATAAAATAGTGAAATCTCAAACTATTTTATGATACGTACAAAACGAAAAACTTGAACAGACTTAAGGTTTCGGAATTCGAATCAAATCGCGTAGCCGGGACCACCCTTTGGCTAAACGGTATGTCATAGATTTCTAGTTTCGCCATGTCCGTCCGACGTCTGGCTGTCTGTCTGAGGTTTTTCTCAGAAGCTATTGGCAGTATATAGATGAAATTTGGAAGGTAGGTGTAATCTATGAACCGCTACACAACGACGTTAGTGAGATTAAAAATTTTTTTAGGATAGGTCGCCATACATGTAATTAAAGTACAAAAAAAAATTCATAGTATATTAATGCGAGAGGTACTAAACGGATAGGTCTTAAAATTGATGTAATTGTTGAGATATGCACTCCTGTTGTTAGAGTCACTAACCCCTCCACCTATCAGCTAAACCGTTGTTTCTGGATATGTAAAAAAAAAAAATTATGAGAGGTGTATATATAACGTAGTTAAAAGGAAAACCATCACATCTAACTAGGCTGTATAATTTAACGAGTAACAGACTAACTTATAAACTGCGCTTTTATAACTAAGATCTTTGTGATGTTATTTTATTATAAAAACTACATTGTAATACTAGGTAGGTACCATAAATTTACGCTTTCATTTACAAAGCTTATTCTCTTCACAGTCGATACTAAAAGTCAAAGATTCACTGTAATAAAATAAGTTATAAAAATTGTCTCTAGCTATCAGTGCACCCATGTTATTACTTTTCGTATTAGCCAGAGAGGCCGAGCGCCTTCTAAATAACTAACGGAATAAAGATAAAATATATTAATACAATAATTCTTAAATTACATTATAATAACGATTAACGGTTAAGTTCGATTAACGTCGCGCTCGTTTTTTATAGAGTATGGTGACACGAAACCCTTCGTGTGCGAGTCCGATTCGCACTTGGCCGGTTTTTCTAGTTCTACCCTTTTTAGCTTGCCGCACCTATTTTTGTTTGTGCCTAAATCATATTAAATAATCTCGCTATGAGTAGATTGACAATCAAAAGAAATTTACCGATACGGATTGTGGTTGTTGATCTAGGAAACCGGAAGATGTCACTCGCCTCGATCTACCGCCGATGCTTACAATCTCTCCAGAAGTTACAGGAATTATCTTACTCGGCGGTTGCAGATGGGCTCTCTCGATGTAACAGATATTTCACTGAAACATTTTTAGCACGTGTATTAGTAAAATGAAAGAAAAAAAAATTATTAACAGATTATATAGATTAACACAAAATAAAAATTTGTGGATAATCAAAAAAACATTACAAAAACAAAATCGATAACTGCTTGTTATGTTAATTATCTGAGCAAAACTATGTGACTATAGAATGTCTGTTAATCGATAAAAAAGAATTATATATCGAAACTATAATAATTACCCTGGCTTCTGGTTTGAATTGAAATAAATTATGCAAAATGTTTAAGTTTAACATTTCGTATAAATATAATATTTATTTGAACGCAAATGTTATAAATAAATTTTGAAAAATACAGTAAAAAGAAAATACGCACTTTGTTGTTTTAACGAATAACAAAATGAAATACGTCAATATCTAACAACTCAATATTTACGAATAAATAAGTAAGATAAAATATTAACAAGAGAAGGTAGGTAGGTTGCGCGAGTCTGTAAAATTCCGTATGTGTTCAGTTTGTTAATGATTCTGTAAAATTTCGTTAACGTTAAAAATTAATACGAATAGATATTAATGAACACAATTATCACAAATACTTATTATAAAGAAAATTATAAAAGATTAAAATTTTCGAATTAATGACATAACGATATATAAATTGAAATATTTAGGATTAAAAGCTGAAAAGTTTATGAAAAGATGAAGTTCAACATGTAATAAAAATTTACGTCTAGGTATTAAATTTAGGTTCTATTTCATCTCTCAAACTAACCTAATAGCACAGATAGGTATATATTTTCGGGTGCCAAAGGTAACGTATTAAAAATAAATGTATTTATAAAAATGAAGTTAAGGTCGATGCAAAACGAAGGGGACGGTTCAAGACCGCTGACCCTCTATGTGGAATGGTAAAATAGAAAAAAAACCGTTACATTGAGTTTTAGTAACAAAGCAATATATAGTGTACCAGATGGGCTCAGCAGGGGAGGTCGGACCTTCGGTTCAAGGACTGTACCGTATATATTTACCTAATACAAGGCCTGTGCTACAATCTTTAGTCCTTTATCACAATGTACCTACTTAACGTAATGACTAAATCTTATCACTTAAAGTTCGTATGGAACCGGCGGGGTCTATCGCGCTATCTGATTGTACTACGGCACTCTGCGAGATCTTTGGTTTCACACTTATCAACGAAAGATCGTACCGTTTCTCCTGTTCGGTCTGGTTGACGGGCGGCGGACGAATCAGCGGGCGCCAAGCTGGCTGCGCTGTGCGGTGGCCGGCCGACGTGGAGTCGTCTTAGAACCGAAGAACTCGCCCTCGAACGCAAGACGCCGCGCTGTACCGCGCGTCTGTCTTCGAACTCTCGGCGTTGCGTGGATGGAAAGATATAAATATATATATATTAATAATAAAGACGAGCTTCGTCGAATAGTTTACATATGCTCGGTGCCTTGGGAAGCTATTGCAGCTACAGTGGGGCCGTGGCTCGCGACCGGGACTACTGTTTTGCGACAATCTACCTGATAGCGAGATTGCGAGTTCGGACACTGTTACTTCTGCCAATTAAAATAGTGAAATCTAAAACTATTTTATGGTACAAACAAAACGAAAAACTTGAACGGACTCGCACTGATTCAAAGTTTCGGAATTCAACTTAAAAAATCACGTAGCCGGAACCCCCCATTGGCTTAAAACGGTATGTCATAGATTTCGAGCACAAAGAGTGCAGTTAAATAGCCCACGTCTCTTTATACGAAACGATGATAATTCTCTCTTGTAGGTATTCTTGAAACGTCTTCGCATTCAGCAAGTTGAGCGCGACCAAAATTGTGTGGAATACTCTCGCTACAATACCCACCTAGCTAAAATAAAGCCACGGAATGGCGGAATAGCCGGGGAAACCTGTTACGGGGTTTGTAGTCTGGTCTGGATCCATGTAACCACAAAAGATAGACAATGATTGAGAATTAAAATTATTAACATAATATTGGACGGGGATGGAAGGTTTGATGACTTACTGTTAAAAGTTACTTATAATGCTTATAATAAATAGTATGATTAAATAAGTCTTAATACGATTAGATACACATCATTTTTTGTAATGAAAAAGATATCGCCAACACATTATTTTCTATTAAAAAATCATCTGCTACTGTTAATTCTTGTCTTATCTTTCAAAATGGTTTGACTATCTCGTCTACATTTATTTTGTTTTGAAGCCATCCGTTACTTAACTATACTTAATGCATTATACTCATTAGTTTTTACTTTAATTAACTCTTTTTTATTTTATGAAATTGGCAGACAATCGATTATTAGATTTATGTGGCAAACAATCTCAGTATTCAAATCATTATCGAATTTATTTGACTTCTCTTGCTCCGAAGGTAATGACGATCTGCTAAGAAAATCAGAAATGAACATGTTTTTTCCAGGGACATACTTAAACTATTAAGTCGTAACCCTGTATTTTTAACATCATGCATTGAATCCTAGCGGGAGCTTTGTTTATTGGCTTTCTGAATAAGGTTTCTAACGCTGAACGATCTGTTTCTACTATTATTTATTTGCCTAAAATATATTTGTGGAATTTTGTACATCCAAATACTACAATAAACTATCCTAAACCAAATGGCCTTGCTGAATCTAGTGTTAAAATAATTAAATTCAAGTTAAAGAAATGCTTGTATGAAAATAGTGATCCCTACATTGCATCTCCGGCTAATATGTTATTCAACAGGAATTTAAATAATAAGGACTCTGTGCCAGAATCTTATCTACAACCAAAAATATATAAGAGAGATGAAGAGATTGATAAGAAAAATCAAGAGAAAACACAATATTATTACAATAGAAGTAAAAGACCTTTATCAGAAAATGATCTGGGACAGAACATCAGGTTTTGCGAAAGGTTAAACATAGCTAAAGCTCCATTTCCACAATCCTATGTGATTGAGGATGAAAATGGTAATTTGTATAGAAGAAACCGCCAGCACATTACCATTTCATCATCAAATGATTTAAAACCAGATCTTGATGAGACATCTGATTCTGATCCTGCATGTTCATCATGCATCCTGATCCTGCATGAGGGTGGAAGGTTTGATTAAGTTACTTTTAACAGTTACTAATAATGCTTATAATAAATAGTGTGATTAAATAAGTATTTTAATACGATTAGACACACATCAAACTAATCCGACGAAAAATAAAGGGACTACAACAACGCGAAACGAGCCCTCCCCTAACACCGGATGTGAAAGTGTTACGGTATGTTGAATGTCCGACGTCTGGTATGTGATTGAAACAAAAATGATACTACAATAAATCGGCTTTTCAAATGGACAAAATTTAACATCATAAAAAGATAAAAGGGTAAGTAATCTTACGTAGTCGGTGGATCTGACATTGACGATCTCGAAAAGGTAAACCTTCGTTCAGAAATTCCTCTTTTGTTCGCTTTCATTCCTTCTTCACCAAAACTAGTATAGTCCTTAGATCCTTCCCACATCATACCTCGCTTTCCGTGATCGCCATGTCAGACTCCGGCCCGTTAGGTGGTTCCTATTCTAGCTAATTGAGCTATGGAGAGACGTCTCTCGATAACATAGTAATAACGCTGAGTTTAAAGATTTTTTTTTCAACCGGCGGGATCGGTGTTTGATGTTCGATCGTATGAACTTAAATTTAAATCAATTTACAAAGCAAGTTAAAGTCAAACTCGTGAAAAAAGCTTGAACTATTGTATTAGCGAGTATTTAAATGATAAGTACGCATGGACATCATTGTAATAGTTGTAAGCATATTTTAAAAAAAATTTAACTAACTAAGAAAAACATATGTTTAAATAAAATAAAGAGTGAGGAGTTTCTTGCCGGTTCTTCTCCTTCTAGTTTTGGAACCGGTCTAATCTATCACTTAATCAATTCATTTTGACGTTCAGTAAGCGTGTGTAAACATCTTATATTGAATAAAAACTTTTTGATTTTGATTTTTTTTATTTTCTTTGAATTCTGTAAGCGATTAGGTTGCCCGATTAGAGTGCGAGAAGATTTTTTTAAAGTCTGAACTGGAAGGTAAAAAGTACGCTTAAGAACGTCACGGATAGACACAGACGTAACGACCAGTGGTTTCGACAGTATAATATTCAAATAAACGGCGTTCCGCAGAAAGATAGCGAAAACCTTGTGAATATTATCAAAAACCTTGCTAAACAAATGTGGTTTTCTCATTGAATTTAGATACTGACGTGGACTTCATCACCCGTGTGGCGGTCAAAAATTATTCTGATCACAAAAAGCCAAAACCGATCATAGTAAAGCTTCAAGCAAGATATAGAAAGGATGACTTTCTCGAAGCTTTTCAAAAACTGAAAAATCTCAAGGCTAGTGATTTGGGATTCACCGAAATCACTGCTCAGGAGCGCATATATATATCAACGACCATTTGTCCTCATATAACAGGTTGTTGTTACAAAAAGCTAAGAATAAAGCGAAGTAGAAAAACTACGCCTACTGTCGGGTACGAAATTGTACAGTTATGGTGCGTCATACAGATAATTCAGATGATGATTTAAACAAAATTATGTAAAAACTAATTCATTTAATATTTTTATTGCTCTTTGTATATATTTTGAAACTGATTTCATATTGCTGTTTAATAGCCTACATAGATTGCTGTTGGGTTTGCATTTACTGCATTTTGTTTTGTCGAGATGAGGTATGAATGCTTGTATTGGTCCCTGTGCACGGGGCACGGAATTAATTAGTAGTAAAACAAATTTTTCACCCTTGTGAAGAAATATTTAAGGTTGAGTTACGCAATCCAACTAAAACTTACTTCTCATGTAAATAGCTATGGATATATTAAAGCATAGAATTATTATTGCCAACGTTAGTTCAGCTAGTAACAAAAATAATCGTCAATATTTATTATCTACAAACGCTATTTAAATTTTACTTTACTTACTTATATTTATCGCTATGTACAGGGACTACATTGTTGTTGCTATGATGTGATGGTAGAAAGAGGTTTAATTGGTATTGAAAAAAAATCTATTACTTTTATAATGAAATATTTATGGTTAAAATATGCAATGAGACTAGAGCTTATGTATCATTTAAATATCTACAGGATGAAAGTTTAACAATGGCCGTCTTGTTTCCTTTTAGTGTTAGAGAAGTGCTATACACTAACCTGCTCTAGAAAAAGAAAGCCATTTGAATATGATTATAAAGTCTTCAATCATAGTTTGAAAATAGTTTCTGAGTTTAGGTATCTGGGGGTTCAACTAGAACAACAACTAAAATTCACTTCACACATTGATAAAATCACAGCTAAAGCTTATAAAATGTTAGGATTTATTTTTCGACTTTAAAAATGTAAAAACTTTTATACTCGTATTATTATACAATGGACTAAGTCCGTTCCCAATCAGAATACGCGTCTAATATTTGGAACTCACAATATTAACAATACATTGACGCCATAGATAGAAGGTATACAAACAAAAGTTTTGTAAGCATTTAAGTTATAGATTTAAGAAGCAATCACATGAAAATCTTGTATCGTTGTTCAAACGCAGAGAACACAGGGATCAAACTTTCCTATTTAAAATTATAAATGACGTTGGTTGTAGATTTTCCTTATTTACTGAGTAACATACTTCTGAAGTGTTCGTATTTAGGTACTCGTAGCAAAGACACATTCGCTGTAAAACGTTTTAAAACTGATTATGCTAAAAATCGTTTTCTTTTAAAAACCTGTAGTAGATATAATGATTGTTATAACCATATTGACATATTTAGTTGTAAACTTAAGCAGTATGTGGACTCAGTCAAAAATATATTATAAGTATCATTCACCTGCCCTTGTCAAATAGCTAATAAAAAAGTGCTGGATTGAGGTAACTTTTCTGGTAAGTTATCTCAAATTTAATTATAACTTTGTAATTTATTTTTGACTTTTCTATCATTGTTTTTTTTTTTTTTTAATATAAGTTGATACTGCTCGCCAAGATATACAAGATGCATTGGTGGAAACTGTATTGGCTATTGTACAAACTATATGTTCTATTGATATGTGAAGTAAAACGCTGTTTGTTTCCCAATGAATAAAAATTAAAAAATAGCGGGAAATGAATGAATGAAGATCTAATTTGTACGAAAAAAAAAATTCTAAGTTGTGGTTAGTTGGCAAAATCTTAAAACTCGAAGCTGTAAAATCTAAGTGCCCGATAAATGAAAATGATTGAATGATAATCAAATTCGTATCGAGAAAAGAAAAAATTATAAAATTAACAGCTAATCTGATTAAAAATTGTAACAAGTCGAAACTTATTCCGTAAACTAATGAAATTAATTTTGATAAATAAAGAGAAATTGAAATTATTATATTCAGCTGTGTAGTAAAAATAACTAATAGTATTAAGTGTTATTCCCAACGAATTGTAATGAAATAGCTGCCAGCGAACACCAAGTTAAACAGAAAAATTTCCAAAGAAAAAACAAAATCGACTTGTGAACTAAAATTAGATCTAAAAATGTTAAAAAAAATTGTTCATTATAATTTAAGTGCGAGTATGTTAAAATGTAATGCTTAACTTTAATAAATTAAATAATCTCGCTATGAGTAGATTGACAATCAAAAGAAATTTACCGATACGGATTGTGGTTGTTGATCTAGGAAGCCGGAAGATGTCGGTCGCCTCGATCTACCGCCGATGCTTACAACCTCTCCAGAAGTTACAGGAATTATCTTACTCGGCGGTTGCAGATGGGCTCCCTCGATGAACAGATATTTCACTGAAACATTTTTTGCACGTGTATTAGTGAAATGAAAGAAAATAAATAAATAAGAGATTATATAAATTAACACAAAACAAAAATTTGCGAATATTAAAAAAAAATTACAAAACAAAATCGATAAACCGCTTGTTATGTTAATTATCTGAGCAAAACGATGTGACTACATAATGTCTGTTATTCGATAAAAAAGAATCATATATCGAAACAATATCGGAGGGGCTAACAAAATAAAAATACCTGCAATAATTACCCTGTCTTCTGGTATGAATTGAACAATGTATACAAAATGTTATAATAAATTTTGAAAAGCGCAATAAAAAGAAAAAAACCCACTCTAATAATTTAACGAATAAGAAATTAAATACGTCAATTTCTAACGACTCAATATTAACGAATAAATAAGTAAGAAAAAATATTAATAACAGAGGGTAATAATGACATAATAGAAGTATTTAGGATAAAAGCTGAAAAGTTTAAGAAAAAGATGAAGTTCAAAATGTAATCAAAATTTACGTGTACTATTAAATTTAGGTACTATTTCATTTCTTAAACTAACCTAAGAGCACAGATATATATTTTCGGGCGTCAAATGTAATCGTATTAAATGTGTTTATAAAATGAACTTTAAGATCAACGCAAAACGGAGGGGACGGTTGAAGACCGCTGACCCTCTATGTGGAATGCTTAAAATGAAAAAAAAATCGTTACATTGAGTTTCAGTAATACGGCACTCGTAAGGCACTCCACGACGTTTTTGGTTTCACACTTATTAACGAAAGATGGTACCGTTTCTCGTGTTCGATCTAGTAGTGATGCTGGCTCGCGGGCGCTACCGGACGGCGAGAGGGACGGGTGGCGGACTGATTAGCGGGCGTTGCGTTGAGCTGGCTGCGCCCGGCAGTGGCCGGCCGATGTGGAGTCGTCTCAGAACCGAAGTCTCGCCTTCGGCCGCAAGACGCTGCGTTGGACCTCGCTTCTGTTTTCGATCCCTCGGCGTTGCGTTTATGTAAGATATATATATATTTATATTAATAATAAAGTTGACCTTCGTTTTACATTTGCTCGGTGTCTTGGGAGGCTATTGCGCAGCTCCAGTGGGCCGGGCTCGCGACTGGGACTACTAGTCTGCGGCAATCTATCTGATATCGAGATTTCTGTTCGGACAATGTTACTTCTGCCAAATAAAATAGTGAAATCTCAAACTATTTTATGATACGTACAAAACGAAAAACTTGAACAGACTTAAGGTTTCGGAATTCGAATCAAATCGCGTAGCCGGGACCACCCTTTGGCTAAACGGTATGTCATAGATTTCTAGTTTCGCCATGTCCGTCCGACGTCTGGCTGTCTGTCTGAGGTTTTTCTCAGAAGCTATTGGCAGTATATAGATGAAATTTGGAAGGTAGGTGTAATCTATGAACCGCTACACAACGACGTTAGTGAGATTAAAAATTTTTTTAGGATAGGTCGCCATACATGTAATTAAAGTACAAAAAAAAATTCATAGTATATTAATGCGAGAGGTACTAAACGGATAGGTCTTAAAATTGATGTAATTGTTGAGATATGCACTCCTGTTGTTAGAGTCACTAACCCCTCCACCTATCAGCTAAACCGTTGTTTCTGGATATGTAAAAAAAAAAAATTATGAGAGGTGTATATATAACGTAGTTAAAAGGAAAACCATCACATCTAACTAGGCTGTATAATTTAACGAGTAACAGACTAACTTATAAACTGCGCTTTTATAACTAAGATCTTTGTGATGTTATTTTATTATAAAAACTACATTGTAATACTAGGTAGGTACCATAAATTTACGCTTTCATTTACAAAGCTTATTCTCTTCACAGTCGATACTAAAAGTCAAAGATTCACTGTAATAAAATAAGTTATAAAAATTGTCTCTAGCTATCAGTGCACCCATGTTATTACTTTTCGTATTAGCCAGAGAGGCCGAGCGCCTTCTAAATAACTAACGGAATAAAGATAAAATATATTAATACAATAATTCTTAAATTACATTATAATAACGATTAACGGTTAAGTTCGATTAACGTCGCGCTCGTTTTTTATAGAGTATGGTGACACGAAACCCTTCGTGTGCGAGTCCGATTCGCACTTGGCCGGTTTTTCTAGTTCTACCCTTTTTAGCTTGCCGCACCTATTTTTGTTTGTGCCTAAATCATATTAAATAATCTCGCTATGAGTAGATTGACAATCAAAAGAAATTTACCGATACGGATTGTGGTTGTTGATCTAGGAAACCGGAAGATGTCACTCGCCTCGATCTACCGCCGATGCTTACAATCTCTCCAGAAGTTACAGGAATTATCTTACTCGGCGGTTGCAGATGGGCTCTCTCGATGTAACAGATATTTCACTGAAACATTTTTAGCACGTGTATTAGTAAAATGAAAGAAAAAAAAATTATTAACAGATTATATAGATTAACACAAAATAAAAATTTGTGGATAATCAAAAAAACATTACAAAAACAAAATCGATAACTGCTTGTTATGTTAATTATCTGAGCAAAACTATGTGACTATAGAATGTCTGTTAATCGATAAAAAAGAATTATATATCGAAACTATAATAATTACCCTGGCTTCTGGTTTGAATTGAAATAAATTATGCAAAATGTTTAAGTTTAACATTTCGTATAAATATAATATTTATTTGAACGCAAATGTTATAAATAAATTTTGAAAAATACAGTAAAAAGAAAATACGCACTTTGTTGTTTTAACGAATAACAAAATGAAATACAATATCTAACAACTCAATATTTACGAATAAATAAGTAAGATAAAATATTAACAAGAGAAGGTAGGTAGGTTGCGCGAGTCTGTAAAATTCCGTATGTGTTCAGTTTGTTAATGATTCTGTAAAATTTCGTTAACGTTAAAAATTAATACGAATAGATATTAATGAACACAATTATCACAAATACTTATTATAAAGAAAATTATAAAAGATTAAAATTTTCGAATTAATGACATAACGATATATAAATTGAAATATTTAGGATTAAAAGCTGAAAAGTTTATGAAAAGATGAAGTTCAACATGTAATAAAAATTTACGTCTAGGTATTAAATTTAGGTTCTATTTCATCTCTCAAACTAACCTAATAGCACAGATAGGTATATATTTTCGGGTGCCAAAGGTAACGTATTAAAAATAAATGTATTTATAAAAATGAAGTTAAGGTCGATGCAAAACGAAGGGGACGGTTCAAGACCGCTGACCCTCTATGTGGAATGGTAAAATAGAAAAAAAACCGTTACATTGAGTTTTAGTAACAAAGCAATATATAGTGTACCAGATGGGCTCAGCAGGGGAGGTCGGACCTTCGGTTCAAGGACTGTACCGTATATATTTACCTAATACAAGGCCTGTGCTACAATCTTTAGTCCTTTATCACAATGTACCTACTTAACGTAATGACTAAATCTTATCACTTAAAGTTCGTATGGAACCGGCGGGGTCTATCGCGCTATCTGATTGTACTACGGCACTCTGCGAGATCTTTGGTTTCACACTTATCAACGAAAGATCGTACCGTTTCTCCTGTTCGGTCTGGTTGACGGGCGGCGGACGAATCAGCGGGCGCCAAGCTGGCTGCGCTGTGCGGTGGCCGGCCGACGTGGAGTCGTCTTAGAACCGAAGAACTCGCCCTCGAACGCAAGACGCCGCGCTGTACCGCGCGTCTGTCTTCGAACTCTCGGCGTTGCGTGGATGGAAAGATATAAATATATATATATTAATAATAAAGACGAGCTTCGTCGAATAGTTTACATATGCTCGGTGCCTTGGGAAGCTATTGCAGCTACAGTGGGGCCGTGGCTCGCGACCGGGACTACTGTTTTGCGACAATCTACCTGATAGCGAGATTGCGAGTTCGGACACTGTTACTTCTGCCAATTAAAATAGTGAAATCTAAAACTATTTTATGGTACAAACAAAACGAAAAACTTGAACGGACTCGCACTGATTCAAAGTTTCGGAATTCAACTTAAAAAATCACGTAGCCGGAACCCCCCATTGGCTTAAAACGGTATGTCATAGATTTCGAGCACAAAGAGTGCAGTTAAATAGCCCACGTCTCTTTATACGAAACGATGATAATTCTCTCTTGTAGGTATTCTTGAAACGTCTTCGCATTCAGCAAGTTGAGCGCGACCAAAATTGTGTGGAATACTCTCGCTACAATACCCACCTAGCTAAAATAAAGCCACGGAATGGCGGAATAGCCGGGGAAACCTGTTACGGGGTTTGTAGTCTGGTCTGGATCCATGTAACCACAAAAGATAGACAATGATTGAGAATTAAAATTATTAACATAATATTGGACGGGGATGGAAGGTTTGATGACTTACTGTTAAAAGTTACTTATAATGCTTATAATAAATAGTATGATTAAATAAGTCTTAATACGATTAGATACACATCATTTTTTGTAATGAAAAAGATATCGCCAACACATTATTTTCTATTAAAAAATCATCTGCTACTGTTAATTCTTGTCTTATCTTTCAAAATGGTTTGACTATCTCGTCTACATTTATTTTGTTTTGAAGCCATCCGTTACTTAACTATACTTAATGCATTATACTCATTAGTTTTTACTTTAATTAACTCTTTTTTATTTTATGAAATTGGCAGACAATCGATTATTAGATTTATGTGGCAAACAATCTCAGTATTCAAATCATTATCGAATTTATTTGACTTCTCTTGCTCCGAAGGTAATGACGATCTGCTAAGAAAATCAGAAATGAACATGTTTTTTCCAGGGACATACTTAAACTATTAAGTCGTAACCCTGTATTTTTAACATCATGCATTGAATCCTAGCGGGAGCTTTGTTTATTGGCTTTCTGAATAAGGTTTCTAACGCTGAACGATCTGTTTCTACTATTATTTATTTGCCTAAAATATATTTGTGGAATTTTGTACATCCAAATACTACAATAAACTATCCTAAACCAAATGGCCTTGCTGAATCTAGTGTTAAAATAATTAAATTCAAGTTAAAGAAATGCTTGTATGAAAATAGTGATCCCTACATTGCATCTCCGGCTAATATGTTATTCAACAGGAATTTAAATAATAAGGACTCTGTGCCAGAATCTTATCTACAACCAAAAATATATAAGAGAGATGAAGAGATTGATAAGAAAAATCAAGAGAAAACACAATATTATTACAATAGAAGTAAAAGACCTTTATCAGAAAATGATCTGGGACAGAACATCAGGTTTTGCGAAAGGTTAAACATAGCTAAAGCTCCATTTCCACAATCCTATGTGATTGAGGATGAAAATGGTAATTTGTATAGAAGAAACCGCCAGCACATTACCATTTCATCATCAAATGATTTAAAACCAGATCTTGATGAGACATCTGATTCTGATCCTGCATGTTCATCATGCATCCTGATCCTGCATGAGGGTGGAAGGTTTGATTAAGTTACTTTTAACAGTTACTAATAATGCTTATAATAAATAGTGTGATTAAATAAGTATTTTAATACGATTAGACACACATCAAACTAATCCGACGAAAAATAAAGGGACTACAACAACGCGAAACGAGCCCTCCCCTAACACCGGATGTGAAAGTGTTACGGTATGTTGAATGTCCGACGTCTGGTATGTGATTGAAACAAAAATGATACTACAATAAATCGGCTTTTCAAATGGACAAAATTTAACATCATAAAAAGATAAAAGGGTAAGTAATCTTACGTAGTCGGTGGATCTGACATTGACGATCTCGAAAAGGTAAACCTTCGTTCAGAAATTCCTCTTTTGTTCGCTTTCATTCCTTCTTCACCAAAACTAGTATAGTCCTTAGATCCTTCCCACATCATACCTCGCTTTCCGTGATCGCCATGTCAGACTCCGGCCCGTTAGGTGGTTCCTATTCTAGCTAATTGAGCTATGGAGAGACGTCTCTCGATAACATAGTAATAACGCTGAGTTTAAAGATTTTTTTTTCAACCGGCGGGATCGGTGTTTGATGTTCGATCGTATGAACTTAAATTTAAATCAATTTACAAAGCAAGTTAAAGTCAAACTCGTGAAAAAAGCTTGAACTATTGTATTAGCGAGTATTTAAATGATAAGTACGCATGGACATCATTGTAATAGTTGTAAGCATATTTTAAAAAAAATTTAACTAACTAAGAAAAACATATGTTTAAATAAAATAAAGAGTGAGGAGTTTCTTGCCGGTTCTTCTCCTTCTAGTTTTGGAACCGGTCTAATCTATCACTTAATCAATTCATTTTGACGTTCAGTAAGCGTGTGTAAACATCTTATATTGAATAAAAACTTTTTGATTTTGATTTTTTTTATTTTCTTTGAATTCTGTAAGCGATTAGGTTGCCCGATTAGAGTGCGAGAAGATTTTTTTAAAGTCTGAACTGGAAGGTAAAAAGTACGCTTAAGAACGTCACGGATAGACACAGACGTAACGACCAGTGGTTTCGACAGTATAATATTCAAATAAACGGCGTTCCGCAGAAAGATAGCGAAAACCTTGTGAATATTATCAAAAACCTTGCTAAACAAATGTGGTTTTCTCATTGAATTTAGATACTGACGTGGACTTCATCACCCGTGTGGCGGTCAAAAATTATTCTGATCACAAAAAGCCAAAACCGATCATAGTAAAGCTTCAAGCAAGATATAGAAAGGATGACTTTCTCGAAGCTTTTCAAAAACTGAAAAATCTCAAGGCTAGTGATTTGGGATTCACCGAAATCACTGCTCAGGAGCGCATATATATATCAACGACCATTTGTCCTCATATAACAGGTTGTTGTTACAAAAAGCTAAGAATAAAGCGAAGTAGAAAAACTACGCCTACTGTCGGGTACGAAATTGTACAGTTATGGTGCGTCATACAGATAATTCAGATGATGATTTAAACAAAATTATGTAAAAACTAATTCATTTAATATTTTTATTGCTCTTTGTATATATTTTGAAACTGATTTCATATTGCTGTTTAATAGCCTACATAGATTACTGTTGGGTTTGCATTTACTGCATTTTGTTTTGTCGAGATGAGGTATGAATGCTTGTATTGGTCCCTGTGCACGGGGCACGGAATTAATTAGTAGTAAAACAAATTTTTCACCCTTGTGAAGAAATATTTAAGGTTGAGTTACGCAATCCAACTAAAACTTACTTCTCATGTAAATAGCTATGGATATATTAAAGCATAGAATTATTATTGCCAACGTTAGTTCAGCTAGTAACAAAAATAATCGTCAATATTTATTATCTACAAACGCTATTTAAATTTTACTTTACTTACTTATATTTATCGCTATGTACAGGGACTACATTGTTGTTGCTATGATGTGATGGTAGAAAGAGGTTTAATTGGTATTGAAAAAAAATCTATTACTTTTATAATGAAATATTTATGGTTAAAATATGCAATGAGACTAGAGCTTATGTATCATTTAAATATCTACAGGATGAAAGTTTAACAATGGCCGTCTTGTTTCCTTTTAGTGTTAGAGAAGTGCTATACACTAACCTGCTCTAGAAAAAGAAAGCCATTTGAATATGATTATAAAGTCTTCAATCATAGTTTGAAAATAGTTTCTGAGTTTAGGTATCTGGGGGTTCAACTAGAACAACAACTAAAATTCACTTCACACATTGATAAAATCACAGCTAAAGCTTATAAAATGTTAGGATTTATTTTTCGACTTTAAAAATGTAAAAACTTTTATACTCGTATTATTATACAATGGACTAAGTCCGTTCCCAATCAGAATACGCGTCTAATATTTGGAACTCACAATATTAACAATACATTGACGCCATAGATAGAAGGTATACAAACAAAAGTTTTGTAAGCATTTAAGTTATAGATTTAAGAAGCAATCACATGAAAATCTTGTATCGTTGTTCAAACGCAGAGAACACAGGGATCAAACTTTCCTATTTAAAATTATAAATGACGTTGGTTGTAGATTTTCCTTATTTACTGAGTAACATACTTCTGAAGTGTTCGTATTTAGGTACTCGTAGCAAAGACACATTCGCTGTAAAACGTTTTAAAACTGATTATGCTAAAAATCGTTTTCTTTTAAAAACCTGTAGTAGATATAATGATTGTTATAACCATATTGACATATTTAGTTGTAAACTTAAGCAGTATGTGGACTCAGTCAAAAATATATTATAAGTATCATTCACCTGCCCTTGTCAAATAGCTAATAAAAAAGTGCTGGATTGAGGTAACTTTTCTGGTAAGTTATCTCAAATTTAATTATAACTTTGTAATTTATTTTTGACTTTTCTATCATTGTTTTTTTTTTTTTTAAATATAAGTTGATACTGCTCGCCAAGATATACAAGATGCATTGGTGGAAACTGTATTGGCTATTGTACAAACTATATGTTCTATTGATATGTGAAGTAAAACGCTGTTTGTTTCCCAATGAATAAAAATTAAAAAATAGCGGGAAATGAATGAATGAAGATCTAATTTGTACGAAAAAAAAATTCTAAGTTGTGGTTAGTTGGCAAAATCTTAAAACTCGAAGCTGTAAAATCTAAGTGCCCGATAAATGAAAATGATTGAATGATAATCAAATTCGTATCGAGAAAAGAAAAAATTATAAAATTAACAGCTAATCTGATTAAAAATTGTAACAAGTCGAAACTTATTCCGTAAACTAATGAAATTAATTTTGATAAATAAAGAGAAATTGAAATTATTATATTCAGCTGTGTAGTAAAAATAACTAATAGTATTAAGTGTTATTCCCAACGAATTGTAATGAAATAGCTGCCAGCGAACACCAAGTTAAACAGAAAAATTTCCAAAGAAAAAACAAAATCGACTTGTGAACTAAAATTAGATCTAAAAATGTTAAAAAAAATTGTTCATTATAATTTAAGTGCGAGTATGTTAAAATGTAATGCTTAACTTTAATAAATTAAATAATCTCGCTATGAGTAGATTGACAATCAAAAGAAATTTACCGATACGGATTGTGGTTGTTGATCTAGGAAGCCGGAAGATGTCGGTCGCCTCGATCTACCGCCGATGCTTACAACCTCTCCAGAAGTTACAGGAATTATCTTACTCGGCGGTTGCAGATGGGCTCCCTCGATGAACAGATATTTCACTGAAACATTTTTTGCACGTGTATTAGTGAAATGAAAGAAAATAAATAAATAAGAGATTATATAAATTAACACAAAACAAAAATTTGCGAATATTAAAAAAAAATTACAAAACAAAATCGATAAACCGCTTGTTATGTTAATTATCTGAGCAAAACGATGTGACTACATAATGTCTGTTATTCGATAAAAAAGAATCATATATCGAAACAATATCGGAGGGGCTAACAAAATAAAAATACCTGCAATAATTACCCTGTCTTCTGGTATGAATTGAACAATGTATACAAAATGTTATAATAAATTTTGAAAAGCGCAATAAAAAGAAAAAAACCCACTCTAATAATTTAACGAATAAGAAATTAAATACGTCAATTTCTAACGACTCAATATTAACGAATAAATAAGTAAGAAAAAATATTAATAACAGAGGGTAATAATGACATAATAGAAGTATTTAGGATAAAAGCTGAAAAGTTTAAGAAAAAGATGAAGTTCAAAATGTAATCAAAATTTACGTGTACTATTAAATTTAGGTACTATTTCATTTCTTAAACTAACCTAAGAGCACAGATATATATTTTCGGGCGTCAAATGTAATCGTATTAAATGTGTTTATAAAATGAACTTTAAGATCAACGCAAAACGGAGGGGACGGTTGAAGACCGCTGACCCTCTATGTGGAATGCTTAAAATGAAAAAAAAATCGTTACATTGAGTTTCAGTAATACGGCACTCGTAAGGCACTCCACGACGTTTTTGGTTTCACACTTATTAACGAAAGATGGTACCGTTTCTCGTGTTCGATCTAGTAGTGATGCTGGCTCGCGGGCGCTACCGGACGGCGAGAGGGACGGGTGGCGGACTGATTAGCGGGCGTTGCGTTGAGCTGGCTGCGCCCGGCAGTGGCCGGCCGATGTGGAGTCGTCTCAGAACCGAAGTCTCGCCTTCGGCCGCAAGACGCTGCGTTGGACCTCGCTTCTGTTTTCGATCCCTCGGCGTTGCGTTTATGTAAGATATATATATATTTATATTAATAATAAAGTTGACCTTCGTTTTACATTTGCTCGGTGTCTTGGGAGGCTATTGCGCAGCTCCAGTGGGCCGGGCTCGCGACTGGGACTACTAGTCTGCGGCAATCTATCTGATATCGAGATTTCTGTTCGGACAATGTTACTTCTGCCAAATAAAATAGTGAAATCTCAAACTATTTTATGATACGTACAAAACGAAAAACTTGAACAGACTTAAGGTTTCGGAATTCGAATCAAATCGCGTAGCCGGGACCACCCTTTGGCTAAACGGTATGTCATAGATTTCTAGTTTCGCCATGTCCGTCCGACGTCTGGCTGTCTGTCTGAGGTTTTTCTCAGAAGCTATTGGCAGTATATAGATGAAATTTGGAAGGTAGGTGTAATCTATGAACCGCTACACAACGACGTTAGTGAGATTAAAAATTTTTTTAGGATAGGTCGCCATACATGTAATTAAAGTACAAAAAAAAATTCATAGTATATTAATGCGAGAGGTACTAAACGGATAGGTCTTAAAATTGATGTAATTGTTGAGATATGCACTCCTGTTGTTAGAGTCACTAACCCCTCCACCTATCAGCTAAACCGTTGTTTCTGGATATGTAAAAAAAAAAAATTATGAGAGGTGTATATATAACGTAGTTAAAAGGAAAACCATCACATCTAACTAGGCTGTATAATTTAACGAGTAACAGACTAACTTATAAACTGCGCTTTTATAACTAAGATCTTTGTGATGTTATTTTATTATAAAAACTACATTGTAATACTAGGTAGGTACCATAAATTTACGCTTTCATTTACAAAGCTTATTCTCTTCACAGTCGATACTAAAAGTCAAAGATTCACTGTAATAAAATAAGTTATAAAAATTGTCTCTAGCTATCAGTGCACCCATGTTATTACTTTTCGTATTAGCCAGAGAGGCCGAGCGCCTTCTAAATAACTAACGGAATAAAGATAAAATATATTAATACAATAATTCTTAAATTACATTATAATAACGATTAACGGTTAAGTTCGATTAACGTCGCGCTCGTTTTTTATAGAGTATGGTGACACGAAACCCTTCGTGTGCGAGTCCGATTCGCACTTGGCCGGTTTTTCTAGTTCTACCCTTTTTAGCTTGCCGCACCTATTTTTGTTTGTGCCTAAATCATATTAAATAATCTCGCTATGAGTAGATTGACAATCAAAAGAAATTTACCGATACGGATTGTGGTTGTTGATCTAGGAAACCGGAAGATGTCACTCGCCTCGATCTACCGCCGATGCTTACAATCTCTCCAGAAGTTACAGGAATTATCTTACTCGGCGGTTGCAGATGGGCTCTCTCGATGTAACAGATATTTCACTGAAACATTTTTAGCACGTGTATTAGTAAAATGAAAGAAAAAAAAATTATTAACAGATTATATAGATTAACACAAAATAAAAATTTGTGGATAATCAAAAAAACATTACAAAAACAAAATCGATAACTGCTTGTTATGTTAATTATCTGAGCAAAACTATGTGACTATAGAATGTCTGTTAATCGATAAAAAAGAATTATATATCGAAACTATAATAATTACCCTGGCTTCTGGTTTGAATTGAAATAAATTATGCAAAATGTTTAAGTTTAACATTTCGTATAAATATAATATTTATTTGAACGCAAATGTTATAAATAAATTTTGAAAAATACAGTAAAAAGAAAATACGCACTTTGTTGTTTTAACGAATAACAAAATGAAATACGTCAATATCTAACAACTCAATATTTACGAATAAATAAGTAAGATAAAATATTAACAAGAGAAGGTAGGTAGGTTGCGCGAGTCTGTAAAATTCCGTATGTGTTCAGTTTGTTAATGATTCTGTAAAATTTCGTTAACGTTAAAAATTAATACGAATAGATATTAATGAACACAAATATCACAAATACTTATTATAAAGAAAATTATAAAAGATTAAAATTTTCGAATTAATGACATAACGATATATAAATTGAAATATTTAGGATTAAAAGCTGAAAAGTTTATGAAAAGATGAAGTTCAACATGTAATAAAAATTTACGTCTAGGTATTAAATTTAGGTTCTATTTCATCTCTCAAACTAACCTAATAGCACAGATAGGTATATATTTTCGGGTGCCAAAGGTAACGTATTAAAAATAAATGTATTTATAAAAATGAAGTTAAGGTCGATGCAAAACGAAGGGGACGGTTCAAGACCGCTGACCCTCTATGTGGAATGGTAAAATAGAAAAAAAACCGTTACATTGAGTTTTAGTAACAAAGCAATATATAGTGTACCAGATGGGCTCAGCAGGGGAGGTCGGACCTTCGGTTCAAGGACTGTACCGTATATATTTACCTAATACAAGGCCTGTGCTACAATCTTTAGTCCTTTATCACAATGTACCTACTTAACGTAATGACTAAATCTTATCACTTAAAGTTCGTATGGAACCGGCGGGGTCTATCGCGCTATCTGATTGTACTACGGCACTCTGCGAGATCTTTGGTTTCACACTTATCAACGAAAGATCGTACCGTTTCTCCTGTTCGGTCTGGTTGACGGGCGGCGGACGAATCAGCGGGCGCCAAGCTGGCTGCGCTGTGCGGTGGCCGGCCGACGTGGAGTCGTCTTAGAACCGAAGAACTCGCCCTCGAACGCAAGACGCCGCGCTGTACCGCGCGTCTGTCTTCGAACTCTCGGCGTTGCGTGGATGGAAAGATATAAATATATATATATTAATAATAAAGACGAGCTTCGTCGAATAGTTTACATATGCTCGGTGCCTTGGGAAGCTATTGCAGCTACAGTGGGGCCGTGGCTCGCGACCGGGACTACTGTTTTGCGACAATCTACCTGATAGCGAGATTGCGAGTTCGGACACTGTTACTTCTGCCAATTAAAATAGTGAAATCTAAAACTATTTTATGGTACAAACAAAACGAAAAACTTGAACGGACTCGCACTGATTCAAAGTTTCGGAATTCAACTTAAAAAATCACGTAGCCGGAACCCCCCATTGGCTTAAAACGGTATGTCATAGATTTCGAGCACAAAGAGTGCAGTTAAATAGCCCACGTCTCTTTATACGAAACGATGATAATTCTCTCTTGTAGGTATTCTTGAAACGTCTTCGCATTCAGCAAGTTGAGCGCGACCAAAATTGTGTGGAATACTCTCGCTACAATACCCACCTAGCTAAAATAAAGCCACGGAATGGCGGAATAGCCGGGGAAACCTGTTACGGGGTTTGTAGTCTGGTCTGGATCCATGTAACCACAAAAGATAGACAATGATTGAGAATTAAAATTATTAACATAATATTGGACGGGGATGGAAGGTTTGATGACTTACTGTTAAAAGTTACTTATAATGCTTATAATAAATAGTATGATTAAATAAGTCTTAATACGATTAGATACACATCATTTTTTGTAATGAAAAAGATATCGCCAACACATTATTTTCTATTAAAAAATCATCTGCTACTGTTAATTCTTGTCTTATCTTTCAAAATGGTTTGACTATCTCGTCTACATTTATTTTGTTTTGAAGCCATCCGTTACTTAACTATACTTAATGCATTATACTCATTAGTTTTTACTTTAATTAACTCTTTTTTATTTTATGAAATTGGCAGACAATCGATTATTAGATTTATGTGGCAAACAATCTCAGTATTCAAATCATTATCGAATTTATTTGACTTCTCTTGCTCCGAAGGTAATGACGATCTGCTAAGAAAATCAGAAATGAACATGTTTTTTCCAGGGACATACTTAAACTATTAAGTCGTAACCCTGTATTTTTAACATCATGCATTGAATCCTAGCGGGAGCTTTGTTTATTGGCTTTCTGAATAAGGTTTCTAACGCTGAACGATCTGTTTCTACTATTATTTATTTGCCTAAAATATATTTGTGGAATTTTGTACATCCAAATACTACAATAAACTATCCTAAACCAAATGGCCTTGCTGAATCTAGTGTTAAAATAATTAAATTCAAGTTAAAGAAATGCTTGTATGAAAATAGTGATCCCTACATTGCATCTCCGGCTAATATGTTATTCAACAGGAATTTAAATAATAAGGACTCTGTGCCAGAATCTTATCTACAACCAAAAATATATAAGAGAGATGAAGAGATTGATAAGAAAAATCAAGAGAAAACACAATATTATTACAATAGAAGTAAAAGACCTTTATCAGAAAATGATCTGGGACAGAACATCAGGTTTTGCGAAAGGTTAAACATAGCTAAAGCTCCATTTCCACAATCCTATGTGATTGAGGATGAAAATGGTAATTTGTATAGAAGAAACCGCCAGCACATTACCATTTCATCATCAAATGATTTAAAACCAGATCTTGATGAGACATCTGATTCTGATCCTGCATGTTCATCATGCATCCTGATCCTGCATGAGGGTGGAAGGTTTGATTAAGTTACTTTTAACAGTTACTAATAATGCTTATAATAAATAGTGTGATTAAATAAGTATTTTAATACGATTAGACACACATCAAACTAATCCGACGAAAAATAAAGGGACTACAACAACGCGAAACGAGCCCTCCCCTAACACCGGATGTGAAAGTGTTACGGTATGTTGAATGTCCGACGTCTGGTATGTGATTGAAACAAAAATGATACTACAATAAATCGGCTTTTCAAATGGACAAAATTTAACATCATAAAAAGATAAAAGGGTAAGTAATCTTACGTAGTCGGTGGATCTGACATTGACGATCTCGAAAAGGTAAACCTTCGTTCAGAAATTCCTCTTTTGTTCGCTTTCATTCCTTCTTCACCAAAACTAGTATAGTCCTTAGATCCTTCCCACATCATACCTCGCTTTCCGTGATCGCCATGTCAGACTCCGGCCCGTTAGGTGGTTCCTATTCTAGCTAATTGAGCTATGGAGAGACGTCTCTCGATAACATAGTAATAACGCTGAGTTTAAAGATTTTTTTTTCAACCGGCGGGATCGGTGTTTGATGTTCGATCGTATGAACTTAAATTTAAATCAATTTACAAAGCAAGTTAAAGTCAAACTCGTGAAAAAAGCTTGAACTATTGTATTAGCGAGTATTTAAATGATAAGTACGCATGGACATCATTGTAATAGTTGTAAGCATATTTTAAAAAAAATTTAACTAACTAAGAAAAACATATGTTTAAATAAAATAAAGAGTGAGGAGTTTCTTGCCGGTTCTTCTCCTTCTAGTTTTGGAACCGGTCTAATCTATCACTTAATCAATTCATTTTGACGTTCAGTAAGCGTGTGTAAACATCTTATATTGAATAAAAACTTTTTGATTTTGATTTTTTTTATTTTCTTTGAATTCTGTAAGCGATTAGGTTGCCCGATTAGAGTGCGAGAAGATTTTTTTAAAGTCTGAACTGGAAGGTAAAAAGTACGCTTAAGAACGTCACGGATAGACACAGACGTAACGACCAGTGGTTTCGACAGTATAATATTCAAATAAACGGCGTTCCGCAGAAAGATAGCGAAAACCTTGTGAATATTATCAAAAACCTTGCTAAACAAATGTGGTTTTCTCATTGAATTTAGATACTGACGTGGACTTCATCACCCGTGTGGCGGTCAAAAATTATTCTGATCACAAAAAGCCAAAACCGATCATAGTAAAGCTTCAAGCAAGATATAGAAAGGATGACTTTCTCGAAGCTTTTCAAAAACTGAAAAATCTCAAGGCTAGTGATTTGGGATTCACCGAAATCACTGCTCAGGAGCGCATATATATATCAACGACCATTTGTCCTCATATAACAGGTTGTTGTTACAAAAAGCTAAGAATAAAGCGAAGTAGAAAAACTACGCCTACTGTCGGGTACGAAATTGTACAGTTATGGTGCGTCATACAGATAATTCAGATGATGATTTAAACAAAATTATGTAAAAACTAATTCATTTAATATTTTTATTGCTCTTTGTATATATTTTGAAACTGATTTCATATTGCTGTTTAATAGCCTACATAGATTGCTGTTGGGTTTGCATTTACTGCATTTTGTTTTGTCGAGATGAGGTATGAATGCTTGTATTGGTCCCTGTGCACGGGGCACGGAATTAATTAGTAGTAAAACAAATTTTTCACCCTTGTGAAGAAATATTTAAGGTTGAGTTACGCAATCCAACTAAAACTTACTTCTCATGTAAATAGCTATGGATATATTAAAGCATAGAATTATTATTGCCAACGTTAGTTCAGCTAGTAACAAAAATAATCGTCAATATTTATTATCTACAAACGCTATTTAAATTTTACTTTACTTACTTATATTTATCGCTATGTACAGGGACTACATTGTTGTTGCTATGATGTGATGGTAGAAAGAGGTTTAATTGGTATTGAAAAAAAATCTATTACTTTTATAATGAAATATTTATGGTTAAAATATGCAATGAGACTAGAGCTTATGTATCATTTAAATATCTACAGGATGAAAGTTTAACAATGGCCGTCTTGTTTCCTTTTAGTGTTAGAGAAGTGCTATACACTAACCTGCTCTAGAAAAAGAAAGCCATTTGAATATGATTATAAAGTCTTCAATCATAGTTTGAAAATAGTTTCTGAGTTTAGGTATCTGGGGGTTCAACTAGAACAACAACTAAAATTCACTTCACACATTGATAAAATCACAGCTAAAGCTTATAAAATGTTAGGATTTATTTTTCGACTTTAAAAATGTAAAAACTTTTATACTCGTATTATTATACAATGGACTAAGTCCGTTCCCAATCAGAATACGCGTCTAATATTTGGAACTCACAATATTAACAATACATTGACGCCATAGATAGAAGGTATACAAACAAAAGTTTTGTAAGCATTTAAGTTATAGATTTAAGAAGCAATCACATGAAAATCTTGTATCGTTGTTCAAACGCAGAGAACACAGGGATCAAACTTTCCTATTTAAAATTATAAATGACGTTGGTTGTAGATTTTCCTTATTTACTGAGTAACATACTTCTGAAGTGTTCGTATTTAGGTACTCGTAGCAAAGACACATTCGCTGTAAAACGTTTTAAAACTGATTATGCTAAAAATCGTTTTCTTTTAAAAACCTGTAGTAGATATAATGATTGTTATAACCATATTGACATATTTAGTTGTAAACTTAAGCAGTATGTGGACTCAGTCAAAAATATATTATAAGTATCATTCACCTGCCCTTGTCAAATAGCTAATAAAAAAGTGCTGGATTGAGGTAACTTTTCTGGTAAGTTATCTCAAATTTAATTATAACTTTGTAATTTATTTTTGACTTTTCTATCATTGTTTTTTTTTTTTTAAATATAAGTTGATACTGCTCGCCAAGATATACAAGATGCATTGGTGGAAACTGTATTGGCTATTGTACAAACTATATGTTCTATTGATATGTGAAGTAAAACGCTGTTTGTTTCCCAATGAATAAAAATTAAAAAATAGCGGGAAATGAATGAATGAAGATCTAATTTGTACGAAAAAAAAAATTCTAAGTTGTGGTTAGTTGGCAAAATCTTAAAACTCGAAGCTGTAAAATCTAAGTGCCCGATAAATGAAAATGATTGAATGATAATCAAATTCGTATCGAGAAAAGAAAAAATTATAAAATTAACAGCTAATCTGATTAAAAATTGTAACAAGTCGAAACTTATTCCGTAAACTAATGAAATTAATTTTGATAAATAAAGAGAAATTGAAATTATTATATTCAGCTGTGTAGTAAAAATAACTAATAGTATTAAGTGTTATTCCCAACGAATTGTAATGAAATAGCTGCCAGCGAACACCAAGTTAAACAGAAAAATTTCCAAAGAAAAAACAAAATCGACTTGTGAACTAAAATTAGATCTAAAAATGTTAAAAAAAATTGTTCATTATAATTTAAGTGCGAGTATGTTAAAATGTAATGCTTAACTTTAATAAATTAAATAATCTCGCTATGAGTAGATTGACAATCAAAAGAAATTTACCGATACGGATTGTGGTTGTTGATCTAGGAAGCCGGAAGATGTCGGTCGCCTCGATCTACCGCCGATGCTTACAACCTCTCCAGAAGTTACAGGAATTATCTTACTCGGCGGTTGCAGATGGGCTCCCTCGATGAACAGATATTTCACTGAAACATTTTTTGCACGTGTATTAGTGAAATGAAAGAAAATAAATAAATAAGAGATTATATAAATTAACACAAAACAAAAATTTGCGAATATTAAAAAAAAATTACAAAACAAAATCGATAAACCGCTTGTTATGTTAATTATCTGAGCAAAACGATGTGACTACATAATGTCTGTTATTCGATAAAAAAGAATCATATATCGAAACAATATCGGAGGGGCTAACAAAATAAAAATACCTGCAATAATTACCCTGTCTTCTGGTATGAATTGAACAATGTATACAAAATGTTATAATAAATTTTGAAAAGCGCAATAAAAAGAAAAAAACCCACTCTAATAATTTAACGAATAAGAAATTAAATACGTCAATTTCTAACGACTCAATATTAACGAATAAATAAGTAAGAAAAAATATTAATAACAGAGGGTAATAATGACATAATAGAAGTATTTAGGATAAAAGCTGAAAAGTTTAAGAAAAAGATGAAGTTCAAAATGTAATCAAAATTTACGTGTACTATTAAATTTAGGTACGATTTCATTTCTTAAACTAACCTAAGAGCACAGATATATATTTTCGGGCGTCAAATGTAATCGTATTAAATGTGTTTATAAAATGAACTTTAAGATCAACGCAAAACGGAGGGGACGGTTGAAGACCGCTGACCCTCTATGTGGAATGCTTAAAATGAAAAAAAAAATCGTTACATTGAGTTTCAGTAATACGGCACTCGTAAGGCACTCCACGACGTTTTTGGTTTCACACTTATTAACGAAAGATGGTACCGTTTCTCGTGTTCGATCTAGTAGTGATGCTGGCTCGCGGGCGCTGCCGGACGGCGAGAGGGACGGGTGGCGGACTGATTAGCGGGCGTTGCGTTGAGCTGGCTGCGCCCGGCAGTGGCCGGCCGATGTGGAGTCGTCTCAGAACCGAAGTCTCGCCTTCGGCCGCAAGACGCTGCGTTGGACCTCGCTTCTGTTTTCGATCCCTCGGCGTTGCGTTTATGTAAGATATATATATATTTATATTAATAATAAAGTTGACCTTCGTTTTACATTTGCTCGGTGTCTTGGGAGGCTATTGCGCAGCTCCAGTGGGCCGGGCTCGCGACTGGGACTACTAGTCTGCGGCAATCTATCTGATATCGAGATTTCTGTTCGGACAATGTTACTTCTGCCAAATAAAATAGTGAAATCTCAAACTATTTTATGATACGTACAAAACGAAAAACTTGAACAGACTTAAGGTTTCGGAATTCGAATCAAACCGCGTAGCCGGGACCACCCTTTGGCTAAACGGTATGTCATAGATTTCTAGTTTCGCCATGTCCGTCCGACGTCTGGCTGTCTGTCTGAGGTTTTTCTCAGAAGCTATTGGCAGTATATAGATGAAATTTGGAAGGTAGGTGTAATCTATGAACCGCTACACAACGACGTTAGTGAGATTAAAAATTTTTTTTAGGATAGGTCGCCATACATGTAATTAAAGTACAAAAAAAAATTCATAGTATATTAATGCGAGAGGTACTAAACGGATAGGTCTTAAAATTGATGTAATTGTTGAGATATGCACTCCTGTTGTTAGAGTCACTAACCCCTCCACCTATCAGCTAAACCGTTGTTTCTGGATATGTAAAAAAAAAAATTATGAGAGGTGTATATATAACGTAGTTAAAAGGAAAACCATCACATCTAACTAGGCTGTATAATTTAACGAGTAACAGACTAACTTATAAACTGCGCTTTTATAACTAAGATCTTTGTGATGTTATTTTATTATAAAAACTACATTGTAATACTAGGTAGGTACCATAAATTTACGCTTTCATTTACAAAGCTTATTCTCTTCACAGTCGATACTAAAAGTCAAAGATTCACTGTAATAAAATAAGTTATAAAAATTGTCTCTAGCTATCAGTGCACCCATGTTATTACTTTTCGTATTAGCCAGAGAGGCCGAGCGCCTTCTAAATAACTAACGGAATAAAGATAAAATATATTAATACAATAATTCTTAAATTACATTATAATAACGATTAACGGTTAAGTTCGATTAACGTCGCGCTCGTTTTTTATAGAGTATGGTGACACGAAACCCTTCGTGTGCGAGTCCGATTCGCACTTGGCCGGTTTTTCTAGTTCTACCCTTTTTAGCTTGCCGCACCTATTTTTGTTTGTGCCTAAATCATATTAAATAATCTCGCTATGAGTAGATTGACAATCAAAAGAAATTTACCGATACGGATTGTGGTTGTTGATCTAGGAAACCGGAAGATGTCACTCGCCTCGATCTACCGCCGATGCTTACAATCTCTCCAGAAGTTACAGGAATTATCTTACTCGGCGGTTGCAGATGGGCTCTCTCGATGTAACAGATATTTCACTGAAACATTTTTAGCACGTGTATTAGTAAAATGAAAGAAAAAAAAATTATTAACAGATTATATAGATTAACACAAAATAAAAATTTGTGGATAATCAAAAAAACATTACAAAAACAAAATCGATAACTGCTTGTTATGTTAATTATCTGAGCAAAACTATGTGACTATAGAATGTCTGTTAATCGATAAAAAAGAATTATATATCGAAACTATAATAATTACCCTGGCTTCTGGTTTGAATTGAAATAAATTATGCAAAATGTTTAAGTTTAACATTTCGTATAAATATAATATTTATTTGAACGCAAATGTTATAAATAAATTTTGAAAAATACAGTAAAAAGAAAATACGCACTTTGTTGTTTTAACGAATAACAAAATGAAATACGTCAATATCTAACAACTCAATATTTACGAATAAATAAGTAAGATAAAATATTAACAAGAGAAGGTAGGTAGGTTGCGCGAGTCTGTAAAATTCCGTATGTGTTCAGTTTGTTAATGATTCTGTAAAATTTCGTTAACGTTAAAAATTAATACGAATAGATATTAATGAACACAAATATCACAAATACTTATTATAAAGAAAATTATAAAAGATTAAAATTTTCGAATTAATGACATAACGATATATAAATTGAAATATTTAGGATTAAAAGCTGAAAAGTTTATGAAAAGATGAAGTTCAACATGTAATAAAAATTTACGTCTAGGTATTAAATTTAGGTTCTATTTCATCTCTCAAACTAACCTAATAGCACAGATAGGTATATATTTTCGGGTGCCAAAGGTAACGTATTAAAAATAAATGTATTTATAAAAATGAAGTTAAGGTCGATGCAAAACGAAGGGGACGGTTCAAGACCGCTGACCCTCTATGTGGAATGGTAAAATAGAAAAAAAAACCGTTACATTGAGTTTTAGTAACAAAGCAATATATAGTGTACCAGATGGGCTCAGCAGGGGAGGTCGGACCTTCGGTTCAAGGACTGTACCGTATATATTTACCTAATACAAGGCCTGTGCTACAATCTTTAGTCCTTTATCACAATGTACCTACTTAACGTAATGACTAAATCTTATCACTTAAAGTTCGTATGGAACCGGCGGGGTCTATCGCGCTATCTGATTGTACTACGGCACTCTGCGAGATCTTTGGTTTCACACTTATCAACGAAAGATCGTACCGTTTCTCCTGTTCGGTCTGGTTGACGGGCGGCGGACGAATCAGCGGGCGCCAAGCTGGCTGCGCTGTGCGGTGGCCGGCCGACGTGGAGTCGTCTTAGAACCGAAGAACTCGCCCTCGAACGCAAGACGCCGCGCTGTACCGCGCGTCTGTCTTCGAACTCTCGGCGTTGCGTGGATGGAAAGATATAAATATATATATATTAATAATAAAGACGAGCTTCGTCGAATAGTTTACATATGCTCGGTGCCTTGGGAAGCTATTGCAGCTACAGTGGGGCCGTGGCTCGCGACCGGGACTACTGTTTTGCGACAATCTACCTGATAGCGAGATTGCGAGTTCGGACACTGTTACTTCTGCCAATTAAAATAGTGAAATCTAAAACTATTTTATGGTACAAACAAAACGAAAAACTTGAACGGACTCGCACTGATTCAAAGTTTCGGAATTCAACTTAAAAAATCACGTAGCCGGAACCCCCCATTGGCTTAAAACGGTATGTCATAGATTTCGAGCACAAAGAGTGCAGTTAAATAGCCCACGTCTCTTTATACGAAACGATGATAATTCTCTCTTGTAGGTATTCTTGAAACGTCTTCGCATTCAGCAAGTTGAGCGCGACCAAAATTGTGTGGAATACTCTCGCTACAATACCCACCTAGCTAAAATAAAGCCACGGAATGGCGGAATAGCCGGGGAAACCTGTTACGGGGTTTGTAGTCTGGTCTGGATCCATGTAACCACAAAAGATAGACAATGATTGAGAATTAAAATTATTAACATAATATTGGACGGGGATGGAAGGTTTGATGACTTACTGTTAAAAGTTACTTATAATGCTTATAATAAATAGTATGATTAAATAAGTCTTAATACGATTAGATACACATCATTTTTTGTAATGAAAAAGATATCGCCAACACATTATTTTCTATTAAAAAATCATCTGCTACTGTTAATTCTTGTCTTATCTTTCAAAATGGTTTGACTATCTCGTCTACATTTATTTTGTTTTGAAGCCATCCGTTACTTAACTATACTTAATGCATTATACTCATTAGTTTTTACTTTAATTAACTCTTTTTTATTTTATGAAATTGGCAGACAATCGATTATTAGATTTATGTGGCAAACAATCTCAGTATTCAAATCATTATCGAATTTATTTGACTTCTCTTGCTCCGAAGGTAATGACGATCTGCTAAGAAAATCAGAAATGAACATGTTTTTTCCAGGGACATACTTAAACTATTAAGTCGTAACCCTGTATTTTTAACATCATGCATTGAATCCTAGCGGGAGCTTTGTTTATTGGCTTTCTGAATAAGGTTTCTAACGCTGAACGATCTGTTTCTACTATTATTTATTTGCCTAAAATATATTTGTGGAATTTTGTACATCCAAATACTACAATAAACTATCCTAAACCAAATGGCCTTGCTGAATCTAGTGTTAAAATAATTAAATTCAAGTTAAAGAAATGCTTGTATGAAAATAGTGATCCCTACATTGCATCTCCGGCTAATATGTTATTCAACAGGAATTTAAATAATAAGGACTCTGTGCCAGAATCTTATCTACAACCAAAAATATATAAGAGAGATGAAGAGATTGATAAGAAAAATCAAGAGAAAACACAATATTATTACAATAGAAGTAAAAGACCTTTATCAGAAAATGATCTGGGACAGAACATCAGGTTTTGCGAAAGGTTAAACATAGCTAAAGCTCCATTTCCACAATCCTATGTGATTGAGGATGAAAATGGTAATTTGTATAGAAGAAACCGCCAGCACATTACCATTTCATCATCAAATGATTTAAAACCAGATCTTGATGAGACATCTGATTCTGATCCTGCATGTTCATCATGCATCCTGATCCTGCATGAGGGTGGAAGGTTTGATTAAGTTACTTTTAACAGTTACTAATAATGCTTATAATAAATAGTGTGATTAAATAAGTATTTTAATACGATTAGACACACATCAAACTAATCCGACGAAAAATAAAGGGACTACAACAACGCGAAACGAGCCCTCCCCTAACACCGGATGTGAAAGTGTTACGGTATGTTGAATGTCCGACGTCTGGTATGTGATTGAAACAAAAATGATACTACAATAAATCGGCTTTTCAAATGGACAAAATTTAACATCATAAAAAGATAAAAGGGTAAGTAATCTTACGTAGTCGGTGGATCTGACATTGACGATCTCGAAAAGGTAAACCTTCGTTCAGAAATTCCTCTTTTGTTCGCTTTCATTCCTTCTTCACCAAAACTAGTATAGTCCTTAGATCCTTCCCACATCATACCTCGCTTTCCGTGATCGCCATGTCAGACTCCGGCCCGTTAGGTGGTTCCTATTCTAGCTAATTGAGCTATGGAGAGACGTCTCTCGATAACATAGTAATAACGCTGAGTTTAAAGATTTTTTTTTCAACCGGCGGGATCGGTGTTTGATGTTCGATCGTATGAACTTAAATTTAAATCAATTTACAAAGCAAGTTAAAGTCAAACTCGTGAAAAAAGCTTGAACTATTGTATTAGCGAGTATTTAAATGATAAGTACGCATGGACATCATTGTAATAGTTGTAAGCATATTTTAAAAAAAATTTAACTAACTAAGAAAAACATATGTTTAAATAAAATAAAGAGTGAGGAGTTTCTTGCCGGTTCTTCTCCTTCTAGTTTTGGAACCGGTCTAATCTATCACTTAATCAATTCATTTTGACGTTCAGTAAGCGTGTGTAAACATCTTATATTGAATAAAAACTTTTTGATTTTGATTTTTTTTATTTTCTTTGAATTCTGTAAGCGATTAGGTTGCCCGATTAGAGTGCGAGAAGATTTTTTTAAAGTCTGAACTGGAAGGTAAAAAGTACGCTTAAGAACGTCACGGATAGACACAGACGTAACGACCAGTGGTTTCGACAGTATAATATTCAAATAAACGGCGTTCCGCAGAAAGATAGCGAAAACCTTGTGAATATTATCAAAAACCTTGCTAAACAAATGTGGTTTTCTCATTGAATTTAGATACTGACGTGGACTTCATCACCCGTGTGGCGGTCAAAAATTATTCTGATCACAAAAAGCCAAAACCGATCATAGTAAAGCTTCAAGCAAGATATAGAAAGGATGACTTTCTCGAAGCTTTTCAAAAACTGAAAAATCTCAAGGCTAGTGATTTGGGATTCACCGAAATCACTGCTCAGGAGCGCATATATATATCAACGACCATTTGTCCTCATATAACAGGTTGTTGTTACAAAAAGCTAAGAATAAAGCGAAGTAGAAAAACTACGCCTACTGTCGGGTACGAAATTGTACAGTTATGGTGCGTCATACAGATAATTCAGATGATGATTTAAACAAAATTATGTAAAAACTAATTCATTTAATATTTTTATTGCTCTTTGTATATATTTTGAAACTGATTTCATATTGCTGTTTAATAGCCTACATAGATTGCTGTTGGGTTTGCATTTACTGCATTTTGTTTTGTCGAGATGAGGTATGAATGCTTGTATTGGTCCCTGTGCACGGGGCACGGAATTAATTAGTAGTAAAACAAATTTTTCACCCTTGTGAAGAAATATTTAAGGTTGAGTTACGCAATCCAAATAAAACTTACTTCTCATGTAAATAGCTATGGATATATTAAAGCATAGAATTATTATTGCCAACGTTAGTTCAGCTAGTAACAAAAATAATCGTCAATATTTATTATCTACAAACGCTATTTAAATTTTACTTTACTTACTTATATTTATCGCTATGTACAGGGACTACATTGTTGTTGCTATGATGTGATGGTAGAAAGAGGTTTAATTGGTATTGAAAAAAAATCTATTACTTTTATAATGAAATATTTATGGTTAAAATATGCAATGAGACTAGAGCTTATGTATCATTTAAATATCTACAGGATGAAAGTTTAACAATGGCCGTCTTGTTTCCTTTTAGTGTTAGAGAAGTGCTATACACTAACCTGCTCTAGAAAAAGAAAGCCATTTGAATATGATTATAAAGTCTTCAATCATAGTTTGAAAATAGTTTCTGAGTTTAGGTATCTGGGGGTTCAACTAGAACAACAACTAAAATTCACTTCACACATTGATAAAATCACAGCTAAAGCTTATAAAATGTTAGGATTTATTTTTCGACTTTAAAAATGTAAAAACTTTTATACTCGTATTATTATACAATGGACTAAGTCCGTTCCCAATCAGAATACGCGTCTAATATTTGGAACTCACAATATTAACAATACATTGACGCCATAGATAGAAGGTATACAAACAAAAGTTTTGTAAGCATTTAAGTTATAGATTTAAGAAGCAATCACATGAAAATCTTGTATCGTTGTTCAAACGCAGAGAACACAGGGATCAAACTTTCCTATTTAAAATTATAAATGACGTTGGTTGTAGATTTTCCTTATTTACTGAGTAACATACTTCTGAAGTGTTCGTATTTAGGTACTCGTAGCAAAGACACATTCGCTGTAAAACGTTTTAAAACTGATTATGCTAAAAATCGTTTTCTTTTAAAAACCTGTAGTAGATATAATGATTGTTATAACCATATTGACATATTTAGTTGTAAACTTAAGCAGTATGTGGACTCAGTCAAAAATATATTATAAGTATCATTCACCTGCCCTTGTCAAATAGCTAATAAAAAAGTGCTGGATTGAGGTAACTTTTCTGGTAAGTTATCTCAAATTTAATTATAACTTTGTAATTTATTTTTGACTTTTCTATCATTGTTTTTTTTTTTTTTAAATATAAGTTGATACTGCTCGCCAAGATATACAAGATGCATTGGTGGAAACTGTATTGGCTATTGTACAAACTATATGTTCTATTGATATGTGAAGTAAAACGCTGTTTGTTTCCCAATGAATAAAAATTAAAAAATAGCGGGAAATGAATGAATGAAGATCTAATTTGTACGAAAAAAAAAATTCTAAGTTGTGGTTAGTTGGCAAAATCTTAAAACTCGAAGCTGTAAAATCTAAGTGCCCGATAAATGAAAATGATTGAATGATAATCAAATTCGTATCGAGAAAAGAAAAAATTATAAAATTAACAGCTAATCTGATTAAAAATTGTAACAAGTCGAAACTTATTCCGTAAACTAATGAAATTAATTTTGATAAATAAAGAGAAATTGAAATTATTATATTCAGCTGTGTAGTAAAAATAACTAATAGTATTAAGTGTTATTCCCAACGAATTGTAATGAAATAGCTGCCAGCGAACACCAAGTTAAACAGAAAAATTTCCAAAGAAAAAACAAAATCGACTTGTGAACTAAAATTAGATCTAAAAATGTTAAAAAAAATTGTTCATTATAATTTAAGTGCGAGTATGTTAAAATGTAATGCTTAACTTTAATAAATTAAATAATCTCGCTATGAGTAGATTGACAATCAAAAGAAATTTACCGATACGGATTGTGGTTGTTGATCTAGGAAGCCGGAAGATGTCGGTCGCCTCGATCTACCGCCGATGCTTACAACCTCTCCAGAAGTTACAGGAATTATCTTACTCGGCGGTTGCAGATGGGCTCCCTCGATGAACAGATATTTCACTGAAACATTTTTTGCACGTGTATTAGTGAAATGAAAGAAAATAAATAAATAAGAGATTATATAAATTAACACAAAACAAAAATTTGCGAATATTAAAAAAAAATTACAAAACAAAATCGATAAACCGCTTGTTATGTTAATTATCTGAGCAAAACGATGTGACTACATAATGTCTGTTATTCGATAAAAAAGAATCATATATCGAAACAATATCGGAGGGGCTAACAAAATAAAAATACCTGCAATAATTACCCTGTCTTCTGGTATGAATTGAACAATGTATACAAAATGTTATAATAAATTTTGAAAAGCGCAATAAAAAGAAAAAAACCCACTCTAATAATTTAACGAATAAGAAATTAAATACGTCAATTTCTAACGACTCAATATTAACGAATAAATAAGTAAGAAAAAATATTAATAACAGAGGGTAATAATGACATAATAGAAGTATTTAGGATAAAAGCTGAAAAGTTTAAGAAAAAGATGAAGTTCAAAATGTAATCAAAATTTACGTGTACTATTAAATTTAGGTACTATTTCATTTCTTAAACTAACCTAAGAGCACAGATATATATTTTCGGGCGTCAAATGTAATCGTATTAAATGTGTTTATAAAATGAACTTTAAGATCAACGCAAAACGGAGGGGACGGTTGAAGACCGCTGACCCTCTATGTGGAATGCTTAAAATGAAAAAAAAATCGTTACATTGAGTTTCAGTAATACGGCACTCGTAAGGCACTCCACGACGTTTTTGGTTTCACACTTATTAACGAAAGATGGTACCGTTTCTCGTGTTCGATCTAGTAGTGATGCTGGCTCGCGGGCGCTACCGGACGGCGAGAGGGACGGGTGGCGGACTGATTAGCGGGCGTTGCGTTGAGCTGGCTGCGCCCGGCAGTGGCCGGCCGATGTGGAGTCGTCTCAGAACCGAAGTCTCGCCTTCGGCCGCAAGACGCTGCGTTGGACCTCGCTTCTGTTTTCGATCCCTCGGCGTTGCGTTTATGTAAGATATATATATATTTATATTAATAATAAAGTTGACCTTCGTTTTACATTTGCTCGGTGTCTTGGGAGGCTATTGCGCAGCTCCAGTGGGCCGGGCTCGCGACTGGGACTACTAGTCTGCGGCAATCTATCTGATATCGAGATTTCTGTTCGGACAATGTTACTTCTGCCAAATAAAATAGTGAAATCTCAAACTATTTTATGATACGTACAAAACGAAAAACTTGAACAGACTTAAGGTTTCGGAATTCGAATCAAATCGCGTAGCCGGGACCACCCTTTGGCTAAACGGTATGTCATAGATTTCTAGTTTCGCCATGTCCGTCCGACGTCTGGCTGTCTGTCTGAGGTTTTTCTCAGAAGCTATTGGCAGTATATAGATGAAATTTGGAAGGTAGGTGTAATCTATGAACCGCTACACAACGACGTTAGTGAAATTAAAAATTTTTTTTAGGATAGGTCGCCATACATGTAATTAAAGTACAAAAAAAAATTCATAGTATATTAATGCGAGAGGTACTAAACGGATAGGTCTTAAAATTGATGTAATTGTTGAGATATGCACTCCTGTTGTTAGAGTCACTAACCCCTCCACCTATCAGCTAAACCGTTGTTTATGGATATGTAAAAAAAAAAAATTATGAGAGGTGTATATATAACGTAGTTAAAAGGAAAACCATCACATCTAACTAGGCTGTATAATTTAACGAGTAACAGACTAACTTATAAACTGCGCTTTTATAACTAAGATCTTTGTGATGTTATTTTATTATAAAAACTACATTGTAATACTAGGTAGGTACCATAAATTTACGCTTTCATTTACAAAGCTTATTCTCTTCACAGTCGATACTAAAAGTCAAAGATTCACTGTAATAAAATAAGTTATAAAAATTGTCTCTAGCTATCAGTGCACCCATGTTATTACTTTTCGTATTAGCCAGAGAGGCCGAGCGCCTTCTAAATAACTAACGGAATAAAGATAAAATATATTAATACAATAATTCTTAAATTACATTATAATAACGATTAACGGTTAAGTTCGATTAACGTCGCGCTCGTTTTTTATAGAGTATGGTGACACGAAACCCTTCGTGTGCGAGTCCGATTCGCACTTGGCCGGTTTTTCTAGTTCTACCCTTTTTAGCTTGCCGCACCTATTTTTGTTTGTGCCTAAATCATATTAAATAATCTCGCTATGAGTAGATTGACAATCAAAAGAAATTTACCGATACGGATTGTGGTTGTTGATCTAGGAAACCGGAAGATGTCACTCGCCTCGATCTACCGCCGATGCTTACAATCTCTCCAGAAGTTACAGGAATTATCTTACTCGGCGGTTGCAGATGGGCTCTCTCGATGTAACAGATATTTCACTGAAACATTTTTAGCACGTGTATTAGTAAAATGAAAGAAAAAAAAATTATTAACAGATTATATAGATTAACACAAAATAAAAATTTGTGGATAATCAAAAAAACATTACAAAAACAAAATCGATAACTGCTTGTTATGTTAATTATCTGAGCAAAACTATGTGACTATAGAATGTCTGTTAATCGATAAAAAAGAATTATATATCGAAACTATAATAATTACCCTGGCTTCTGGTTTGAATTGAAATAAATTATGCAAAATGTTTAAGTTTAACATTTCGTATAAATATAATATTTATTTGAACGCAAATGTTATAAATAAATTTTGAAAAATACAGTAAAAAGAAAATACGCACTTTGTTGTTTTAACGAATAACAAAATGAAATACAATATCTAACAACTCAATATTTACGAATAAATAAGTAAGATAAAATATTAACAAGAGAAGGTAGGTAGGTTGCGCGAGTCTGTAAAATTCCGTATGTGTTCAGTTTGTTAATGATTCTGTAAAATTTCGTTAACGTTAAAAATTAATACGAATAGATATTAATGAACACAATTATCACAAATACTTATTATAAAGAAAATTATAAAAGATTAAAATTTTCGAATTAATGACATAACGATATATAAATTGAAATATTTAGGATTAAAAGCTGAAAAGTTTATGAAAAGATGAAGTTCAACATGTAATAAAAATTTACGTCTAGGTATTAAATTTAGGTTCTATTTCATCTCTCAAACTAACCTAATAGCACAGATAGGTATATATTTTCGGGTGCCAAAGGTAACGTATTAAAAATAAATGTATTTATAAAAATGAAGTTAAGGTCGATGCAAAACGAAGGGGACGGTTCAAGACCGCTGACCCTCTATGTGGAATGGTAAAATAGAAAAAAAACCGTTACATTGAGTTTTAGTAACAAAGCAATATATAGTGTACCAGATGGGCTCAGCAGGGGAGGTCGGACCTTCGGTTCAAGGACTGTACCGTATATATTTACCTAATACAAGGCCTGTGCTACAATCTTTAGTCCTTTATCACAATGTACCTACTTAACGTAATGACTAAATCTTATCACTTAAAGTTCGTATGGAACCGGCGGGGTCTATCGCGCTATCTGATTGTACTACGGCACTCTGCGAGATCTTTGGTTTCACACTTATCAACGAAAGATCGTACCGTTTCTCCTGTTCGGTCTGGTTGACGGGCGGCGGACGAATCAGCGGGCGCCAAGCTGGCTGCGCTGTGCGGTGGCCGGCCGACGTGGAGTCGTCTTAGAACCGAAGAACTCGCCCTCGAACGCAAGACGCCGCGCTGTACCGCGCGTCTGTCTTCGAACTCTCGGCGTTGCGTGGATGGAAAGATATAAATATATATATATTAATAATAAAGACGAGCTTCGTCGAATAGTTTACATATGCTCGGTGCCTTGGGAAGCTATTGCAGCTACAGTGGGGCCGTGGCTCGCGACCGGGACTACTGTTTTGCGACAATCTACCTGATAGCGAGATTGCGAGTTCGGACACTGTTACTTCTGCCAATTAAAATAGTGAAATCTAAAACTATTTTATGGTACAAACAAAACGAAAAACTTGAACGGACTCGCACTGATTCAAAGTTTCGGAATTCAACTTAAAAAATCACGTAGCCGGAACCCCCCATTGGCTTAAAACGGTATGTCATAGATTTCGAGCACAAAGAGTGCAGTTAAATAGCCCACGTCTCTTTATACGAAACGATGATAATTCTCTCTTGTAGGTATTCTTGAAACGTCTTCGCATTCAGCAAGTTGAGCGCGACCAAAATTGTGTGGAATACTCTCGCTACAATACCCACCTAGCTAAAATAAAGCCACGGAATGGCGGAATAGCCGGGGAAACCTGTTACGGGGTTTGTAGTCTGGTCTGGATCCATGTAACCACAAAAGATAGACAATGATTGAGAATTAAAATTATTAACATAATATTGGACGGGGATGGAAGGTTTGATGACTTACTGTTAAAAGTTACTTATAATGCTTATAATAAATAGTATGATTAAATAAGTCTTAATACGATTAGATACACATCATTTTTTGTAATGAAAAAGATATCGCCAACACATTATTTTCTATTAAAAAATCATCTGCTACTGTTAATTCTTGTCTTATCTTTCAAAATGGTTTGACTATCTCGTCTACATTTATTTTGTTTTGAAGCCATCCGTTACTTAACTATACTTAATGCATTATACTCATTAGTTTTTACTTTAATTAACTCTTTTTTATTTTATGAAATTGGCAGACAATCGATTATTAGATTTATGTGGCAAACAATCTCAGTATTCAAATCATTATCGAATTTATTTGACTTCTCTTGCTCCGAAGGTAATGACGATCTGCTAAGAAAATCAGAAATGAACATGTTTTTTCCAGGGACATACTTAAACTATTAAGTCGTAACCCTGTATTTTTAACATCATGCATTGAATCCTAGCGGGAGCTTTGTTTATTGGCTTTCTGAATAAGGTTTCTAACGCTGAACGATCTGTTTCTACTATTATTTATTTGCCTAAAATATATTTGTGGAATTTTGTACATCCAAATACTACAATAAACTATCCTAAACCAAATGGCCTTGCTGAATCTAGTGTTAAAATAATTAAATTCAAGTTAAAGAAATGCTTGTATGAAAATAGTGATCCCTACATTGCATCTCCGGCTAATATGTTATTCAACAGGAATTTAAATAATAAGGACTCTGTGCCAGAATCTTATCTACAACCAAAAATATATAAGAGAGATGAAGAGATTGATAAGAAAAATCAAGAGAAAACACAATATTATTACAATAGAAGTAAAAGACCTTTATCAGAAAATGATCTGGGACAGAACATCAGGTTTTGCGAAAGGTTAAACATAGCTAAAGCTCCATTTCCACAATCCTATGTGATTGAGGATGAAAATGGTAATTTGTATAGAAGAAACCGCCAGCACATTACCATTTCATCATCAAATGATTTAAAACCAGATCTTGATGAGACATCTGATTCTGATCCTGCATGTTCATCATGCATCCTGATCCTGCATGAGGGTGGAAGGTTTGATTAAGTTACTTTTAACAGTTACTAATAATGCTTATAATAAATAGTGTGATTAAATAAGTATTTTAATACGATTAGACACACATCAAACTAATCCGACGAAAAATAAAGGGACTACAACAACGCGAAACGAGCCCTCCCCTAACACCGGATGTGAAAGTGTTACGGTATGTTGAATGTCCGACGTCTGGTATGTGATTGAAACAAAAATGATACTACAATAAATCGGCTTTTCAAATGGACAAAATTTAACATCATAAAAAGATAAAAGGGTAAGTAATCTTACGTAGTCGGTGGATCTGACATTGACGATCTCGAAAAGGTAAACCTTCGTTCAGAAATTCCTCTTTTGTTCGCTTTCATTCCTTCTTCACCAAAACTAGTATAGTCCTTAGATCCTTCCCACATCATACCTCGCTTTCCGTGATCGCCATGTCAGACTCCGGCCCGTTAGGTGGTTCCTATTCTAGCTAATTGAGCTATGGAGAGACGTCTCTCGATAACATAGTAATAACGCTGAGTTTAAAGATTTTTTTTTCAACCGGCGGGATCGGTGTTTGATGTTCGATCGTATGAACTTAAATTTAAATCAATTTACAAAGCAAGTTAAAGTCAAACTCGTGAAAAAAGCTTGAACTATTGTATTAGCGAGTATTTAAATGATAAGTACGCATGGACATCATTGTAATAGTTGTAAGCATATTTTAAAAAAAATTTAACTAACTAAGAAAAACATATGTTTAAATAAAATAAAGAGTGAGGAGTTTCTTGCCGGTTCTTCTCCTTCTAGTTTTGGAACCGGTCTAATCTATCACTTAATCAATTCATTTTGACGTTCAGTAAGCGTGTGTAAACATCTTATATTGAATAAAAACTTTTTGATTTTGATTTTTTTTATTTTCTTTGAATTCTGTAAGCGATTAGGTTGCCCGATTAGAGTGCGAGAAGATTTTTTTAAAGTCTGAACTGGAAGGTAAAAAGTACGCTTAAGAACGTCACGGATAGACACAGACGTAACGACCAGTGGTTTCGACAGTATAATATTCAAATAAACGGCGTTCCGCAGAAAGATAGCGAAAACCTTGTGAATATTATCAAAAACCTTGCTAAACAAATGTGGTTTTCTCATTGAATTTAGATACTGACGTGGACTTCATCACCCGTGTGGCGGTCAAAAATTATTCTGATCACAAAAAGCCAAAACCGATCATAGTAAAGCTTCAAGCAAGATATAGAAAGGATGACTTTCTCGAAGCTTTTCAAAAACTGAAAAATCTCAAGGCTAGTGATTTGGGATTCACCGAAATCACTGCTCAGGAGCGCATATATATATCAACGACCATTTGTCCTCATATAACAGGTTGTTGTTACAAAAAGCTAAGAATAAAGCGAAGTAGAAAAACTACGCCTACTGTCGGGTACGAAATTGTACAGTTATGGTGCGTCATACAGATAATTCAGATGATGATTTAAACAAAATTATGTAAAAACTAATTCATTTAATATTTTTATTGCTCTTTGTATATATTTTGAAACTGATTTCATATTGCTGTTTAATAGCCTACATAGATTGCTGTTGGGTTTGCATTTACTGCATTTTGTTTTGTCGAGATGAGGTATGAATGCTTGTATTGGTCCCTGTGCACGGGGCACGGAATTAATTAGTAGTAAAACAAATTTTTCACCCTTGTGAAGAAATATTTAAGGTTGAGTTACGCAATCCAACTAAAACTTACTTCTCATGTAAATAGCTATGGATATATTAAAGCATAGAATTATTATTGCCAACGTTAGTTCAGCTAGTAACAAAAATAATCGTCAATATTTATTATCTACAAACGCTATTTAAATTTTACTTTACTTACTTATATTTATCGCTATGTACAGGGACTACATTGTTGTTGCTATGATGTGATGGTAGAAAGAGGTTTAATTGGTATTGAAAAAAAATCTATTACTTTTATAATGAAATATTTATGGTTAAAATATGCAATGAGACTAGAGCTTATGTATCATTTAAATATCTACAGGATGAAAGTTTAACAATGGCCGTCTTGTTTCCTTTTAGTGTTAGAGAAGTGCTATACACTAACCTGCTCTAGAAAAAGAAAGCCATTTGAATATGATTATAAAGTCTTCAATCATAGTTTGAAAATAGTTTCTGAGTTTAGGTATCTGGGGGTTCAACTAGAACAACAACTAAAATTCACTTCACACATTGATAAAATCACAGCTAAAGCTTATAAAATGTTAGGATTTATTTTTCGACTTTAAAAATGTAAAAACTTTTATACTCGTATTATTATACAATGGACTAAGTCCGTTCCCAATCAGAATACGCGTCTAATATTTGGAACTCACAATATTAACAATACATTGACGCCATAGATAGAAGGTATACAAACAAAAGTTTTGTAAGCATTTAAGTTATAGATTTAAGAAGCAATCACATGAAAATCTTGTATCGTTGTTCAAACGCAGAGAACACAGGGATCAAACTTTCCTATTTAAAATTATAAATGACGTTGGTTGTAGATTTTCCTTATTTACTGAGTAACATACTTCTGAAGTGTTCGTATTTAGGTACTCGTAGCAAAGACACATTCGCTGTAAAACGTTTTAAAACTGATTATGCTAAAAATCGTTTTCTTTTAAAAACCTGTAGTAGATATAATGATTGTTATAACCATATTGACATATTTAGTTGTAAACTTAAGCAGTATGTGGACTCAGTCAAAAATATATTATAAGTATCATTCACCTGCCCTTGTCAAATAGCTAATAAAAAAGTGCTGGATTGAGGTAACTTTTCTGGTAAGTTATCTCAAATTTAATTATAACTTTGTAATTTATTTTTGACTTTTCTATCATTGTTTTTTTTTTTTTTAAATATAAGTTGATACTGCTCGCCAAGATATACAAGATGCATTGGTGGAAACTGTATTGGCTATTGTACAAACTATATGTTCTATTGATATGTGAAGTAAAACGCTGTTTGTTTCCCAATGAATAAAAATTAAAAAATAGCGGGAAATGAATGAATGAAGATCTAATTTGTACGAAAAAAAAAATTCTAAGTTGTGGTTAGTTGGCAAAATCTTAAAACTCGAAGCTGTAAAATCTAAGTGCCCGATAAATGAAAATGATTGAATGATAATCAAATTCGTATCGAGAAAAGAAAAAATTATAAAATTAACAGCTAATCTGATTAAAAATTGTAACAAGTCGAAACTTATTCCGTAAACTAATGAAATTAATTTTGATAAATAAAGAGAAATTGAAATTATTATATTCAGCTGTGTAGTAAAAATAACTAATAGTATTAAGTGTTATTCCCAACGAATTGTAATGAAATAGCTGCCAGCGAACACCAAGTTAAACAGAAAAATTTCCAAAGAAAAAACAAAATCGACTTGTGAACTAAAATTAGATCTAAAAATGTTAAAAAAAATTGTTCATTATAATTTAAGTGCGAGTATGTTAAAATGTAATGCTTAACTTTAATAAATTAAATAATCTCGCTATGAGTAGATTGACAATCAAAAGAAATTTACCGATACGGATTGTGGTTGTTGATCTAGGAAGCCGGAAGATGTCGGTCGCCTCGATCTACCGCCGATGCTTACAACCTCTCCAGAAGTTACAGGAATTATCTTACTCGGCGGTTGCAGATGGGCTCCCTCGATGAACAGATATTTCACTGAAACATTTTTTGCACGTGTATTAGTGAAATGAAAGAAAATAAATAAATAAGAGATTATATAAATTAACACAAAACAAAAATTTGCGAATATTAAAAAAAAATTACAAAACAAAATCGATAAACCGCTTGTTATGTTAATTATCTGAGCAAAACGATGTGACTACATAATGTCTGTTATTCGATAAAAAAGAATCATATATCGAAACAATATCGGAGGGGCTAACAAAATAAAAATACCTGCAATAATTACCCTGTCTTCTGGTATGAATTGAACAATGTATACAAAATGTTATAATAAATTTTGAAAAGCGCAATAAAAAGAAAAAAACCCACTCTAATAATTTAACGAATAAGAAATTAAATACGTCAATTTCTAACGACTCAATATTAACGAATAAATAAGTAAGAAAAAATATTAATAACAGAGGGTAATAATGACATAATAGAAGTATTTAGGATAAAAGCTGAAAAGTTTAAGAAAAAGATGAAGTTCAAAATGTAATCAAAATTTACGTGTACTATTAAATTTAGGTACTATTTCATTTCTTAAACTAACCTAAGAGCACAGATATATATTTTCGGGCGTCAAATGTAATCGTATTAAATGTGTTTATAAAATGAACTTTAAGATCAACGCAAAACGGAGGGGACGGTTGAAGACCGCTGACCCTCTATGTGGAATGCTTAAAATGAAAAAAAAATCGTTACATTGAGTTTCAGTAATACGGCACTCGTAAGGCACTCCACGACGTTTTTGGTTTCACACTTATTAACGAAAGATGGTACCGTTTCTCGTGTTCGATCTAGTAGTGATGCTGGCTCGCGGGCGCTACCGGACGGCGAGAGGGACGGGTGGCGGACTGATTAGCGGGCGTTGCGTTGAGCTGGCTGCGCCCGGCAGTGGCCGGCCGATGTGGAGTCGTCTCAGAACCGAAGTCTCGCCTTCGGCCGCAAGACGCTGCGTTGGACCTCGCTTCTGTTTTCGATCCCTCGGCGTTGCGTTTATGTAAGATATATATATATTTATATTAATAATAAAGTTGACCTTCGTTTTACATTTGCTCGGTGTCTTGGGAGGCTATTGCGCAGCTCCAGTGGGCCGGGCTCGCGACTGGGACTACTAGTCTGCGGCAATCTATCTGATATCGAGATTTCTGTTCGGACAATGTTACTTCTGCCAAATAAAATAGTGAAATCTCAAACTATTTTATGATACGTACAAAACGAAAAACTTGAACAGACTTAAGGTTTCGGAATTCGAATCAAATCGCGTAGCCGGGACCACCCTTTGGCTAAACGGTATGTCATAGATTTCTAGTTTCGCCATGTCCGTCCGACGTCTGGCTGTCTGTCTGAGGTTTTTCTCAGAAGCTATTGGCAGTATATAGATGAAATTTGGAAGGTAGGTGTAATCTATGAACCGCTACACAACGACGTTAGTGAGATTAAAAATTTTTTTAGGATAGGTCGCCATACATGTAATTAAAGTACAAAAAAAAATTCATAGTATATTAATGCGAGAGGTACTAAACGGATAGGTCTTAAAATTGATGTAATTGTTGAGATATGCACTCCTGTTGTTAGAGTCACTAACCCCTCCACCTATCAGCTAAACCGTTGTTTCTGGATATGTAAAAAAAAAAAATTATGAGAGGTGTATATATAACGTAGTTAAAAGGAAAACCATCACATCTAACTAGGCTGTATAATTTAACGAGTAACAGACTAACTTATAAACTGCGCTTTTATAACTAAGATCTTTGTGATGTTATTTTATTATAAAAACTACATTGTAATACTAGGTAGGTACCATAAATTTACGCTTTCATTTACAAAGCTTATTCTCTTCACAGTCGATACTAAAAGTCAAAGATTCACTGTAATAAAATAAGTTATAAAAATTGTCTCTAGCTATCAGTGCACCCATGTTATTACTTTTCGTATTAGCCAGAGAGGCCGAGCGCCTTCTAAATAACTAACGGAATAAAGATAAAATATATTAATACAATAATTCTTAAATTACATTATAATAACGATTAACGGTTAAGTTCGATTAACGTCGCGCTCGTTTTTTATAGAGTATGGTGACACGAAACCCTTCGTGTGCGAGTCCGATTCGCACTTGGCCGGTTTTTCTAGTTCTACCCTTTTTAGCTTGCCGCACCTATTTTTGTTTGTGCCTAAATCATATTAAATAATCTCGCTATGAGTAGATTGACAATCAAAAGAAATTTACCGATACGGATTGTGGTTGTTGATCTAGGAAACCGGAAGATGTCACTCGCCTCGATCTACCGCCGATGCTTACAATCTCTCCAGAAGTTACAGGAATTATCTTACTCGGCGGTTGCAGATGGGCTCTCTCGATGTAACAGATATTTCACTGAAACATTTTTAGCACGTGTATTAGTAAAATGAAAGAAAAAAAAATTATTAACAGATTATATAGATTAACACAAAATAAAAATTTGTGGATAATCAAAAAAACATTACAAAAACAAAATCGATAACTGCTTGTTATGTTAATTATCTGAGCAAAACTATGTGACTATAGAATGTCTGTTAATCGATAAAAAAGAATTATATATCGAAACTATAATAATTACCCTGGCTTCTGGTTTGAATTGAAATAAATTATGCAAAATGTTTAAGTTTAACATTTCGTATAAATATAATATTTATTTGAACGCAAATGTTATAAATAAATTTTGAAAAATACAGTAAAAAGAAAATACGCACTTTGTTGTTTTAACGAATAACAAAATGAAATACGTCAATATCTAACAACTCAATATTTACGAATAAATAAGTAAGATAAAATATTAACAAGAGAAGGTAGGTAGGTTGCGCGAGTCTGTAAAATTCCGTATGTGTTCAGTTTGTTAATGATTCTGTAAAATTTCGTTAACGTTAAAAATTAATACGAATAGATATTAATGAACACAAATATCACAAATACTTATTATAAAGAAAATTATAAAAGATTAAAATTTTCGAATTAATGACATAACGATATATAAATTGAAATATTTAGGATTAAAAGCTGAAAAGTTTATGAAAAGATGAAGTTCAACATGTAATAAAAATTTACGTCTAGGTATTAAATTTAGGTTCTATTTCATCTCTCAAACTAACCTAATAGCACAGATAGGTATATATTTTCGGGTGCCAAAGGTAACGTATTAAAAATAAATGTATTTATAAAAATGAAGTTAAGGTCGATGCAAAACGAAGGGGACGGTTCAAGACCGCTGACCCTCTATGTGGAATGGTAAAATAGAAAAAAAACCGTTACATTGAGTTTTAGTAACAAAGCAATATATAGTGTACCAGATGGGCTCAGCAGGGGAGGTCGGACCTTCGGTTCAAGGACTGTACCGTATATATTTACCTAATACAAGGCCTGTGCTACAATCTTTAGTCCTTTATCACAATGTACCTACTTAACGTAATGACTAAATCTTATCACTTAAAGTTCGTATGGAACCGGCGGGGTCTATCGCGCTATCTGATTGTACTACGGCACTCTGCGAGATCTTTGGTTTCACACTTATCAACGAAAGATCGTACCGTTTCTCCTGTTCGGTCTGGTTGACGGGCGGCGGACGAATCAGCGGGCGCCAAGCTGGCTGCGCTGTGCGGTGGCCGGCCGACGTGGAGTCGTCTTAGAACCGAAGAACTCGCCCTCGAACGCAAGACGCCGCGCTGTACCGCGCGTCTGTCTTCGAACTTTCGGCGTTGCGTGGATGGAAAGATATAAATATATATATATTAATAATAAAGACGAGCTTCGTCGAATAGTTTACATATGCTCGGTGCCTTGGGAAGCTATTGCAGCTACAGTGGGGCCGTGGCTCGCGACCGGGACTACTGTTTTGCGACAATCTACCTGATAGCGAGATTGCGAGTTCGGACACTGTTACTTCTGCCAATTAAAATAGTGAAATCTAAAACTATTTTATGGTACAAACAAAACGAAAAACTTGAACGGACTCGCACTGATTCAAAGTTTCGGAATTCAACTTAAAAAATCACGTAGCCGGAACCCCCCATTGGCTTAAAACGGTATGTCATAGATTTCGAGCACAAAGAGTGCAGTTAAATAGCCCACGTCTCTTTATACGAAACGATGATAATTCTCTCTTGTAGGTATTCTTGAAACGTCTTCGCATTCAGCAAGTTGAGCGCGACCAAAATTGTGTGGAATACTCTCGCTACAATACCCACCTAGCTAAAATAAAGCCACGGAATGGCGGAATAACCGGGGAAACCTGTTACGGGGTTTGTAGTCTGGTCTGGATCCATGTAACCACAAAAGATAGACAATGATTGAGAATTAAAATTATTAACATAATATTGGACGGGGATGGAAGGTTTGATGACTTACTGTTAAAAGTTACTTATAATGCTTATAATAAATAGTATGATTAAATAAGTCTTAATACGATTAGATACACATCATTTTTTGTAATGAAAAAGATATCGCCAACACATTATTTTCTATTAAAAAATCATCTGCTACTGTTAATTCTTGTCTTATCTTTCAAAATGGTTTGACTATCTCGTCTACATTTATTTTGTTTTGAAGCCATCCGTTACTTAACTATACTTAATGCATTATACTCATTAGTTTTTACTTTAATTAACTCTTTTTTATTTTATGAAATTGGCAGACAATCGATTATTAGATTTATGTGGCAAACAATCTCAGTATTCAAATCATTATCGAATTTATTTGACTTCTCTTGCTCCGAAGGTAATGACGATCTGCTAAGAAAATCAGAAATGAACATGTTTTTTCCAGGGACATACTTAAACTATTAAGTCGTAACCCTGTATTTTTAACATCATGCATTGAATCCTAGCGGGAGCTTTGTTTATTGGCTTTCTGAATAAGGTTTCTAACGCTGAACGATCTGTTTCTACTATTATTTATTTGCCTAAAATATATTTGTGGAATTTTGTACATCCAAATACTACAATAAACTATCCTAAACCAAATGGCCTTGCTGAATCTAGTGTTAAAATAATTAAATTCAAGTTAAAGAAATGCTTGTATGAAAATAGTGATCCCTACATTGCATCTCCGGCTAATATGTTATTCAACAGGAATTTAAATAATAAGGACTCTGTGCCAGAATCTTATCTACAACCAAAAATATATAAGAGAGATGAAGAGATTGATAAGAAAAATCAAGAGAAAACACAATATTATTACAATAGAAGTAAAAGACCTTTATCAGAAAATGATCTGGGACAGAACATCAGGTTTTGCGAAAGGTTAAACATAGCTAAAGCTCCATTTCCACAATCCTATGTGATTGAGGATGAAAATGGTAATTTGTATAGAAGAAACCGCCAGCACATTACCATTTCATCATCAAATGATTTAAAACCAGATCTTGATGAGACATCTGATTCTGATCCTGCATGTTCATCATGCATCCTGATCCTGCATGAGGGTGGAAGGTTTGATTAAGTTACTTTTAACAGTTACTAATAATGCTTATAATAAATAGTGTGATTAAATAAGTATTTTAATACGATTAGACACACATCAAACTAATCCGACGAAAAATAAAGGGACTACAACAACGCGAAACGAGCCCTCCCCTAACACCGGATGTGAAAGTGTTACGGTATGTTGAATGTCCGACGTCTGGTATGTGATTGAAACAAAAATGATACTACAATAAATCGGCTTTTCAAATGGACAAAATTTAACATCATAAAAAGATAAAAGGGTAAGTAATCTTACGTAGTCGGTGGATCTGACATTGACGATCTCGAAAAGGTAAACCTTCGTTCAGAAATTCCTCTTTTGTTCGCTTTCATTCCTTCTTCACCAAAACTAGTATAGTCCTTAGATCCTTCCCACATCATACCTCGCTTTCCGTGATCGCCATGTCAGACTCCGGCCCGTTAGGTGGTTCCTATTCTAGCTAATTGAGCTATGGAGAGACGTCTCTCGATAACATAGTAATAACGCTGAGTTTAAAGATTTTTTTTTCAACCGGCGGGATCGGTGTTTGATGTTCGATCGTATGAACTTAAATTTAAATCAATTTACAAAGCAAGTTAAAGTCAAACTCGTGAAAAAAGCTTGAACTATTGTATTAGCGAGTATTTAAATGATAAGTACGCATGGACATCATTGTAATAGTTGTAAGCATATTTTAAAAAAAATTTAACTAACTAAGAAAAACATATGTTTAAATAAAATAAAGAGTGAGGAGTTTCTTGCCGGTTCTTCTCCTTCTAGTTTTGGAACCGGTCTAATCTATCACTTAATCAATTCATTTTGACGTTCAGTAAGCGTGTGTAAACATCTTATATTGAATAAAAACTTTTTGATTTTGATTTTTTTTATTTTCTTTGAATTCTGTAAGCGATTAGGTTGCCCGATTAGAGTGCGAGAAGATTTTTTTAAAGTCTGAACTGGAAGGTAAAAAGTACGCTTAAGAACGTCACGGATAGACACAGACGTAACGACCAGTGGTTTCGACAGTATAATATTCAAATAAACGGCGTTCCGCAGAAAGATAGCGAAAACCTTGTGAATATTATCAAAAACCTTGCTAAACAAATGTGGTTTTCTCATTGAATTTAGATACTGACGTGGACTTCATCACCCGTGTGGCGGTCAAAAATTATTCTGATCACAAAAAGCCAAAACCGATCATAGTAAAGCTTCAAGCAAGATATAGAAAGGATGACTTTCTCGAAGCTTTTCAAAAACTGAAAAATCTCAAGGCTAGTGATTTGGGATTCACCGAAATCACTGCTCAGGAGCGCATATATATATCAACGACCATTTGTCCTCATATAACAGGTTGTTGTTACAAAAAGCTAAGAATAAAGCGAAGTAGAAAAACTACGCCTACTGTCGGGTACGAAATTGTACAGTTATGGTGCGTCATACAGATAATTCAGATGATGATTTAAACAAAATTATGTAAAAACTAATTCATTTAATATTTTTATTGCTCTTTGTATATATTTTGAAACTGATTTCATATTGCTGTTTAATAGCCTACATAGATTGCTGTTGGGTTTGCATTTACTGCATTTTGTTTTGTCGAGATGAGGTATGAATGCTTGTATTGGTCCCTGTGCACGGGGCACGGAATTAATTAGTAGTAAAACAAATTTTTCACCCTTGTGAAGAAATATTTAAGGTTGAGTTACGCAATCCAACTAAAACTTACTTCTCATGTAAATAGCTATGGATATATTAAAGCATAGAATTATTATTGCCAACGTTAGTTCAGCTAGTAACAAAAATAATCGTCAATATTTATTATCTACAAACGCTATTTAAATTTTACTTTACTTACTTATATTTATCGCTATGTACAGGGACTACATTGTTGTTGCTATGATGTGATGGTAGAAAGAGGTTTAATTGGTATTGAAAAAAAATCTATTACTTTTATAATGAAATATTTATGGTTAAAATATGCAATGAGACTAGAGCTTATGTATCATTTAAATATCTACAGGATGAAAGTTTAACAATGGCCGTCTTGTTTCCTTTTAGTGTTAGAGAAGTGCTATACACTAACCTGCTCTAGAAAAAGAAAGCCATTTGAATATGATTATAAAGTCTTCAATCATAGTTTGAAAATAGTTTCTGAGTTTAGGTATCTGGGGGTTCAACTAGAACAACAACTAAAATTCACTTCACACATTGATAAAATCACAGCTAAAGCTTATAAAATGTTAGGATTTATTTTTCGACTTTAAAAATGTAAAAACTTTTATACTCGTATTATTATACAATGGACTAAGTCCGTTCCCAATCAGAATACGCGTCTAATATTTGGAACTCACAATATTAACAATACATTGACGCCATAGATAGAAGGTATACAAACAAAAGTTTTGTAAGCATTTAAGTTATAGATTTAAGAAGCAATCACATGAAAATCTTGTATCGTTGTTCAAACGCAGAGAACACAGGGATCAAACTTTCCTATTTAAAATTATAAATGACGTTGGTTGTAGATTTTCCTTATTTACTGGGTAACATACTTCTGAAGTGTTCGTATTTAGGTACTCGTAGCAAAGACACATTCGCTGTAAAACGTTTTAAAACTGATTATGCTAAAAATCGTTTTCTTTTAAAAACCTGTAGTAGATATAATGATTGTTATAACCATATTGACATATTTAGTTGTAAACTTAAGCAGTATGTGGACTCAGTCAAAAATATATTATAAGTATCATTCACCTGCCCTTGTCAAATAGCTAATAAAAAAGTGCTGGATTGAGGTAACTTTTCTGGTAAGTTATCTCAAATTTAATTATAACTTTGTAATTTATTTTTGACTTTTCTATCATTGTTTTTTTTTTTTTAAATATAAGTTGATACTGCTCGCCAAGATATACAAGATGCATTGGTGGAAACTGTATTGGCTATTGTACAAACTATATGTTCTATTGATATGTGAAGTAAAACGCTGTTTGTTTCCCAATGAATAAAAATTAAAAAATAGCGGGAAATGAATGAATGAAGATCTAATTTGTACGAAAAAAAAAATTCTAAGTTGTGGTTAGTTGGCAAAATCTTAAAACTCGAAGCTGTAAAATCTAAGTGCCCGATAAATGAAAATGATTGAATGATAATCAAATTCGTATCGAGAAAAGAAAAAATTATAAAATTAACAGCTAATCTGATTAAAAATTGTAACAAGTCGAAACTTATTCCGTAAACTAATGAAATTAATTTTGATAAATAAAGAGAAATTGAAATTATTATATTCAGCTGTGTAGTAAAAATAACTAATAGTATTAAGTGTTATTCCCAACGAATTGTAATGAAATAGCTGCCAGCGAACACCAAGTTAAACAGAAAAATTTCCAAAGAAAAAACAAAATCGACTTGTGAACTAAAATTAGATCTAAAAATGTTAAAAAAAATTGTTCATTATAATTTAAGTGCGAGTATGTTAAAATGTAATGCTTAACTTTAATAAATTAAATAATCTCGCTATGAGTAGATTGACAATCAAAAGAAATTTACCGATACGGATTGTGGTTGTTGATCTAGGAAGCCGGAAGATGTCGGTCGCCTCGATCTACCGCCGATGCTTACAACCTCTCCAGAAGTTACAGGAATTATCTTACTCGGCGGTTGCAGATGGGCTCCCTCGATGAACAGATATTTCACTGAAACATTTTTTGCACGTGTATTAGTGAAATGAAAGAAAATAAATAAATAAGAGATTATATAAATTAACACAAAACAAAAATTTGCGAATATTAAAAAAAAATTACAAAACAAAATCGATAAACCGCTTGTTATGTTAATTATCTGAGCAAAACGATGTGACTACATAATGTCTGTTATTCGATAAAAAAGAATCATATATCGAAACAATATCGGAGGGGCTAACAAAATAAAAATACCTGCAATAATTACCCTGTCTTCTGGTATGAATTGAACAATGTATACAAAATGTTATAATAAATTTTGAAAAGCGCAATAAAAAGAAAAAAACCCACTCTAATAATTTAACGAATAAGAAATTAAATACGTCAATTTCTAACGACTCAATATTAACGAATAAATAAGTAAGAAAAAATATTAATAACAGAGGGTAATAATGACATAATAGAAGTATTTAGGATAAAAGCTGAAAAGTTTAAGAAAAAGATGAAGTTCAAAATGTAATCAAAATTTACGTGTACTATTAAATTTAGGTACGATTTCATTTCTTAAACTAACCTAAGAGCACAGATATATATTTTCGGGCGTCAAATGTAATCGTATTAAATGTGTTTATAAAATGAACTTTAAGATCAACGCAAAACGGAGGGGACGGTTGAAGACCGCTGACCCTCTATGTGGAATGCTTAAAATGAAAAAAAAAATCGTTACATTGAGTTTCAGTAATACGGCACTCGTAAGGCACTCCACGACGTTTTTGGTTTCACACTTATTAACGAAAGATGGTACCGTTTCTCGTGTTCGATCTAGTAGTGATGCTGGCTCGCGGGCGCTGCCGGACGGCGAGAGGGACGGGTGGCGGACTGATTAGCGGGCGTTGCGTTGAGCTGGCTGCGCCCGGCAGTGGCCGGCCGATGTGGAGTCGTCTCAGAACCGAAGTCTCGCCTTCGGCCGCAAGACGCTGCGTTGGACCTCGCTTCTGTTTTCGATCCCTCGGCGTTGCGTTTATGTAAGATATATATATATTTATATTAATAATAAAGTTGACCTTCGTTTTACATTTGCTCGGTGTCTTGGGAGGCTATTGCGCAGCTCCAGTGGGCCGGGCTCGCGACTGGGACTACTAGTCTGCGGCAATCTATCTGATATCGAGATTTCTGTTCGGACAATGTTACTTCTGCCAAATAAAATAGTGAAATCTCAAACTATTTTATGATACGTACAAAACGAAAAACTTGAACAGACTTAAGGTTTCGGAATTCGAATCAAACCGCGTAGCCGGGACCACCCTTTGGCTAAACGGTATGTCATAGATTTCTAGTTTCGCCATGTCCGTCCGACGTCTGGCTGTCTGTCTGAGGTTTTTCTCAGAAGCTATTGGCAGTATATAGATGAAATTTGGAAGGTAGGTGTAATCTATGAACCGCTACACAACGACGTTAGTGAGATTAAAAATTTTTTTTAGGATAGGTCGCCATACATGTAATTAAAGTACAAAAAAAAATTCATAGTATATTAATGCGAGAGGTACTAAACGGATAGGTCTTAAAATTGATGTAATTGTTGAGATATGCACTCCTGTTGTTAGAGTCACTAACCCCTCCACCTATCAGCTAAACCGTTGTTTCTGGATATGTAAAAAAAAAAATTATGAGAGGTGTATATATAACGTAGTTAAAAGGAAAACCATCACATCTAACTAGGCTGTATAATTTAACGAGTAACAGACTAACTTATAAACTGCGCTTTTATAACTAAGATCTTTGTGATGTTATTTTATTATAAAAACTACATTGTAATACTAGGTAGGTACCATAAATTTACGCTTTCATTTACAAAGCTTATTCTCTTCACAGTCGATACTAAAAGTCAAAGATTCACTGTAATAAAATAAGTTATAAAAATTGTCTCTAGCTATCAGTGCACCCATGTTATTACTTTTCGTATTAGCCAGAGAGGCCGAGCGCCTTCTAAATAACTAACGGAATAAAGATAAAATATATTAATACAATAATTCTTAAATTACATTATAATAACGATTAACGGTTAAGTTCGATTAACGTCGCGCTCGTTTTTTATAGAGTATGGTGACACGAAACCCTTCGTGTGCGAGTCCGATTCGCACTTGGCCGGTTTTTCTAGTTCTACCCTTTTTAGCTTGCCGCACCTATTTTTGTTTGTGCCTAAATCATATTAAATAATCTCGCTATGAGTAGATTGACAATCAAAAGAAATTTACCGATACGGATTGTGGTTGTTGATCTAGGAAACCGGAAGATGTCACTCGCCTCGATCTACCGCCGATGCTTACAATCTCTCCAGAAGTTACAGGAATTATCTTACTCGGCGGTTGCAGATGGGCTCTCTCGATGTAACAGATATTTCACTGAAACATTTTTAGCACGTGTATTAGTAAAATGAAAGAAAAAAAAATTATTAACAGATTATATAGATTAACACAAAATAAAAATTTGTGGATAATCAAAAAAACATTACAAAAACAAAATCGATAACTGCTTGTTATGTTAATTATCTGAGCAAAACTATGTGACTATAGAATGTCTGTTAATCGATAAAAAAGAATTATATATCGAAACTATAATAATTACCCTGGCTTCTGGTTTGAATTGAAATAAATTATGCAAAATGTTTAAGTTTAACATTTCGTATAAATATAATATTTATTTGAACGCAAATGTTATAAATAAATTTTGAAAAATACAGTAAAAAGAAAATACGCACTTTGTTGTTTTAACGAATAACAAAATGAAATACGTCAATATCTAACAACTCAATATTTACGAATAAATAAGTAAGATAAAATATTAACAAGAGAAGGTAGGTAGGTTGCGCGAGTCTGTAAAATTCCGTATGTGTTCAGTTTGTTAATGATTCTGTAAAATTTCGTTAACGTTAAAAATTAATACGAATAGATATTAATGAACACAAATATCACAAATACTTATTATAAAGAAAATTATAAAAGATTAAAATTTTCGAATTAATGACATAACGATATATAAATTGAAATATTTAGGATTAAAAGCTGAAAAGTTTATGAAAAGATGAAGTTCAACATGTAATAAAAATTTACGTCTAGGTATTAAATTTAGGTTCTATTTCATCTCTCAAACTAACCTAATAGCACAGATAGGTATATATTTTCGGGTGCCAAAGGTAACGTATTAAAAATAAATGTATTTATAAAAATGAAGTTAAGGTCGATGCAAAACGAAGGGGACGGTTCAAGACCGCTGACCCTCTATGTGGAATGGTAAAATAGAAAAAAAACCGTTACATTGAGTTTTAGTAACAAAGCAATATATAGTGTACCAGATGGGCTCAGCAGGGGAGGTCGGACCTTCGGTTCAAGGACTGTACCGTATATATTTACCTAATACAAGGCCTGTGCTACAATCTTTAGTCCTTTATCACAATGTACCTACTTAACGTAATGACTAAATCTTATCACTTAAAGTTCGTATGGAACCGGCGGGGTCTATCGCGCTATCTGATTGTACTACGGCACTCTGCGAGATCTTTGGTTTCACACTTATCAACGAAAGATCGTACCGTTTCTCCTGTTCGGTCTGGTTGACGGGCGGCGGACGAATCAGCGGGCGCCAAGCTGGCTGCGCTGTGCGGTGGCCGGCCGACGTGGAGTCGTCTTAGAACCGAAGAACTCGCCCTCGAACGCAAGACGCCGCGCTGTACCGCGCGTCTGTCTTCGAACTTTCGGCGTTGCGTGGATGGAAAGATATAAATATATATATATTAATAATAAAGACGAGCTTCGTCGAATAGTTTACATATGCTCGGTGCCTTGGGAAGCTATTGCAGCTACAGTGGGGCCGTGGCTCGCGACCGGGACTACTGTTTTGCGACAATCTACCTGATAGCGAGATTGCGAGTTCGGACACTGTTACTTCTGCCAATTAAAATAGTGAAATCTAAAACTATTTTATGGTACAAACAAAACGAAAAACTTGAACGGACTCGCACTGATTCAAAGTTTCGGAATTCAACTTAAAAAATCACGTAGCCGGAACCCCCCATTGGCTTAAAACGGTATGTCATAGATTTCGAGCACAAAGAGTGCAGTTAAATAGCCCACGTCTCTTTATACGAAACGATGATAATTCTCTCTTGTAGGTATTCTTGAAACGTCTTCGCATTCAGCAAGTTGAGCGCGACCAAAATTGTGTGGAATACTCTCGCTACAATACCCACCTAGCTAAAATAAAGCCACGGAATGGCGGAATAACCGGGGAAACCTGTTACGGGGTTTGTAGTCTGGTCTGGATCCATGTAACCACAAAAGATAGACAATGATTGAGAATTAAAATTATTAACATAATATTGGACGGGGATGGAAGGTTTGATGACTTACTGTTAAAAGTTACTTATAATGCTTATAATAAATAGTATGATTAAATAAGTCTTAATACGATTAGATACACATCATTTTTTGTAATGAAAAAGATATCGCCAACACATTATTTTCTATTAAAAAATCATCTGCTACTGTTAATTCTTGTCTTATCTTTCAAAATGGTTTGACTATCTCGTCTACATTTATTTTGTTTTGAAGCCATCCGTTACTTAACTATACTTAATGCATTATACTCATTAGTTTTTACTTTAATTAACTCTTTTTTATTTTATGAAATTGGCAGACAATCGATTATTAGATTTATGTGGCAAACAATCTCAGTATTCAAATCATTATCGAATTTATTTGACTTCTCTTGCTCCGAAGGTAATGACGATCTGCTAAGAAAATCAGAAATGAACATGTTTTTTCCAGGGACATACTTAAACTATTAAGTCGTAACCCTGTATTTTTAACATCATGCATTGAATCCTAGCGGGAGCTTTGTTTATTGGCTTTCTGAATAAGGTTTCTAACGCTGAACGATCTGTTTCTACTATTATTTATTTGCCTAAAATATATTTGTGGAATTTTGTACATCCAAATACTACAATAAACTATCCTAAACCAAATGGCCTTGCTGAATCTAGTGTTAAAATAATTAAATTCAAGTTAAAGAAATGCTTGTATGAAAATAGTGATCCCTACATTGCATCTCCGGCTAATATGTTATTCAACAGGAATTTAAATAATAAGGACTCTGTGCCAGAATCTTATCTACAACCAAAAATATATAAGAGAGATGAAGAGATTGATAAGAAAAATCAAGAGAAAACACAATATTATTACAATAGAAGTAAAAGACCTTTATCAGAAAATGATCTGGGACAGAACATCAGGTTTTGCGAAAGGTTAAACATAGCTAAAGCTCCATTTCCACAATCCTATGTGATTGAGGATGAAAATGGTAATTTGTATAGAAGAAACCGCCAGCACATTACCATTTCATCATCAAATGATTTAAAACCAGATCTTGATGAGACATCTGATTCTGATCCTGCATGTTCATCATGCATCCTGATCCTGCATGAGGGTGGAAGGTTTGATTAAGTTACTTTTAACAGTTACTAATAATGCTTATAATAAATAGTGTGATTAAATAAGTATTTTAATACGATTAGACACACATCAAACTAATCCGACGAAAAATAAAGGGACTACAACAACGCGAAACGAGCCCTCCCCTAACACCGGATGTGAAAGTGTTACGGTATGTTGAATGTCCGACGTCTGGTATGTGATTGAAACAAAAATGATACTACAATAAATCGGCTTTTCAAATGGACAAAATTTAACATCATAAAAAGATAAAAGGGTAAGTAATCTTACGTAGTCGGTGGATCTGACATTGACGATCTCGAAAAGGTAAACCTTCGTTCAGAAATTCCTCTTTTGTTCGCTTTCATTCCTTCTTCACCAAAACTAGTATAGTCCTTAGATCCTTCCCACATCATACCTCGCTTTCCGTGATCGCCATGTCAGACTCCGGCCCGTTAGGTGGTTCCTATTCTAGCTAATTGAGCTATGGAGAGACGTCTCTCGATAACATAGTAATAACGCTGAGTTTAAAGATTTTTTTTTCAACCGGCGGGATCGGTGTTTGATGTTCGATCGTATGAACTTAAATTTAAATCAATTTACAAAGCAAGTTAAAGTCAAACTCGTGAAAAAAGCTTGAACTATTGTATTAGCGAGTATTTAAATGATAAGTACGCATGGACATCATTGTAATAGTTGTAAGCATATTTTAAAAAAAATTTAACTAACTAAGAAAAACATATGTTTAAATAAAATAAAGAGTGAGGAGTTTCTTGCCGGTTCTTCTCCTTCTAGTTTTGGAACCGGTCTAATCTATCACTTAATCAATTCATTTTGACGTTCAGTAAGCGTGTGTAAACATCTTATATTGAATAAAAACTTTTTGATTTTGATTTTTTTTATTTTCTTTGAATTCTGTAAGCGATTAGGTTGCCCGATTAGAGTGCGAGAAGATTTTTTTAAAGTCTGAACTGGAAGGTAAAAAGTACGCTTAAGAACGTCACGGATAGACACAGACGTAACGACCAGTGGTTTCGACAGTATAATATTCAAATAAACGGCGTTCCGCAGAAAGATAGCGAAAACCTTGTGAATATTATCAAAAACCTTGCTAAACAAATGTGGTTTTCTCATTGAATTTAGATACTGACGTGGACTTCATCACCCGTGTGGCGGTCAAAAATTATTCTGATCACAAAAAGCCAAAACCGATCATAGTAAAGCTTCAAGCAAGATATAGAAAGGATGACTTTCTCGAAGCTTTTCAAAAACTGAAAAATCTCAAGGCTAGTGATTTGGGATTCACCGAAATCACTGCTCAGGAGCGCATATATATATCAACGACCATTTGTCCTCATATAACAGGTTGTTGTTACAAAAAGCTAAGAATAAAGCGAAGTAGAAAAACTACGCCTACTGTCGGGTACGAAATTGTACAGTTATGGTGCGTCATACAGATAATTCAGATGATGATTTAAACAAAATTATGTAAAAACTAATTCATTTAATATTTTTATTGCTCTTTGTATATATTTTGAAACTGATTTCATATTGCTGTTTAATAGCCTACATAGATTGCTGTTGGGTTTGCATTTACTGCATTTTGTTTTGTCGAGATGAGGTATGAATGCTTGTATTGGTCCCTGTGCACGGGGCACGGAATTAATTAGTAGTAAAACAAATTTTTCACCCTTGTGAAGAAATATTTAAGGTTGAGTTACGCAATCCAACTAAAACTTACTTCTCATGTAAATAGCTATGGATATATTAAAGCATAGAATTATTATTGCCAACGTTAGTTCAGCTAGTAACAAAAATAATCGTCAATATTTATTATCTACAAACGCTATTTAAATTTTACTTTACTTACTTATATTTATCGCTATGTACAGGGACTACATTGTTGTTGCTATGATGTGATGGTAGAAAGAGGTTTAATTGGTATTGAAAAAAAATCTATTACTTTTATAATGAAATATTTATGGTTAAAATATGCAATGAGACTAGAGCTTATGTATCATTTAAATATCTACAGGATGAAAGTTTAACAATGGCCGTCTTGTTTCCTTTTAGTGTTAGAGAAGTGCTATACACTAACCTGCTCTAGAAAAAGAAAGCCATTTGAATATGATTATAAAGTCTTCAATCATAGTTTGAAAATAGTTTCTGAGTTTAGGTATCTGGGGGTTCAACTAGAACAACAACTAAAATTCACTTCACACATTGATAAAATCACAGCTAAAGCTTATAAAATGTTAGGATTTATTTTTCGACTTTAAAAATGTAAAAACTTTTATACTCGTATTATTATACAATGGACTAAGTCCGTTCCCAATCAGAATACGCGTCTAATATTTGGAACTCACAATATTAACAATACATTGACGCCATAGATAGAAGGTATACAAACAAAAGTTTTGTAAGCATTTAAGTTATAGATTTAAGAAGCAATCACATGAAAATCTTGTATCGTTGTTCAAACGCAGAGAACACAGGGATCAAACTTTCCTATTTAAAATTATAAATGACGTTGGTTGTAGATTTTCCTTATTTACTGAGTAACATACTTCTGAAGTGTTCGTATTTAGGTACTCGTAGCAAAGACACATTCGCTGTAAAACGTTTTAAAACTGATTATGCTAAAAATCGTTTTCTTTTAAAAACCTGTAGTAGATATAATGATTGTTATAACCATATTGACATATTTAGTTGTAAACTTAAGCAGTATGTGGACTCAGTCAAAAATATATTATAAGTATCATTCACCTGCCCTTGTCAAATAGCTAATAAAAAAGTGCTGGATTGAGGTAACTTTTCTGGTAAGTTATCTCAAATTTAATTATAACTTTGTAATTTATTTTTGACTTTTCTATCATTGTTTTTTTTTTTTTAAATATAAGTTGATACTGCTCGCCAAGATATACAAGATGCATTGGTGGAAACTGTATTGGCTATTGTACAAACTATATGTTCTATTGATATGTGAAGTAAAACGCTGTTTGTTTCCCAATGAATAAAAATTAAAAAATAGCGGGAAATGAATGAATGAAGATCTAATTTGTACGAAAAAAAAATTTCTAAGTTGTGGTTAGTTGGCAAAATCTTAAAACTCGAAGCTGTAAAATCTAAGTGCCCGATAAATGAAAATGATTGAATGATAATCAAATTCGTATCGAGAAAAGAAAAAATTATAAAATTAACAGCTAATCTGATTAAAAATTGTAACAAGTCGAAACTTATTCCGTAAACTAATGAAATTAATTTTGATAAATAAAGAGAAATTGAAATTATTATATTCAGCTGTGTAGTAAAAATAACTAATAGTATTAAGTGTTATTTCCAACGAATTGTAATGAAATAGCTGCCAGCGAACACCAAGTTAAACAGAAAAATTTCCAAAGAAAAAACAAAATCGACTTGTGAACTAAAATTAGATCTAAAAATGTTAAAAAAAATTGTTCATTATAATTTAAGTGCGAGTATGTTAAAATGTAATGCTTAACTTTAATAAATTAAATAATCTCGCTATGAGTAGATTGACAATCAAAAGAAATTTACCGATACGGATTGTGGTTGTTGATCTAGGAAGCCGGAAGATGTCGGTCGCCTCGATCTACCGCCGATGCTTACAACCTCTCCAGAAGTTACAGGAATTATCTTACTCGGCGGTTGCAGATGGGCTCCCTCGATGAACAGATATTTCACTGAAACATTTTTTGCACGTGTATTAGTGAAATGAAAGAAAATAAATAAATAAGAGATTATATAAATTAACACAAAACAAAAATTTGCGAATATTAAAAAAAAATTACAAAACAAAATCGATAAACCGCTTGTTATGTTAATTATCTGAGCAAAACGATGTGACTACATAATGTCTGTTATTCGATAAAAAAGAATCATATATCGAAACAATATCGGAGGGGCTAACAAAATAAAAATACCTGCAATAATTACCCTGTCTTCTGGTATGAATTGAACAATGTATACAAAATGTTATAATAAATTTTGAAAAGCGCAATAAAAAGAAAAAAACCCACTCTAATAATTTAACGAATAAGAAATTAAATACGTCAATTTCTAACGACTCAATATTAACGAATAAATAAGTAAGAAAAAATATTAATAACAGAGGGTAATAATGACATAATAGAAGTATTTAGGATAAAAGCTGAAAAGTTTAAGAAAAAGATGAAGTTCAAAATGTAATCAAAATTTACGTGTACTATTAAATTTAGGTACTATTTCATTTCTTAAACTAACCTAAGAGCACAGATATATATTTTCGGGCGTCAAATGTAATCGTATTAAATGTGTTTATAAAATGAACTTTAAGATCAACGCAAAACGGAGGGGACGGTTGAAGACCGCTGACCCTCTATGTGGAATGCTTAAAATGAAAAAAAAATCGTTACATTGAGTTTCAGTAATACGGCACTCGTAAGGCACTCCACGACGTTTTTGGTTTCACACTTATTAACGAAAGATGGTACCGTTTCTCGTGTTCGATCTAGTAGTGATGCTGGCTCGCGGGCGCTACCGGACGGCGAGAGGGATTAGCGGGCGTTGAGCTGGCTGCGTCCGGCAGTGGCCGGCCGATGTGGAGTCGTCTCAGAACCGAAGTCTCGCCTTCGGCCGCAAGACGCTGCGTTGGACCTCGCTTCTGTTTTCGATCCCTCGGCGTTGCGTGTATGTAAAGATGTACAAATATATATTAATAATAAAGACGAGCTTCGTCGAATACTTTACATATGCTCGGTGCCTTGGGAGGCTATTGCAGCTCCAGTGGGCCTGGCTCGCGACTGGGACTACTAGTCTGCGGCAATCTACCTGATATCGAGATTTCTGTTCGGACACTTCTGCCAAATAAAATATTGACATCTCAAACTATTTTATGATACGTACAAAACGAAAAACTTGAACAGACTCTCACTGATTTAAGGTTTCGGAATTCGAATCAAATTTTACTCGGAAAGTATTGGCTATTATTACTATTATTTTATCTATATACCAATATATTACTATTATATTGGTATATAGATGAAGTTTAGAAGGTAGGTGTAATCTATGAACCGCTACCCAGCGATGTAGTGAAATTAAGAATTTTTTTTATGGGATAGGTCGCCATACATGTAATTGAAGTACGAAAAACATACATGTAATTGAAGTACGAAAAAAAAATTCATCGTATAAACTCCTAATTTTTGTATCTACTAGCTAAACAGTTGTTTCTGGATATGTAAAAAAAAAAATTATGAGAGGTGTATATATAACGTAGTTAAAAGGAAAACCATCACATCTAACTAGGCTGTATAATTTAACGAGTAACAGACTAACTTATAAAATGCGCTTTTATAACTAAGATCTTTGTGATGTTATTTTATTATAAAAACTACATTGTAATACTAGGTAGGTACCATAAATTTACGCTTTCATTTACAAAGCTTATTCTCTTCACAGTCGATACTAAAAGTCAAAGATTCACTGTAATAAAATAAGTTATAAAAATTGTCTCTAGCTATCAGTGCACCCATGTTATTACTTTTCGTATTAGCCAGAGAGGTCGAGCGCCTTCTAAATAACCAACGAAATAAAAATAAAATATATTAGTACAATAATTCTTAAATTACATTATAATAACGATTAATGGTTAAGTTCGATTAATGTCGCACTCGTTTTTTTATAGAGTATGGTGGTACGGAACCCTTCGTGTGCGAGGAGTCCGATTCGCACTTGGCCGGTTTTTTCTAGTCCTACAGTTCGTGCCTAAATCATACTACTATTTGTATACGGATTCGATTGGGCAATCGATATATGTATCTGGCTTCTACGAATTTAGCGTTTCCGGTCGTATGTCGGATAATTTGCTAAAGTAGCAAGGAATATTCTCAATACAATAATCACCTAGCTAAAATGAAGCTACGAAGTGGCGGAACAGCCGGAGAAACCGACGAAAAAGAACGGGACTACAACGCGAAACGAACCCTCCCTAACACCGTGGGGGGTATGGTGTTGAATGTCCTACGTCTGGGCCTCGAAGTTGCTAGGTGGTGTATGTCGGGGTGTGTGATGTTTAAACAAAAATTATACTACAATAAATCGGCTTTTCAAATGGACAAAATTTAACATCATGAAAAGATAAAAGAGTAGGTAACCTTACGTATTCGGTGGATCTGACATTGACGATCTCATTCAGGTAAACGTTCGTTCAGAAATTCCTATTTCGTTCGCTTTCATTACTTCTTCACCAAAACTAGTATATCCTATCATACCTTTTGAAAATTAACCGAGCTTAGTCCCTACATCCTTTCCACATCATACCTCGCTTTACGTGATCGCCATGTCAGACTACGGACCGTTTAGTGGTTCCTATTCTAGCTAATTGAGCTATGGAGAGACGTCTCTCGATAATATAGTGATAACGCTGCATTTTAAAAGATTTTTTTTAACCGGTGGGATCGGTGTTTGATGTTCGATCGTAGCGAAAAGAAATGTAGCGACGAAGTAGGAAATTTTCAATATTTCCATAAAAATTAAATGCTAAAAATAATAGATCGTAAGGTTGTGTTAAATACAGACATGCTTGTAATCGCGTGTGTTTATACTGTGGATTGGTCGCTATATGACACGATGGTGTATAGTGGTTTGAATTATGTCCCTAACATGGTATTTCCCAACACTGCCTTTAGCCTCGTCCTTCAATTCATATAAGTACCACGTCAGAGTTTATTCACGACCGAACACTTTACAAACCTCGGTGCAAGTTTGGCCGAGAAAAATTTACTAGCGTTCGATTGCGTGAAGGTTCGTGTGATCAGAGATTATGAAGAATCTGACCCCGTCTAGGTGAGTTCTGAAATGATTTAAGGAGTAGACTACTGCAAACAGTTCGAGCTCGGTCGCACTATAGTTTTTCTCAGTTTTCGACAGAAGTCTGCAGTGAAAAGCGACCGGGTGTTCGATGTTCGAAATTCTTGGGTGAGTACATTACCGATGCCCACTGATGAAGCGTCGCAAATGAAGTGTAAAGGGAAGCTAGAAATCGGGACAAGCCAAGACCGGGGCAGATACCAATACTTTCTTCAAGGTGTTGAATGCTGCGTCGGCGTCTTCGGGCCATTCGATTGGGTCTTTGCCCTTTTTTTCCTTAATAGTGTAGTCGTCGTGGCTATAATTGTAGAGCGAATCGTCTGTATTATGAGCGCAATCCGATGAATCCTCTCAATTGCTTTGCGGTTAAAGGGCGAAGGAAATCCTTTATGCTCGCCAATTTCTGATAATCAGTGCGCAGTCCATCCGAATTGACAATGTATCCTATAGGTATTTTAACTCTCCTTTGTAAAAATCGTATTTGTTTAAGGTATACCGTGAGTCCGAATATGACAACGCTTTCTGTACATTCTTAAGTATTTTAATATTATTCTTGGAAAGTGTTTGATGCTATTAAAAGGTCGTTCGTGTTCGTATTCGTTGAAACGATGTTTTTTTTTTTACTTTGCTGGGAGTATGTTTCGTTTCCTTCGTATCCATTTGAACGTTGGTATAGGCCTCGTAATTACGGCTCAGTTCGATTAGATGTTGGAATGTAGTTATTTTCGCCACAGATAATAAATAGTTGAGAACACTGCGATAACAAATTATGTTTCACTATTTCCAACCAACCACGACGGGTCGTCAAGTGGATTACTTACGCTATTATTCATTGATTGTATTTCAAGAACGAAAAAAGAAACGGTTTGGCCTTTCTTTTGTTTATATTATCTTATCTGCCGCTCCAATCTGTAGTCGTTGTCGATAGGCAAAAAAATTGTTAAATGTATTTCGCAATTGCTGTAATGAAATAACGTCGTGGCGGTGTACCTAATCTATAGAAATCGCAACGCGTTACCACCCAACAATTTGGAGAGATTAAAACTTTTGGTTCGTCGACTGAACGTGTTTTCCGAATCTCATTGACCCGTCTGAAAAATTCGTCGACGCTTGAGTCACCGTTATATTTCAAGTTCCAATTCCTTAAATTGTTTTCTTTCAGGACCAAGATGTTACTATGAGTTTCGCTTATACCAGATGCCATAGTGTGATTGAACTTCGAATTCGGTACGTATTGACTCATGCTCAGGTCGTAGAGGGTCTTACCCTCGGTGTCTGTAGATACTGGTGACGTAAGTGCCCTACTTATGGCTGCTATTAGTATCTGGAGGTAGGAAGTGTGACCGAGTTTATTAGTTCTGAGGGTGAATCTGCGCCTGGTGTTAACTGTGTCGATCGGTACGTAATGTTGCGGACCTAATGCAATGTTTGAGGCATTGTCTGAATCTGTATTCACTAAGCGCGGTGATTCGGTTGGCGAATGACACGTGTTCAAAAGCGTGTGAAAAAGAAAATAACGAGAGGCAATAAATGAAAAAAAGGATTAAAAAAATAAAAATTAAATCGTTATACAGAGAATGACATTGTATCAAATCAAATCAAAATATCTTCATTTTGTAGTTATGTAACATAATCTTGAAATCGGGTGGGCTAGCAGTGAAGACTGGCTTAGCACTATATACCAGTTCATTAGGAAACTACACCTCATGAACAAAATATGGAAAAGATTGTTGCTGTTGTGGGTAAGTGTCCACGTAAAAAATTTAAGTTGTGACTCGGAAAAAAAAATTGAATCTATATGTCGCAACGCAGTTCCCGATATGTGACATTGGTTGATTGTCGATCAGGTTCGAATAACAAAATTATGTGTATAGTAAGTGTATGTGTACCTATATGTAAAAAAAATATTAATTTTTAAGTTATGACTCGAAAAAAATATTTTTACTCAGTATGTCACAACGCTTAAGTCCCCGATAGCGGAAAAGAAATGAATTAAGATCTGGTTTGTACGAAAAAAAAAAATTTAAGTTGTGGTTAGTTGGCAAAATCTAAAACTAGAAGCTGTAAAATCTAAGTGCCAGATAAATGAAAATGATTGAATGATAATCGAATTCGTATAAGGAAAAGAAAAAATTAATAAATAAACAGCTAATCTAATTACGAATCTTAACAAGTCAAAACTTATTCCGTAAACTAATGAAATTAATTTTGATAACGAGAAAATAAAATAATTAGTATTAAGTATTATTCCCGACGAATTGTATTGAAGTAGCTGCCAGCGTAGACGTTACCAAGTTTAAAAGAAAAAATTCCAAAGAAAAAAACAAAAATCGCGAAAAACTCCGAGTATGTATGTTAAAATATAATGCTTAACTTTAATAAATTAAATAATCCCGCTATGAGTAGATGGATAAATAAAAGAAATTTAACGATACGGATTGTGGTTGTTGATCTAGGAAGCCGGAAGATGTCGCTCGCTTCGATCTACCGCCGATGCTTACAATCTCTCCAGAAATTACAGGAGAATTAATTATCTTACTCGGTGATTGCAAGTGGTATGCTCCCTCGATGTACAGATATTTCACTGAAACGTTTTTGGACGTTTATTAGTGAAATGAAAGAAAAAAATAATATTAACAGATTACATAAATTAACACAAAACAAAAATTAGCGAATATTAAAAAAGAAAACATTACAAAAACAAAATCTATAAACTGCTTGTTATGGGTAATTATCTGAGCAAAATTATGTGTGTACAGAATGTCTGTTAATCGATAAAAAGGAATTATATATCGAAACAGTATGGGGGGCTAACAAAATAAAAATACCAGTAATAATTATCCTGCCTCCTGGTTTGAATTAAAAAAAATTATACAAAATGTTAAAATTTAATATTTCGTATAAATATTATAGATAAATTTAGAAAAGTACTATAAAAAGAAAATACGCACTCTGTTGTTTTAACGAATAAGAAATTAAATACGTTAATATCTAACAACTCAATATTAACGAATAAATAAGAAAAAATGTTAACGACACAGGGTAGGTAGGTTGTGCGAGTCTGTGCTAAAACTGAAATATACAGCAGAAACAATATCTAAAAGAAATAAACTTGAATAAACTTAGAGTACCTTTTTCTAAATAAGTAATTAATATTAATATTTTATTAATTAGGTCAGTATTAAATATATTTACTAATGTTAAAAGCTAAAAATAACCAGTTCCTGGCGAACCTGATGCAAAGGTACCCATAACGCTCGCGGCATTACCTCGCTGGATCGCTATGGCGAGCCTCTGCATCAGAAACGACCCCGAGCGAGGGTCACACCCCCTCTCCTTAAGTCGGCGACCGATGCTCTCAATTAAATTTCTGGCCGTGGTCTAAATTAAAATTAGTCTCATCTTGCCCTCACTCCATGGTAACTAAACTATATGACCATTTACCAAATTGTATAAAAAGTTTTGATAAACCTATTTTGTTTAATAAGCAATTGAAACCTTTTCTTATTGAAAAATGTTACTATAATTTTATGTTAAAATGTTATATATTATAACATGTTACTATAAGACGACCGCTTAGCCTAGTAGGCAGCGACCCTACCTGCGACGCTGGAGGTCCCGGGTTCGAATCCCAGGTCGGGTCAGTGTTTATATAATGAATACTGGCACCGGGTCTTGGTTGTTATATGTGTGTGGTGTCTTCGCTTGGTACCCAAAATACAAGCTAATGCTTAGTTTGGGACCTAGACGTTGTTGTGATTGTGTGTGTTTTAATTATTATTAATTTGAAAGAATTTTTTGATGACAAGATATAAGTTTTTAGTTTATGTGTACTTATAATGTTATAATCAATAAAATATTCTATAATTTAATTTAATGTATTATTGTTAAATTTTGGCTATGATTTGTTATCTCATGTTGCTGTGCCCTTGCAGGGCGTCACATTTAACTCCTACATGTATTAAAAACATTTAAATAAATAAATGAAATTCCGTATATGTTCACTTTGTTAATGATTCTGTAAAATCTCGTTAACACTAAAAATTAATACGAATAGATATTAATGAACACATATCACAAATAGTGTAAAGAAAATTATGAAAGATTAAAATTTCGAATTAATGACATAACGATATATAAATCGAAATATTTAGGATTAAAAGCTGAAAAGTTTAAGAAAAGATGAAGTTCAACATGTAATACAAATTTACGTCTACTATGAAATTTAGGTAAGTGCACAAAGATAGGTATATATTTTCGGGCGCCGAAGGGTAACGTATTAAAAATAAATGTAACTATGATCTCACCCTCGGCCGCAAGACGCCGTCTGTCTTCGAACCCTCGGCGTTTCGTGGACGTAAAAATATATATAATAATAATAAATAAATAATAAAAAAACAAGTCACAAAGACATTATTAGATTTGTATAGCGATATTACCTGAACTTAAAATGATTTAGTGGTAAAACCTTTGTGAATTTAAATATAGGGTACAAAATTATTTGTAACTGCTCAGCTTTAGTTAAGAGGTTTTTAATATCTTCTATTATTGAGCTCAAACGACTAATCATTATGCTTTCCATGGTGAAATTTTGATTAAATTTAAGAAGCAAATGTTCTCAACACTAAACTCGTTAGTGACTGCTCATCGATTACTTATGTAAAGGAAATAAAATATTTCCAATGTAAGCCCATTACATGCTTATTACTATCACTGTAAGCGTTTTGAAATTTAAAAATATTAACGAATAAGTAAAGAAAAACATTACCAACAGAGGGGGTACATAGGTTGTGCGAGTCTGTAAAGTTCAGTAAAATTTTTTTAACGCTTAAAATTAATACAAATAGATATTAATAACGAGGTCATACCTTTGGTTCAAGGACTGGCGTTTGATACTTTATAATAATAATAATAATGACATACAATCACAACAACGTCTAGGGCCCAAACTAAGCATTAGCTTGTATTTTGGGTACCAAGCGAAGACACCACATACATATAACAACCAAGACCCGGTGCCAGTATTAATATTCACCGTATGAATATCGACCCGACCTGGGATTCGAACCCGGGACCTCCAGCTTCGCAGGCAGGGTCGCTGCCCACTAGGCTAAGCGGTCGTCGCTTATAATAAACAATGTGAGTGAGAGAAATTAACGGTGGTTTTATGTAAAAAGGCTGTTGTAATTACGAATGGCTTGAAATGGAGAAAATTTTGTACATTGTACAATGTATTGTAATGATTTTTAGACAGCCACCTGAATTAATTTAATTTTTATTTAAAATTTTTTAAACTTAGTTATTTAGTTAAGTAAACTAATTCATACATGATCAGATATAAAATAATTTTCAAGTTATTGGTTTTTATTTTTGTTACCTAGTTCATATTCTTCATTCCCTTTCAATATAGTGTAAATTTACGAGTCAAGCTCTTTCATTTAATACCCATATTGAGGGAGTTGTTAAAAAAAAATGTAATGAAAATTAAATAAAAAAAATATATGCGTAAATTGTTCGTTTAACATTTCTCCAAGATGTAATTTCGAAACTGACAATACTACCATTAATTTCCTGTAGTGATATTTTGCTCCAAATGTAAAGACCGGGAATATGATTTCAAGTCCAGTAAATAATTTCAGTAGGTACCTACACTGGCAGCGTTTTTAGTTACATAGCTCTGTTGACTGCCCGAATGTAAAATTAAAAGCCAATTTATGAAACTTAATATCAGTGTTAATTTATTTTACGGTTACAACTGTTTACAAAACTGTAGATGAACTGGTGATAGTATGAGATACCTTTAAACATTACATAATTTGGGGTACTGAGTTCTGTCATGCTTTCCTAGTTCCTGGCAATGCGTACATAATTTTCCTTATCTGCAATCCTTGAATTTTGTGGACATAATTTCTTTCGTAGGTATATCACGCTAATTTCCCTTAGAATTAACTTAAAACAAAAATCACAAACAAAAATGAAATTAAAAGATAAATTATTTTCAGTTTAGATAGTATTAGGTTTTTAATGTCTTATATACATAAAATATTAATTAGGTAGGGAGATAGTGTTTTGAATGTTGATGTATTTCTCTTTTTTTGTTCTTTCTTATGTATCAAATCAAATCAAATCAAAATATCTTTATTTGGTAGTTATGTAACATAATCTTGAAATAAGTCACAAGAATGATTTTTTTTACTTTGTGGAAGAACGTCACCACAAAGGCGCATTCAAAATGTACATTACATTATTACTCGTCAGTTCTCATATTTCTCTGACGTTATTGTAAGAAAGTATTGTAGATATGTATTACTTGCTATTATGAAGGAAAAGTAATTTTCTGCAGGCAGAGCCTGTAGCATCTTTAATGTTAATAATTTGTATTTTGGAAACTCCAGGTCAGTTCAGTACCATGTTAAATTTAATATTGTTTGTATGTGACCGTTTGTTTCAAAATAAAATAAAAAAAAAAACGTTTAAGGTTTGACATCTTCGTAATTTTATTATTGATCGTTATTGACCTTTATCTGTCAACTTCAATTGGTGTTACTCTGATCTCAATCACAGTCAACTTGAGTCATGGACCCGTGCCAACTTCATATCAAACTTTCGACCATTTAAATAACCAACTTCATTTCGTAATACACGTGTAAAACGAAAAAATAATGTACCTACCTACCAAAAATTACTATAATACAACACGACAACCTTGGTTGGTTTCACATCGTTGTAAAATTGTATAATCGTCATTCTTTTGATCGGCCATATTATGCATGAACCGTTCCGACGATACCTACGATGTTTCATTGTTTATATTTGCTCAAAACTGTGTAGGTAGGTACACTTAAATATTTCATAAATACCTACTTATTTCTGAACTCTTGAATATTACGTTACATTGCGCGAACACCATTTTCTCTTTGCACACGACATACACATGTCTAATATTACTACGCAATAGCACAAGATAGATATATTTAAATGTATGATAATCAGAACATAGTTTCATAAATTTTGGGCAAATATTTCGCTTAGATTGCTTAGACGTAATAATTGCTTATTCACAACAAATATGACTGGTTTCTTTCTACCTACTTATTTTTAATTATATTTTTGCAAATTTATTGTTCCTTTTGTTCACTCCAAATATTGTGATTTAAAAGGAACTGGGATCTCCTTACGCACTGAAAATCCCAGCTTATTTCTCCACCATGTCACGAAGTGTGTTATGGGGTGTTTGTAATTATAATGAATTTATGAATAACATCACTTCCGTGATTTGCTACTGTTAGAACTAGTTCAAGGGAACTATAAATATGCTTACCGATCTCCAGGTTAGGTATTTGAATTATAATATAATATCTATTTCTTGATATGGAAGTTTTCGGGATTACTACTGCTTCGCATTCACGTAAGTAAACCAGTCATATTGGCTGATTGCATTGACATGCTTGAGATAAAATAATAAACCGGGCAAACCCTGTCATAAGACAATGTCTGCAGGCGACCGCGAGTAGGTACAACCACAATTTATAATTATTATAGAAACATCAGCTATTCTACTTTTAATATTCTTTCTTTAGCGAATTCTAATAATATGTATTAACAATAGGATAAAATCTAATATATAATAATCTCGCGTCACAGTTTTAGTATTTATATTCCTCCGAAACGGCTTGACCGATTTGGTTGAAATTTTATATGTGCAATGTGTATTTGGTAGGTCTGTGAATAGGCTTTAATCTATATAAGGGTGGTCCAACCCTAAAAATTTTTTTTTCGCAAAATTTTTATTTCTTATTTTTTTATAATGTGGCACTAAAAATAAATACACTCTGAAGTTGTGCTTTTCCACCACCAACCCCTATTTTTTTAATAGCAATATTAGTAATTTAATAATGTCTTATATAGATATTTACTTCGCGAAAGTGTAATTTATTTAATTAAGACTAACAGAAATTAAAACGATATAATATTTGTGTCGCGAGAACGAAAACGGGAAAGGAAAGAACGGGAATTAGTTAAGACTGAGAAGGGCCAGGAACGGAAACGATAAAATATTTATGCGATGGGAACGATAAACGGGAAAGGAAGAACGGGAATAAGATAAGACTGAGATAAAAACGTGATTCTTATGAGAAACGAATACCACCCGTGCAAAGTATATTCCTCCCTAACCTAGAATGACCGACATGGTCCGGCGGTGAGAAATTTATGTTCTCGGCATTAGAACTAGCATCCCTATAATGACCCATCGTAACATATATGAATAGGAATTACCTAATCTACCTAAGGTTAAGCGCTTACCCTTAAGTTTACTGTAAACTAAGCATTAAATTCGTCACGTAATTTCATAATTACCTATACTCGACACGCGATTTCATTGCTTTAATTATACTTTCTATTCCATTTTATGTTAATAAAGACGCATATTATTCAATTAATGAACTTAATATGCGATTCTATAACAATAAATCCAACACAGTTTTATAACCTTTAGGTACAATTTCCATTTCTATTTCTTGTTGAAGATCATATTATTCAATCGTGAATATGGTTCAAAGATATCATTAGAAAATCACATGGAGTTAAGGACAATTGTAGGCACGTTATAAATTAGTAAAGCTAAATAATATCCACTCACCAATAAGTTACTGCACGATTGTCCTTTACGCGGAGTCTGCATGGAAGCGGAGGAAACGGCCGTTCACGTTGCTTATTAGGTATGTGCGAAGGAGTGGCCACCTACCGGGCCAAACACCTCGGTTCACTGAGGTCGCTCCCAGAAGCAATCGGCAACGTGATGAGTCTTCTGGATTTTCTGGTGAAGCTGGGGTGTCAGGAATGATGCTGCCCACCTACGCAAAATAGGCGCTTTGACGTCGAGTTGCGAAAAAAAACCGAAGCATAATAAAAAACTCACATGGAATTAAAGACAAGTGTAGGCACGTTATAAATTACTAAGGCTAAATATCCACTCACCTAGTTAGTGCACGATAGGTTCTCGTCTGTTTTTCAGGTCTGTTCCCAATGAGAGATGACGGAAAAGTGATACTGGCAGCCATTTTGAGCCTATTTATAGACCTTGATTTACTACCAATTTAACCATAACATATCAACTTCCTGTGACCAGAGATGTAGGCGGAAGGGGTGCGACGCCACGTAAGTACAACACAACCGGCGGAAATTGAATTGACTTACGAAGGTGGTGTTCTCACTTATTGGATTCCAGACGTCGCTGTACGGAACACTTAATATTTATGGTATAAAGAAGTATTAAATTTTCTGAAGTTCTCTCCATTTATGTTTACATTTTCTATCTCTCAAAATGTCCTTATAAAACTTTTGGAACAAATTGTTTATTATTACTTATTGTTTAATAAATGATTTTGTCATAATTACAGTTTTTTTTTTGTAAAAAAAAACCTTTGCTGTTGTAATAAAGCTTCCAATAATATTCAGGGGCTCGCATAACCGTAACCATAAGCGGTTAGAAAATAATTATGAGATTGTTTATAAAATTTCTATGAAGCTTGTGAAAAGTATTTAACATATTAATCAGAATTTTTTTTTTTAATTTTGCCTGGGGCCTGATTTCAAGATGTGAGGGTCATGCTCGAACTGAACGAAAAATTGTACGTGACGATGGCAAGAGACCCGTCAGCATGACCGTCGTTTCCATGAAACAGGGGAGGTCGCTGATGTGGGACGCCACTTGTTTTGATACGGTTCCTGGCTGCGCCCCACATCCGAGAGACCTCAGCACTAGCATAGACCGTCGATAGGTACAGTTCCAATCCAACTTTATGGCGGATGTGAACATAGACACAAGTCGCGTCGCAGTAACCAGTTTTAAGTGTAGCGGGACGCAGTGGAGCGAAGGGTATATGACTGTAGCTGCGCAAGCACACTTATAGCGTTGTATTCCGATCCGCCATAAAGTTTGAGGCGAACTATAGCGTGTTGTAAAACGAAACGCTCGCACGCTTAGTGCGCCCATAAAATCCGTTAACATATGGAGAGATTTGATAGAAATTAATTGCGATTTTGTACTGTACTGTAACGCAAGGAAAAGAGTTTCGCGAACAAATAAAACCGTCAATAATAAATCGAGAAATTATATTATTTCATTCAAATTTAAAATAGATCATTCACTAGTTCCCTTCAATGATTTCACGAATCCATCCGAGGTATTTCGAGACTGATGTTAATAGTCGGATATTTCTTCCTAGCGAGGTCGCGATGATAGTATGCCAACCACTTCGCCGTTTAGGGACAGAGTTCTGCCAATAATCCTGTTAAATAAAACTGTACATAGAGATACCGCAACGTGGCCCCAACATTGTAAGCAACAAAATATACGCCACAAAGTAAATATACGCCATAATGTAAATATACGCCACGAAGTAAATATACACCACAGAATAAATATACGCCGTTTGATTTATTCTACCATTTGCCCCCGGCAATGCTTTATAGTGATCGCTCGCAATTTTGCTTGAATTATTACTTCTATAAACTCTCATTTTCCTTTCTTGGACCTGTCTAAAGTATTAGTTGATGCGTACGTTATTTATAGTCTTTTCTATAGAAATTTCAACACCACTTTTCACCCTTAGTTGATTTGGTTGCTCGCGGTACAACAAATTTTAGAACTCATAAGACCATAAGCATTTCAAAACAGTACCATAGACATTTTTTTTCGTCCTGCCATCTCTAGAACAAGCCGTCATCAAGAAACACACCTATGTTCAATGTATAGACGTATAGGTACGTATTACGTAATGAAATGCCTTCCTTTTCTAAACACTTCGAGAGTGTTTTAATGTCATACAATTTTTTTTGTGTATACCTAAGTAGACCCGTCCAGGCATCGATATTTGAAATAGATTGATTTACGACCACAAAAGTTTCAACCATATTAACTTATAGTGATTGCAATGCTCGACTTTCTATTCCATTCGATCAGCCTTTTTTTATACCCCACTGCAGGGGCTTATGCCTCCCCTGAAGATGTGATAACTTAGAGCTTAAATCCACCACGCTGCTCCAATGCGGGTTGGCGGATTGTAACGACCGCCATCTATTGACAGCAAACGGGACCGACTGCTTAACTTGCTCTCCGAGGCACGGAGTCAGTGGTAGTAAATGCAGGTAGTTAAGTTAGAAAAAACTCATTTTGTTTTGATTTGAAACAGGTTCGCTGCGCTCAGGCTATCACGACACAATTACACGATCACACTAATTATTCTGTTACGAATGACTGCGTGATTTTTATTATCCTTCAAGGAACAGTTTTTAAACTTTGGCATCACGGACGATGGTTATGAATGTTAGATGACAACACTTAGAAAATAAACAAATCGTTTCCTTAGCCAGTGACCGCCTTGTATAATATTTAAAAATCTTTGTATAAGGCCAAATAAAACACACACATACAATAATTTAATTTAATCAAACGTTTTCATTAACGAGTTTAAACCTTACATAAACTATATCAAAAGTTTAAAGGCCACCTTAATTTCTTTCAATTATTTTAAACTTTTAAAAAATAATAGAAACAAGCGATAAAAAAATGATCGTAGCTTATATTCTATTACTGAAGTATAATATTTATATCTTGAGTAAAAGAAAATTAGGTCGCTAACTTTGGTGTTGCCTTTGAGCATAGTATTGTTGCGATAATCGAGTGACTTTAATAAATATCTTTATTTATTCTCCCATCATGTCTTCATATTACTTCCTGAAGTGATCACCGACCGGGAAGAAATCCCAATATATTTGGCTGTACATGTTCCACACGTATGTTTCTTGACCTAAATAATTATAAACAAAGCTAATTGGTATTGTACATTATTCCCACTTCAGAACTTTCGGCGCTGCAGCTTTTGGTAATATAGATTTAATTAACTTTCTATTACCATAATAAATCTCAATACTTGTAAAGTAATAATAAATTCTATCGGGTGTCCCAAAATCAACGTCGATCTGGAAACAAGTATCAAGGCAAGTGGTGACAGTTATCAGAAAAATATTTAAAAAAATCTTAGGCTCGCGCTTTTAAATTTATAGACACAAAAAAAACGAAAACTGACACTCTGTGATGATTTGAGGCGGTTACGTTTTAATTTTAGACTGTAATTTACGGAAGGGATATTCAGGGTTACATCTCTAAAAAAAAATCGAATAAAAAGTTAAAGATTTGCAGTCATAGTTTTTGAAAAATCATCACAGAGTTTCAGTTTATCAATTTTTTCGGTACCTATAATTTTAGCGGTGCTTGACAAGATTTATTTTTAATTTTTCTGATAACTGTCACCACTTTCCTCATCGCCTGTTTTCGGCTTGACGTTGATTTCTGGGACAACCTCCATAAAAAGAAATAATTTAAACAATCCTATATCTTCGTTCCCTTTGCTGGGAAACGACGGGCCCCCAACTTGGAAAAGAGGGGTTGTGACACTAGTTCTGGGTCGTTTCTGGCGCAGAGGCTTGCCATAGCGATCCGACGCGGTAATGCCGCGAGCATTATGGAGACCTTTCAACTAGGTTCGACAGAGAATGGTCATTTTAAATCTTTTAATAGTATATATATATTATTTCACTTTTATTATTGTCTTATATTTATTATTTAGAATACCTGTTACATGTACAATTTTATTTTTAATCATATTTTTTCATTTTAATATTCCTCACCCACTTCCTAGCCCACTCAAGATTAAACGTTAAGATATATTTGATTGGTTTTATAAATAAAAATATATAGAAAAATACAACTTTGAACCTTAATCCCTAAGAATTGGTTTGGAATTCCCTAAGAGGTTTACCGCAACATAAAATTCTTGTATATAATTGCAATATTACATACTGCTCACCATATAATTTATAAGGACTGTTGGTTGTTAAAAGCAAGTAAAAACAGCACTTTGAAAAACTCACAGACTACAGCAAAAATATCTGGTGCTGAAGAAAAGCTACTTGTTAGAGTTATATGAAATAAATACAAATTCTACAAAATTAAATAACAACATCAACAATAATTGGACTAGCGTTGACTACAAACAGAAAGATAATTGAATGTACCATTGCCGAAAACCCTAGTCCCCATAATTATGAAGTGAATTTATGAATATCTTCGAGGATTTTAACGTAGTGGCTCCCACGAGTATGTCCTTGCATAGAGCAAGGAAGGTTGTTATCGGCCAATCTTCACTTCACTTCATCAGCCCATTTTTACCCCACTGCAGGGCTTAGGCCTTCCCCAGGGCGAGGAGGGCTTGGAACTTAGATATTACAAAACTATCATTTAAAATATTAATGACCCTAACAACAGAATCAAAAGTCGCGGGTTCGATTCCTGGCGGGACAACTATTTGTGTACTTGAACATGTCTATTTGTTTCCCGTCTGGGCGTAAAATATCTATGTTTGTATATTTTTTAAAACATTTAAATGTGTATTTTAATTGTATAATATCCACAATACAAGCTCCGCCGATTTAGAGACTCGATGGCGCTGTGTGGGATGTCTCAGGTATTATTATTACTATTTGTCATTTATTCTCAGTAACAAATGTTTTCTCTTTTTTCTGCAACACGTGAAAGGATTATTAGGCTATAAATTATGTTGACTAAAATATAAACTTAATGTTACACCACGCTGCTCCACTGCGGGTTGGGGATTGTAACGACCGCCATCTATTGACAGCGCCCGGGACCGACTGCTTAACGTGCTCTCCGAGGCACGGACTCAGTGATAGTTATGTACTTAAGTCAGAAAAACTCATTAGTACTCCCGGTACGCCCGGATTCGAACCATGGCCCTATGGCCTTATAAGTTTGAGACAGGTTCGTTGCGCTTTAGCTATCACGACACTTTCTATCTATTATCTACTTTTCTACTATCACGACACGACACTACCGAAAGTATCGGCCAATTAGCACCCTTTAAATTTGCCAATTTAAAACGCGTTCACTAACCGACAGGTTTTTAGTATATTTCATCTATATATATATATATATATATATGAAGGAAAACCTTTGGACCCCTTTTTAAGCGTACTGTGCGCACGGAGGAGTGTGACATTTGACATAGTTAAAGTTCATGTGGAGTAGTAGTGCAGAAAGCTAAGATCTATAAACAGTATGAATTTTTGAAATGGGACTATATAGTTAAATCCTAAACTATGAGAAATAACGAAAAGTGTTAAAAACTGTCATGAGCTCGATTTTTGGGAAAACAAGACTGTATATTTACATTTTTGAAAAATTATATTATTATAATAGGAAATCAAACCACTTCTATATATAAATACGTGAAGGAAGAGCTTTAGACCCCTTTTTAAACATACTACGAGCACGGAGGAATGTATTTAAAGTTTATGTGGAGTAGGTGTGCAGAAATAATTTATGTACATAAAAACTTAAATGCTTTCTCTAGGGTGGGTGATGGCCACAACTTAAATACAAGACATAAGCATATGTTATCAATTCCCAGGTTAAGGCTCTCAAAGGTTAATAATTCTTTCATGGGAAATTGTATCCGCTTTTATTATGAAATTCCAAAAGAAATGTTAGACTTGAATTCTTATCAATTTATAAAGTGAGTTAAAATTTAACTCATGAAAAAAGCTTACTATTGTATTAGCAAGTATTTAAATGATAATTGCGCATGGACATCATTGTAATAGTTGTAAGCATATTAAATTAAACAAAATAATAAATTAAGAAAAACATATATTTAAATAAAATAAACAGGGAGGAGTTTCTTGCCGGTTCTTCTTCTCCTAGTTTTTGAACCGGTACCTAATCAATTTATTTTGACTTTCAATAAGTGTGTGTAAACATCTTATATTGAATAAAAACTTTTTGAATTTGAAAGCTAAAATCTATATATACCTAATATGTGTCACAAATTCTGTCGACCATGGGAGTTAATAGTCGGTCGTTTGATGCAGTTTGAATTGACTTACGCCTATTTATTATTGGTGGTTTCAAAAAGTGAGTACGGTCGAACTTCGACCGCTGGGTGACCACTAGTATATATTTGAACCGGTATATTCAGTGTCCGGTTTATTGCTCAGATGCATCAAGAAGAACATGTAGTTGGCTAAATTCTCTCTGGACGTGCGTGTCGAAACCGTGTGGAACCTGAAAATTAAACAAGTATAGTTTAATTTTAATTTCACCATTCAGCGGCGCTAATATTGAGTTAGTGGGTAAAAAAATGTAAACCGCAAATTATATAATATTATATAACTATATTATATAACCCGCACTTAATTATGCTCCAACCCCCCCCCCCCCTCAACCCTCATCCTGGGGGAGGCCAGAACCCCTGCTCTGGGGTATAATGGACTAATGGAAGTATGATTTCAGCCACTTGCTATCCCTTTTAATTTCAACAAATTGATATAACAATAAAGTATACATCACAACAACGTCTAAGCGTATGGGTATCAAGCGAAAACACCACATACATATAACAACCAAGACCCGGTACCTGTAACACTATTCATCATATAAATACCGATCCGATCTGGGATTCGAACCTGGGAACTCCAGCTTCGTAGGCAGGGTGGCTACCCACAAGGCCAAGCGGTCGTCATATGGTTTTTATATAAATAATTTTTAATTAAATTCTACCAAATTGGGGGCTGGCTACCACTGGATTCACTATTGGATTGGATTAACGAATCCAAAATATCACAATTCAATCACAAATATCACTAAGAATACGTCATGTTTGGGCGGAGCCACACTAACGTTGCACGTCATTTTAAATTACCACAATAACGTGTCGCTACACTTGCTTTTGAGATTGTGTAACGACATAAGTAACGGGAAAATTAAAGGCGTTATACGTTATCATAACGAAATCATCACGCACCTTATTCAACTCTTCTTTGCCAGTGCCGCATATAAAGCAGTTGGACTCCATGTCTTCTTTGACGGACTCCAACTGGTCACGCAGCTCACCGAACGCATCGATGATCAAACCTAAAACATTGGTGTGTTATGAATTGGACGTTCTTATAATATCGAGGAAGTGGTGGGAATGAAGGAAAGAATACGACCACAACTCCCAAATAATATGAAAATTAACATCTGGCACTATTTCCACTTGCAAATAGTAATTCATTTGTTAACTTGATAACAGATAGAAACTACAGCTCGCGCCAACCTTCATCTATTATTATTTTTTTATTTTAATTTATTATTTTCACAAACAAACAGCCACTAATAGGTGATACTCTATTAAGTCTAAATCAGATTTCTTGCTAATATGTGAATGATTGTTTAATCCCATTAGATTGGAAAAACAGAACTTCGGCGTTAAACTCTATCCATTAGCCATAGTATATCCAACTCACCCTGCAAGATAGCCAATAAGATGACGATGATGAAGAAGAAGAATGATATATCGAAGATAATCCTGTACACTTCGGAATCATCTCCGTCACGAGGCTCCAACTCGTCTCCTATCCCACCGCCGGCTCTCACGTTTTTATACAAATTGAACACGAAACACTATAAAAGAAAAAAAAGTTATCAAGTTAGAGAAGCGGGATAAATAATAATAATAATACCTGAGACATCCCACACAACGTCACCTAGTAAGAAACTTACACACACACTTATACACAGCTTGTATTATGGGTACTAGACAATTGCTTCACACACTTAAATATTTTTTTATAATATATACATATATAAATATTTTACACCTAGACACGGAACAAATAGACATGTTCATGCACACAAATATTTGTCCCGAGCGGGGATCGAACCCGCGAACCTTGGCTCCACAATTAGGTTCGTATCAGGCGTATTCAAATATAACCGACGAGGAAACGCTTATTGAAATGCTTGAAACGCTTGAAATCACAATTATATTTTATTTTTTTTATTTTATCTGACGACTGATTACCCTAGTGGGTAGCGACCCTGCCTACGAAGCTGGAGGTCCCGGGTTCGAATTCCAAGTCGGGTCAGTATTTATATGATATTTATACTTGTACCGGGTCTTGGTTGTTATATGTATGTGGTGTCTTCGCTTGGTAGCCAAAACACAAGCTAATACTTAATTTGGGGCCTAGGCCTTGTTGTGTTGCATACATATATTACGTTATTTATATGTATAGCTGCCTAATCCAGATTAGGGTGACCGGGGTAGGGAATGCTCTCCTAAAAGTCCTCTATCTGCCAATAAAAGTCCTATGAAAATCGGTTCATCCGTTCCGGAGATTAGCCTGGACAAATAAATAGACAGACACGGTAATATAATAGCCTATGTTTATCTTGAAGGTCCACCTTAATTGCTATATAGAGAACTTTTGAAATTGGATAACTAATTTCGGAGATTACCTTCAACACTGAAATAAAAATAGACTACCTCTTTATATTAATAGTAGATAAATTAGTATACAAAATTTTTAGATCATCGCTGGATTAGACACACTAACTGGCTATCATTGTCCAAATACTTATTTTTCGTTTTGACTCGACCAATCGACCGATCGATGACCGATCGGCCGAGTGGTCAGAGACCCTAACTGCTGAGCCAAGGATCGTGGGTTCCATTCCCGCCCGGGACAAATGTTTGTGTGCATGAACATGTCTATTCGTTCCGTGTTTGCGTACTAAAAAGTATCTATATATGTATTAATTACAAGAAAGAATAAGTATGTATACCCGTTGTATACCCCATAATACAAGCATAATATTTACTTACTTTGGGATTAGATGGCGCTGTGTGGGATTCCCAGGTATTATTAACAATGAGAACAAACATACGTTTTTATGAAAACACTAGCGACCGCCCGCAGCTTCGCCTGCGCAGACTACACATTACTGTTAAAGTGATCTATTATTAACATTTGAGATGGTTTCTGTGTACTTTTTGCTTATATAAATTTTGGTTACTGTCATACAAACTTTTGACTCCCACCTCCCCCTTAAAATTGGAAAATAAAAAACTCTGAAACACGTCGTTACTTATTTATGATTAGCGGTCGTGCCCGGATCCGCCCGGGTGGACTACGGAAACGTTCCCCATCGCGTTCTCCTTCCCCTCCCCTTTTCGTACTATACCACTCCTAGTGTCCTAGCTCTATTTCTACGTAACTAATGTATTTAATTTGATAAGGATTCATATCATGTTTAAGAAACACCTTCGTAAATAGTGCGTTTATGTTAGAATAAATTTGATTGCCATAAAAAAGGTTATAGTAAACCAACCTTAAAAGATACACATATGCTGTCGCGGACTTTTGGTTAGGACTTTCAAAGGGGAACAATCCCGTCATACATGATTTTTGCTTAACATCAACCGTTTACGCAGCACACGCAATGGAAACTCTCAAAAAAAATTTTTTTTCCTGTTTTTGCAACATTTTTCGTTGGTGCTCCCCCCCTATTGGTCGTAGCTGATATAATAATAGCCTATAGCCTTTCTCAATAAATGAACTATCCAACACAATAAAACAATTTCAATTCGAACCAGTAGTTCATGAGATTAGCGCGTTCAAACAAACAAACAAACAAACAAACAAACAAACTCTTCAGCTTTATAATATTAAGTATAGATACCTAGTTAAGAATCGTTTAGTTTCTTACCGTAAGCATGTCTTGACAATTCTTTTTGACATCATCATCTTCTTCTTGCACATAGGACTTGCAGAAGAAGTTGAATGCTATCACGGTGTAAATGTAGACAATGATTATCAGCAACTTCACCGTCAAGAGGACCTGAAAGAGAATAAAAACCTCTTCATCATGTTGTTGGATGTGTGCCGCTGTTTGGATACTATTGCAGAATGGGAATCCTATTACTAAATATCTAGTAGGTGCTTAGATCTACGGTAGTTTGGGAGTCTTGGGACTGTAAAAATATTTTGCTTCCAAGTCAACCCAATACAAAAATAGGGCCATTTATGCAGCATATTTTAACAATAGTAAGTAAATTAAATTGAAATATTTATTTCAGACATAGTCCATACATATGGTTAGCGACGTTTAGATGTGACGTGGTACAACACTATCAAGGCGTCACATCCCTAGAATTGATCAGAAATGAATGAATATAGCGCGAACTGCAAGAAATGTCAATGATTGTAACGCATTTGTAATGTGGATTTTTGTCTAATAATTATTGTTAATAACCATCAAATTATACCCGTATTCATGATACCTATATTACATTTTATGACAATATTTGCTCGTATAGTTCCAATCAAACTTTATGGCGGATCTGAATACAACGCTTTATGCATGCTTGCGCAGGTTCAGTCATATGCCCCTCGCTCCACTGCGTCCCGCTACACCTAAAACTGGATACTGCGACGCGACTTGTGCCTATGTTCACACCGGCCATAAAGGTTGATTGGAACTATACCTAGGGTACTTCCCGTCGACCTAGAATCATGAAATTTAAAGGTAGCAAAGTCTAAAGCACAAGTAAAGGAATCATACCGAAAATTGTTAATGTGTGTGTTCTATTACAATAAAAAAAAAGAAAATTTATTTGAAATATGTTTTTGCGTGACATTCTGGTGGCAAGTAGCGACAAATACGTTTATACTCGCAGCTGTATGAAACATTCTGGGCGCGAATCCGACTCGCAATTGGCCGGTTTTTTTATACTACGATATAAATGTCATCATTTTCTGATAGAAGTAACTTCACATGAGAAATACATGGCAATGAAGCTATCCGACTTTTTTGAGTTATAGCTATAGGATTTCGTCAAATCCATAAGATTGTTTATTATTTGAGAATATAGAAATATTTGCGACTTGCGACGTAGGCAGTGAAACGCATTTTCGTGGCTATTTCGACTAAATATCGATAATATTAAATCGACAATTTGATAGAAAATAGAACCATTATTGTATTAATCGAAATTTCGAATACTGCCCCCTCGCCGAAGGATGAGAAAAAGTTTGGATCTGGGTAGTACGAACTACCCCCGCACCCCTCTGTCAGTCTAGAGAGAGGCCAGACGTTCAGAGTGGCGAGGGAAAACGTAATACGATGAAAGGAATCTGGTGCGGACGACCTTTCACCACGCGAACACAGATCAGATCTACCGCTGGTCGCTATCAGTACAATTATGAGCAAAACGCGTCTCATCACTAGGGACTGTCAGAAATGTGTCTTCTTCTCGAGGTTCACTAAACCTGTTCTCTCCTTAGAACTCATCAAAAATTGTCAAGAACGCGTTCTCTCCTGGTAACTACTATGACCACGGATATACCTCAATATCTACAAAACTCAGCATATAGTAGTGTATGTCCGTCTGTTCGGGATAATCTCCAGAACGGCTGAGCAGATTTTAATGGAACGTCACAGACATGAAAAAGAGTTTGTCAAGGGTGAATATAAACTATTTTTAGCCTGTCCGTTCGGGTTAATCACCGAAATGGCAGCATTTACTCTTTGAATTCTAGAAATATTTAGTATTTGTGCGTAAGCCATAATAGGACGAATTGACTAGAAGCCCTCTTCTGAGCTTACCGTCTAACCACTCATACTACAGCTAACTGGTGTGTACGCGTTGCGAGATTCAATCAGGTTTCAGTCCGCGAGGTCCCCGCGTGCCAGCCTTCACCCACGCAAAATTGCGTTTGACAGTTTCGATACTGTGAAGTGACATGTCTGATTCTATTAAAACCAAACGCTGCTGTCAAATTTATTTACTGTAGACGTAAACTTTCTGAATTATAGAAATTATAGAAACACAACAAACGAAGTCGCGGGCGGTCGCTAGTTTAATGGTAAATACTAGTTTGAAACTGACTGACCGATCGGTCGAGCGGTTAGAAACACTAACTGCGGAGCCAAGGATCGCGGGTTCGATTCCCGGCCGGGGCAAACATTAGTGTGCGTGGACATGTCTATTTGTTCCGTTTCTGGGTATAAAATAGTATATATTATAAATAATGTTTAAGCATGTGTATCAGATGTCTAGCACCCCATAAGACGAACAATACTTGCTTACTTTGGGACTAGATGGCGCTGTGTTGAATGTTCCAAGTATTATGATTATTTAAAAAAATGGTACCTGTAAAATTACGCTAGGGCTAGGCCCCGGATGTCCTTTCAACTTAGGCTGATAGTCGAAATCGAAGTGTTTCCTGTTTTTTTTTTCACTTCTCCAATTCTATTCTAAGAAAACTCGCTTTCCTTTTTCTTATTTCACATATTATTCGATTTTTCCACATAAAACTTTTTATTCATTTATTCATCAATTTGTCGATTGCTTCGTTTGCCGTTTGCTTTTTTAAATTCGCCAGCAGCGCTCTCTTACTCCGCTCTATATTCTTTATTGATATTTGCCCGTTTTGCAGTAGTTTAGGCAAATGAGCCGTAACGTAGGGGAAAACCTCATCGTACATACTGTGTCTATGGTTGTTTTCTTGCGATTTTTCAACTTTCAGATTAGTCGATCTGTGTTGGTTGTCTTTTTCCGTGTCGGGAAGTACTACAGTGATGACGTCATCTTTCTTCACTAGTAAACCATTACTACATTTATGCTCGTTGACAGCTCGCCGAAACTATTCTAGGTACTGAAATGGAAAAAAATATGTACAAATAGTAAAATATTAGAAATTCAAAATAACAGGCCTCATATGCTCATTTGACGGGCTTGGTTGTCCAAACCCGTCAAATCAAAAGCTAAAAGTAAATTTAAAATATTGAGGTGGGGTCACTATGTCACATGAAATAGTAATCCTCATGAATCAATAAAAATATTGACTATAATTAGTATTAGATAATTCAAATTGTAAACATCTGTCCAGGTGACGTCACAGGGATATTTCATTAAACAATTTTTGGAAAAATATAAAAACAATGTGTTAAAAAATTTGGTGCAAGCCTTTTGTTAAAAAATTAATACTTGTAACTTTTACGACTATATATATATATATTTTAATAATGAAGAGATTTATCTATTAATTTTGTCAACGACGGACCAAAGTTACGAACAATAGAAAAATAATAAAGTGTACTGCGTTAATAGTGCGAGATAATTTGACAAGTGTCTGTTTATGTATTATGTGTTTCTATTATGCAAATATTATGTTTCAATGTGTCTTGATAGCCCAGAGCGCAACGAACCTGTCTCAAATTTATAAGGCCCCATGGGTCATGGTTCGAATCCGGGCGTGTACCAATGAGTTTTTCTGACTTAAATACATAACTATCACTGACTCCGTGCCTCGGTGAGCACGTTAAGCAGTCGGTCCCGGACGCTGTCAATAGATGGCGGTCGTTACAGTCCCCAACCCGCAGTGGAGGAGCGTGGTGGATTTAAGCTCCAACCCCCCTCCTCACACTGGGGGAGGCCTAAGCCCCTGCAGTGGGGTAGGGCGGACTGATGATGATGATGAAATGTTAATGTAAATAATCTAATGAATGTAAATACCGTTATTTTGAAATAAACGAGTTTTGTAACGGTTTTTTCTCCATTCATCCATGTTTCGCGTTTAGAGTCGCATAAAAAATTTATTGTAAAAATTTAAAAGATGCCAGTAATGTAATGGCCGTCCGTTGCCGTCTGCAAATGGCAATCGTTAGTCTGCCAACCCGCACTGGAGCAGGGCGGTGGATAAAGCTTCAAGCACTCTCATATCGAGGGGAGGCCTTAGCCCCTGCAGTGGAGCATAATGGGCTGATATGGAATGTAATGACAAAAACATTTACTGGGTGAAATCGATGCTAATGATATTGGCACTCGAATGACGCATTTCAAGCATTCATCGAGGTTGTATAATTATGACCAGTCATAAAAAAAGCGGAGTATATTTCCTATGTTTCTCGAGTATGAGTAGAACCGTAAATCGTGTAATTTTTCGTAAGCAGTAATCGGTCGCCATTTTAAGCGCGATTTGGGGGGGGGGGGGCAGAAAGAAGCATGCAATAGTTGACTAATGGTTTTTAAATTCATTCATTAATTTGACCAATCGGCCGCGTCGCTAGAGACCCTTACTGCAGAACCAAAGGCCGCGGGTTTCATTCCCGCCCGGGAAAAATATTTGTGTGTACGAACATGTTTCTTTTATCCGTGTCTTAGTGTAAAAATATTTATATATTGTAAAACATATTTACGTACATAATTATATCATCTGTCTAGTACCCATAATACAAGCATAATACTTGCTTACTATGAAACTGGATGACTTTATGTTGGATGTCCCACGTCTTATTATTGTTCATACCTTCTCGGGCGCGTCTCCCTGTCTCAAATATGTATCCTGAGCTTTCCGATCTTTCGCGTCGTCGACACCGTCGGGTTGTAACGCTAGTGTCACATGTTTCTCTGCTTTGACGTCAACTGCCTCAGCTTAAGTGAGCCGTCTTAAACTCTATACGGACATCCATTGCCTCTGAAAAAATATTCATCATTCTTTTCCGCACACTGTCCTTCAATAAACATCGCGAACATTAATACCCCATTGCAAGGGCTTAGGCCTCCCTTCGGGATGAGGGGGTTTAGAGCTTAATCCACCACGCTGCTCCAAGGCGGGTTCAAGCATTTACATAAAATAAATCTAAATGAAATAAGTGAATAGAAACGTTTTTGGTGTTCACTACAGTTTATAATTTGTGTCAAGTTTAGATAAGTGTACCGGTAGAAATTTTAAGTTATCTACACTACACTTAATGTAAGTCGTACTCGCATACGAAGGGTTACGTAAAACCGTAAAATATATTGTATAGGACCTCCTTTAACTCATTAACTTGTCACCAACATTATCAATCAATTGTCTCTGTGAATTAAATTGCGGGTGACTTTCAACCTGACCCAATTGGGTTAATGTGTAGTGCCCGGGTTAAATTTTAATTTTATTCTATTTTTATTATTTTTTGTTTCATAGATTGACCGAAACAGCTGTACCGCGCCTTGGGTATGCGCGGCCAGGAGGGAAGGCAGCTTCTAAGCGTTGACGACGGACTGACAGAGCAGATCTGCCTTCTCTCCTCACCAAGCACATACGTAAGGCGCGGTCCATAGCAGCCATAGTAGTACACACTTCATGAAAATTTCAAGTGAAAGCAATGATCTCACAACTACCAGTTTTTTGTTTTGAAAAGTGAACTGTGAAATGCACCATACAATGTTTTTTTGTTCGATACCTATCTAAGCGAATTCATGAAGCTACGACACTTACCGTTGGTATTTTTGCTGCTGCTAAACCATCTGTATCAATGTCATCATCAGATACGTCCGAGTTGAGATCTGAATCGAATCCGTGTCGAAGTCACTGAAATGATTAACAAAGAAAATTATTTAAGACGTCTCCGCACGCTAGCTGTAACGCGAATGAATTGAATTGACGACAGATTAAAAATATATCGCTGAAAAGAAATTAATTATTTTACCTCAATGACATTACAATTATAGTTGTTAGAGAGGTATGTTACACGCCCTCTCCGTGTGAGAAACTTAAGTTAAGTCAAAGTTAAGTTTAAGCCTTACTTAACATACTATTATGTGTTAGGGTTCAAAGAATTTGGAGAGAAAGACCTGCTGACTTTTTTGAAGACTTTATTCACTAACACTAGGTCCAACACAAAGCACTAAGTCCAAACACTAAGCACTAACGATGTTCCTAGCTCGTAGCCAAGTCGTAGGTTTCACTGGTATCACTAGTTTTGCTTCGAAGTCGCCTCGAAAGTAGCCCAAAAACTGAACTGGACTCGCTCGCCTTCCTGCGGGTATTTATCCATATAAATTTCTAGAGCATTCTAGAAATCACTCCACTCGCACGAACACTGTCGACCGGATTGGATAATTCTAGAACATTCTTTCCTCTAACGCCATCTAGTACTGAGTAGGGGTTTCGCGTTGTCCTTGTTGTAAAACCCTTCTATAAAGTGGTTTTACTGGTTGACGCTAGATGGCGGTCGTTACTCTGTCTGTTCGTAACAATACCATACCATCACCCCATTAATGCCTCACTACAGGGGTTTCATATTTCTTTTCTAGTATGATTTTCAAATGAAACGGACGGAATCGCTATAGCGTGAAAAAAAATATGGAGATTACAAGAAATAATTAAAAATTAATCAATTAATTTTATAATATACATGTCGGATGACTAATGATAGATGGACCAAAAAAAAGATCTATTCATACAAATACTGGGACCGCACCGGATAACCAAAGACCAAGACAGAAAGTACTGGAAAGAAATGGGGGAGGGCTACGCCAAAGAGGCGACTGCTACTGAACTTAATTCACATTTGTACATTTACAAACTGTATGGCGGATCCGAACATATGCCCAAGTCGCGTCGCAGTAACCAGTTTTAGGTGTAGCGAGACGCAGGGGAGCGAAGGGTATATGAGGGTACCTACGCAAGTTTGCTTAAAGCCACCTTAAAGCGTTGTATTCACATCCGCCATAGAGTTTATGCTAATGGAGAATATTTTGTCATTTTGACAGAAGTAGCCGAATCCGCTATAGTTCAACGTCGATAGAAAAGCCACGGATAAAAAGTTACGTGTTAGACCTACAGAGCTGTCCAGTCTTGAGTAAATCGGAGGCAAACATTACGCTTTTTGGGGGTTTAACAAAGATTTTTATAGAAATTTCCGAATTTTGGTTCAACACAAACCTAGTTTTACCTCAAATAATACTATTGACTAAAATAAGACCTAAGACCTCAAATAAGACCCTAGCTGTAGAAATTATAAACAAAATGAAGTTTTTGAGATAGGTATACGAAAAAAATATAGATGTGACGCCATCTTTATATGTTACACAGTTGCATTTAAATGTTTTGATTTCAAGTATTACGCGTTTTTCGGAAATAATAATAATAAATGGGACATCCCACACAGCGCCCTCTACTCCCAAAGTAAACAAGAATTATGCTTGTATTATGGGCTACTAGATAACTGATATACATACTTAAATATTGTTTTATAATATATATATATACCTACAGGCTGCAATTTTTGCCACCATCCAAATTTTTATATACAATCTATATTAATAAAATTGGAGTGTCTGTCTGTCTGTCTGTCTGTCTGTCTGTTCCGGCTAATCTCCGAAACGGCTGAATCGATTTCGATGAAACTTTGCAGACGTGCAGAGGGCATTACCGCGGGTAACATAGGGTACTTTTTATTTGTCTGTCTGTCCATCTGTCTGTCTGTTTGAGCTGATCTCAGAAACGGCTGAACCGATTTCAATGAAACTTTGCAGACGTGCAGAGGGCATTACCGCGCATAACATAGGGTACTATTTATCTGTCTGTCTGTTTGAGCTGATCTCAGAAACGGCTGAACCCATTTCAATGAAACTTGGCAGACGTGCAGAAGGTGTCATTATGGGTGACATAGGCCGCTTTTTGTTTTTCTGCCTGTCCGTCTGTCTGTCTGTTCGAGCTGATCTCCGAAACGACTGTACCGATTTCAATTAAACTTCGCAGACGTGCAGAGGGCATTATCGGGGGTGACAAAGGCTATTTTTTTTCAATCTCAGACTTATCGTGTTGGTACTCAAACTTGATGTTTTGACGAAATCTATGTGACCACGTGACCAAATTTTTAAATGCTTATATTTTCGAAACTATCAATCGCAGACCTATCGTGTTGGTACTCAAACTTGATGTTTCGACGAGATTTATGTGACCACGTTACCACATTTTAAATGCTTATATTTTCGAAACCATCAATCCCAGACCTATCATGTTGGTACTCAAACTTGATGTTTTGACGAGATCTATGTGACCGTGTGACCACATTTTTAAATGTTTATTTTTTCGAAAGCATCAATCGCACAGCTATCGTGTTGGTACTCAAACTTGATGTTTTGAAGAGATCTATGTGTCCATGTGACCACATTTTTAAATGACAATTTTTTCTAAACCATCAATCTCAGACCTATCGTGTTGGTACTCAAACTTGATGTTTTGACGAGATCTATGTGACCACGTGACCAAATATTTAAATGCTTATATTTTCGAAACTATCAATCGCAGATTTATCGTGTTGAGACTCAAACTTGATGTTTTGACGAGATCTACGTGACCACGTGACCAAATATTTAAATGCTTATATTTTCGAAACTATCAATCGCAGATTTATCGTGTTGATACTCAAACTTGATGTTTTGACGAGATCTATGTGACCACGGGACCAAACTTTAAATGCTTATATTTTCGAAACTATCAATCTCAGACCTATCGTGTTGGTGGTACTCAAACTTGATGTTTTGACGAGATCTATGTGAACACGTGACCAAATTTTTAAATGCTTATATTTTCGAAACTATCAACCTCAGACCTATCGTGTTGGTACTCAAACTTGATGTTTTGACAAGATCTATGTGACCACGTGACCAAATTTTTAAATGCTTATATTTTCGAAACTATCAATCTCAGACCTATCGTGTTGGTACTCAAACTTGATGTTTTGACGAGATCTATGTGACCACGTGACCAAATTTTTAAATGCTTATATTTTCGAAACCACCAATCGTAGATTTATCGTTTCGGTACTCAAACTTGATATTTTGACGAAATCTATGTGACCATGTCATTTTACCTAATTTCATAAAAATTTCATAAGATTTCTTAGGCAGTTAAATTTCAGAATGTTCTAGAAAGTGTTACAATGTTCTACAGCGTCGCGTTCCTTTAACTGTCCCGCTACAACTGTGCTCAACGCGAGCGAAGCCCGCGGGCGGAAAGCTAGTCTTTAATAAAAATAATAAAACACGGGTTTTATGTTTCGGTGTCACTCAGTACAAAAGTATTGACATACATGGCGACAAAGTTATCGAATTACCGTAGTGATGCGTGGGTAACTGCTGATTGCGTCGATCAGCGGCCGCCTGCGAAATACATTTTTCTTTTACACCCGTGATTTCACTTTTCTCTTCATCAGCCCATTTTTACCCAGGGCAGCAGCCTTCATCAGCCCATTTTTGCAGGGGGGGGCTGGAACTTAAATCCACCACGCTGCTCCACTGCGGGTTAGGGATTGTAACGACCGCCATCTATTGACAGCGTCCGGGACCGACTGCTTAACGTGCTCTCCAAGGCACGGAGTCAGTGATAGTTATGTCCTTAAGTCAGAAAAACTCATTGGTACATGCCTGGATTCGAATCATGGCCTTTGGCCTTATAAATTTGAGACAGGTTCGTTGCGCTTTGGGCTATCACGACTCACTTTTCTCATTTATATTTAACTTAGTTACCACGCTGTTTCGATAATATTTTTAATGTGTAAAAATTCGACCTATTCTTTTTTTTCAATAATGGAGTGTATAGATGCTATAGTTCCAATCAACCTTTATGGCGGATGTGAACATAGGCACAAGTCGCGTCGCAGTAATTAGTTTTAGGTGCAGCGGGACGCAATGGAGCGAGGGGCATATGACTGAACCTGCGCAAGCATGCTTATAGCGTTGTATTCCGATCCGCCATAAAGTTTGAATGGAACTATACCTAAAGCCTAGAAAAAATTTAACTGATGATAAATACATCACTTGGTATTGGTACACTTTTTTCAAACCCAGGCACAAAACAAATAGACATGTTCATGCGCACAAATATTTGTCTCGGGCGGGAATCGAACCCGACCCATAGTCCCGCAGTTAGAGCCTCCAACCACTAGGCCAATCGCTGAGTCAACCGATTCGTAATTCATATCGTATATTTTAATTTCTATGTCACTTACGCTTTCAGCATCTTCCTTCTCTTGCAATATATCATTTGACTTTTATTCATGACTTCAACCGGCTCGCTGTTTTCTTCTCTTTTCAAAATTTCTACCTCTTTCTCTTTTATCGCTTGTCTATTCACGTCTTTTACCTCTTTTTTCTTCTCCGATTTTTTGTTTTCATTGTCGTTCAACACTTCGGCCAAACTCCATCCGAAATCTAAAGGTGGCCATTCAAAACCCGGGCAAGCCGCGTCGCGATCGTAACTGAGCGTCGTATCTCATCAGCTATTAGAAGCGCGTTTATTCTGTAATGTTATAATGACATGTTAACTTCATCAGCCCATTTTTACCACACTGCAGGGGCTCAGGCATATTTGATTATTTATGTCAAGACAGAGCCACGCGAATGCAAGGCCAACAAAAAAGGGGCCATATCTTATACGTGCGTAACTTTATTTTATTTATTTATATTAAGAACCAATAGTTATACACATATTAAAATAATTAGCAGTGAGTGGTTAACAGCCAACGTTTTACAAGTTCCCACTGGTAGGACATGGAAAACCCTTTTTCCTCAAGAACGTGAACGTCACCAAACAAGACGAATGTCGAAAACGATGTGTAATGATAAGTGTAAGTTGTCGAGTGTCAAAATGACGTGCGGATTTCACGTCGAGATCAGTGGGTTAATTTCGCTGGTGCATGTTTATTTTATATCTGGATGGTACCTCGCAATACGAAGTCGAAAAAAATTACGAACAAACTTTTACATATTTGTGTGTGTGACTCAACACACCACAAACACTTGCTACGTCATACTGATCATTTACTAACCGTGTACAAACGCCTGGCCTCTGATTTGAACACTTTGAATTTTAGTCATTTTCAAATATCAGCTAAAATCACGAAAAAGACATAAATCGCGCGTGCGAGCCCCTACAGTAAGGTGGGGGAATCAGTCTGCTACAACAAGCGTGCATGGCAAGACTGTTGGTGAGATGCACTTCTCTGTGCACCCGTCAACCATTTTGAACGGTGTTCAGATATGCGAGCAGACGTCTATACAATCTCTTCATACATAAATTATAACCAAACAGGTAATATTTTAACTACGATATTTTGACACCGACTCCCTATTCAGACGTTATACCTGGTGTTTGGCTGAACATATACCAACCTTATTGTTAGTTATGTGGATAACTAACAAATTAGTACAAAGGTTTTGTTTGTACTGATTTATTGTATAAAATACTTAATAATGTAACAATACAAAGAAATATAATATATTGAAGTTAGAAGCACACTTCTAGTGCTCAGGGTTAATTTGCTTCTGCCGCCGGCGCAGCGGCAGCGGGGATGGCTGCGAATGCCTCCCTCTCCCCGCACCCGCAGTATGGCGTCGTGCGTGCGCCTGTTCACTTATAGAGCGTGTAGAGATTACCGAACTAAACAGTTATAAAAAAAATGATGAACAAAATTAAACTTAAAACATGTTTTTCTCGGTAACCGTTAATTTGCACCGTCTGCTGACTTGAAACTTTTTTTTAGTTCAGTAAGCTGTATATACTCTATAAGTTTGAACTACGTTCAACCGGACACCCGGTATAATAAAATGTTTACATCATATGCCCATGATCAAACTACCTGTATAATACACACGGCAAAGCAACCATAGAGAACCATAGCGGCGCTGCGAAAGGATGCACACGGCACAGCTCAGGCAATAGTATTTGCTTTTGCTCAGGCGAAACCGGCAGCGCTACGCCTTTGCGGTTCACGTATCTGTAACAGGCATCACGTGTAACTTTGTTTACTATGATTTTTTTTGAATTCCTTCACTATTATGATATATTTAGAAAATTCTTTCATATAAAACAGTTTTTTTTTGTCATTGAAAATGACTATCATATCCATTTCACGGGAGACGCATTTTTGGCCATAACTCCGAGGGTATGGGGTCTAGCCAAGATTTTAAGGTTTTAAAAGATTAAGAATTTAGTTGTGCATTGTATGACATCAAAATTTTGGAAATCGGTTAAGTAGTTTTTGAAAAAAATTGGAAAATGTAAAAAAAAATCGGGATTTTTTCGGAATTTTTTTTTACTAAATCCAAAATATCGGGGACCGATATCGAAAATTAAAAAAAAAATTTCTTGGCCATTAACGTAGCTACGATTTGAGACCAAGTTTTTGGAAATCGGTTGGTAATTGTAAGAGAAATTATTTCCGAAAAATGAGATTTTTTGGTCGATCGCTTGTGTTTGTGGATATAAGTTACTATATTTCAGAGGGTATTCGTCGGATCGCTTCAAAGTGTTATAGCAAAGGTTAGAAGGCGTCGGTAGCTACAGTTTGAGACCAAAATTTTGGAAATTGGAAATCGAACAAGAAATTTGACATCACATGTTAGATTTTATGGACGTTCGGGAACTTGTTAACATTACGGTCATCGCCTTTCGGCCTGTATTCGTTCGAATGCTTCATTATCGAGTTCAGAACGTTTAAGGATATCAGAGGCTGCAGTTTAAAATCTAAATGTTTCAAATATGTTGAACTAGCGACCCGCCCCGGCTTCGCACGGGTAGCAGAGAATTTTTTCGTTGATTTATTTCTGAGTTTAAAGAGTTGAAAAGAATAGTACCACGTTTATAAAATAAAATAATCTGTGAAAATCGGGTTTGGGTAGGTTCATTTTCAATGAAACCGATGGTTGCGGGGACTGCAAGATCTGTGGATTTTTTTTAATATAGTCAGCTAGCCTATTACTATTATAATAATTATATTACAACTAGATTGCAAATCTAAAAAGTAATCCTCCAAAAAATAGGAAAATTTTCTTAAGAATTTTTTCTTGTACATAAATAGGTACACAAATTCTTTGGAATCAGTATTTTTACAGATGATTCCCTATAAATGCTGGTTTAAATCTCATACTTACTTTGAAAATATTTATTGGATAAAGTACATCTCTATAGAAATCATTCCGATTCCAAAGGCTTTTGGATTTTTCACCAAAAGTAAAGCTACCACATATTTCAAGTTGCCATCGTCACTCGCTAGATGGAAGCTGTTGAGCATGACCAAGTTAATATTGCACATCTTAATTATTTGTTGATCATTTGCAAAACTTCACTTGTACACACCAGTACCTGAAATAAAAAAGGTTTTTATTGATATGGGATTCGCATCTAAACACATTTTTAAATCAGCTGTCATTCTCGACGTCCACTTAGCCTAGTGGGAAGTGACCCTGCCTACAAAGCTGGAGGTCCCGAGTTCGAATCCCAGGTCGGATCAGTATTTATATGATGAATATTGATACTGGTACCGGGTCTTGGTTGTTATATGTATGTGGTTTCTTCACTAGGTACCCAAAATACAAGCTAATGCTTAGTTTGGGGCCTAAACATTATTGTGGTGTATGCATTATTATTATTCTCTTCTTCATCATCATCATTGTCTCAGCCATAGGAAGTCCACTGCTGAACATAGCCCCCCCCCCCATTGATTTCAAACCAGCGGCCAACATCCAGCCTCCTCTCGCCACCTTTACAAAGTCATCTTTCCACCTTGTAGCTAGACGTCCTGCGCTGCGCTTGCCGTGGCGTGGTCTACACTCCACAACTTTTTGGCTCCTTCGGCCATCGGTTCTGTGTGCTATGTGACCTGCCCACTGCCAATTCAACTTGCCAATCCGCTGGGCTATGTCGGTGATTTTCATTTTATGCTAAGATCAATACTTGTATTAACAACTAAGTCGTTGCAAATAATCTCAATCTTAATGCATACTCATCATTATATGTTGGCGAAAGTGCTCCATGGAAACCTATTTGTTTTAATAACCAATTCCTACATAAGTATAACATGCTTCAACCAAATAAAATGGAGGGGGATTAGGCAACTACTGAGAAGCGGTCTTGATGAGTGGAGCAAATGTGTGACGCTCTGGTACCCTAAGGATGGCCAAAATAAAGATAAGAAGGTGGGTAGACGAGATCCGCCATACCCTGGGGCTATTGCGGATGCGAGTGGTGTTGGATAGATTTCAATGAAAACAATTAGAGGAGGCTTTTGCTAAGAGGCACACAAAATCCTAGACATTATATGAATCTGATATTTCTCTTGATTTTTTAATGACAATTGTGATAGCCATGTCGGTGGCGATTTTTATTTAAGCCATTTCTTATTTAAAAGGTTGTGGTTCGAATCCCAGACAAGGGCATGGATCAATGAGTTTTTCTTACTTAGGTACATAACTATCACCGACTCCGTGTCTCGGAGATCACGTTAACCCGTTGATCCCGGTTGCCATCATTAGAACACAGTAGTTAAAATTCACCAACCTGCACTGCAGCAGCGTGGTGGATTAAGCTCCAAGCACCTCACCTTCAGGGGAGGTTTAAGCCCCTGCAGTTGAGCATAATGGGCTGATATGGACATTTTTAAGAAACTCTAATTTCTGAAATAAAGGCTTTTTTATTTTATTATTATAATGATAAGGGTTCTAATGTGCAAAACATTCACCTCTTTCTTGTCAACCTCAGCATACCTATCGTAGACATCTTCATAATGGCTCGCCGAGCATATGATCAGGTCTGTCAATATCGCCAAGTCGTAGGCGACGCAGGTGACGCGCGTGGCACGGGTTACGTACACTGAACGCTTCCGGCCGTCAAAGAAGGATCTAGATCTGAAAAATAATTATGAGCCAGATCTTAGTCTTCAAGAGTGACAGATTTAAGGTGACAATTATGTGAGTAAAAATTTAAAAAATTATACCTGGGACATCCCATACAGCGGCATCTAGTCCCAAATTAAACAAGTATTATGCTTGTGTTATGGGTACAAGACAACTGACATACATACATACTTAAATATTGTTTGTAATATATACATATACTATAAGTATTTCAGACATGGAAAAGATAGACATGTTCATGCAATCAAATATTTGTCCCGAGCGGGAATCGAACCCCTTTCGAGCGACCTTTGGTTCTGCAGTTAGGGTCTCTATCCACTCGGACAGTCGGTCAATCAAGTAAGTAAACTTGAGCGAATAGACAATGCTAACAATGTAGATAAATATGAAGTAAAGGTGTAAATACCCACCTGCCTAATTTAATCCACTATGAGAAAAATGCATACAAACATTGAAAAAACATGCTTAATGACATGTTTTAGAATTGTGCTGTTAAGCCAACGACATGTTTCGACATGCCTGCAGGAGACAAACAAACTAGTTGTTGTTATGCACAGGGGGATCACACAATTTTTATTATTAATGTTTACAAATATGTGTATGAAACTATGGTATGAAATGAAGTTATTCAAATATTTTTATGTAACTAATTCGTGGACAGCGTAGTTGACTGTGCAATTATTATAAACTGTTTACTTATAGTTAGATATATAAGTCTTATTGTACACGTTGTTTGTTGTCCTAAATAAATAAAAATAAAAATAAATAAATAAATAAGGCTTCTAAGAATCTTATAATTACCTACGATAATAATAAAAAATGTAGTTAGTAATTAATGATATAAATTACTATTAAATCACGAAAGTATGTTATTAATTAACGTAATATTATAACGTACATACCTACCTACCTTCAATTTATGACCAACAAAAATATCGTAATTTTTTACACATTGAAATGCAAGACATTTTGATATTTTGACAATTTTTTTATAATATGCCAAATGTAAATTAAAAAAGTAGTCCTTTAAATAAAAGAATAATAAACTTATAAATTAACTGAAATGTTTATAGCAATAATATTATGACACAATCCATTTGTAAACAATACTTGAACTTACAAAGCATATTGACACCAACGTGCACCAACTGAAACAATGCACGATGCACATGCACCGGAAATAGTGCATTAACAATTACAATTACTGATTAACACACTGAATAAATACCTGAATACCAAACGAAATTCATATTTCACGTTCACTACATTTCACTTCAATCGTTGCCAAATTCACGAAACGAAACTTTAAATGAGGCGCGAGTTTTTAAGCGCACCAATCGAAGCACTTTTATTTCAAGCAGAAATGATTAGATCAACCAATGAGAGCGACGAAATCTTGTTAATGAATGACGATTGGGCAAGTTTGCATCAATTACGATTTTTCTCGATGAGTGATTGGTTGGTACGTCGTGCTACCAACTGACTTGTATCTTGACCTCTCTTGACTAGAACAATTACTGAAGTACTAGACGGAATGTAAATTTTACATATGTTTAACTTGTTTTAACATGTAAAATAAAGCTTTTGAAAGAAAAAGATAGCTGATACAATATTATTGCTGCTTAAGATCAGAACGTAGCCCTCAACGTAGCCCCCAAACGATGAAGATAAATAGTGCGTAGCCAACAACGTTATTGATATATTTAAAGTTAAATATTTCTATTGGTTGTAGTACTAAAATATATAAGTACGTTTATTTCTTTAAACTTGTACTTTATTATCGTTTTCAATAAGGATTATGGTACGGTATATTAGTAATAAGTATTATGGGTATAGGGGTTTGACGGATGGGATTGACTTCCTTAGAAAATTGACATCTGTCTGACTCTATGTTAAGTATGTAATTTGAAGTCTATGGTCATTTATCTATTGTGTACCCTAAGTCTATGGTGAGTGATTAGATTGATTGACTGAAGATGATTGAATTTTTGTAAAAGATTGTTTTGTGAAAATGTGTGTCTAAAAATAAAACTAATAGCAAGAAGATGTATTTAAATTATTACCTAATATTCAATTAATCCCCCAACACTCTATTACTATTTGAAAGGGGGGAAGGTTGTCGTATTCTCAGCCGCAGCTCGCCGACCAGTAGATGTTACAACATGATACAAATGAATTTACTAATAAAATAAATTTAATAAACATTATACAAAACTATTTACAGTATTATAGAACACAAGTCTAGACAAGGACTTGCGTACCTGAGTGCGGTAGTGTTTTTACTGGTAACAATTCATGTTGTTGCTAGGTATACGTTTTAAGAACTTGCCTTTCGTTCTTTGATTGGCATAACATGTTTTGACAATTTTGTATTTTGGCCAATCAGAAAACGTTGGTTTCATCCGAGAGTCCAAAGTATTTGGGCCGTACGATGTCACGTGTACTGAGCTGGCAGAAATACCTATTGTTTTTCAATAAAAATAAATGACGGTGAAAAATTATCGGAAAATAATAATAATAACGTATACATGACAACAACCTCAACATCGACTTGCGAGAAATGCTTCAATCAACATAATTATAGATAATATTAACAGATGGTAATTAGAAATAAACACGTGAATTAAACATCGTAAATACAATTCAAACTTCCTTAAAAATAAAAGCTCTACTATAAACACAGACCAGTCAACCTACAGACCACGCTTTAATAAACGTCAATATGAAAACGAAATCGCCAAAAAGTGGCGGAGTGCGGGGAGAAGTCGGCTAGTTTTCATTGGCTCGTTCTAAATTGACAATTTAATGACTTCCGACGTGCTTACAATTACAACTGACGGCTCACTAGTGACGTAGTTATGTAGTGTCACTACTTAGCCTTGGCGAATGCTACTCCCTGTCAAAGCGTGGTCTATAAGGTTGACTTGTCTGTGACTATAAAGCATTATAGATAAAAAAATGTGCTACAAATTAAAAATATAACATTATAATATAAAAAAATATTTAAGATGCTAACATGCAAAGTAAATATAATTCACGTTTTTATGAATAGTGTTAAAGCTAAGTTTATAAATGAAAATATTAGTTTAAACATAGAGTAAATAAATTTGACAGCAACGCTAAGTTGAACAAGTTAAAAAAAAATATGAGAGAAAAAAGGGCGGGCGTAGTTTGTACGATTAGTTACGTAATAGCGTAAATAAATAACTAACTGATAGCACTGAACATTTAAAAAACCGTTGTGCAGCTGTCCGTAGCTGAGACCTGCTTATTTAAAGCATGGAATTGAGCTAAAAAAAGGGCTGGAGACTAAAATTAATTATTCTAACGTGATCTATGTGATCACGTGACCAAGTTTTGAAAAGCACATATTTTTGAAATAAGTAGTCACAGACCTATCGTGTTTGTACTCAAACTTCATGCTTTAGCAAGATCTATGTGATCCCGTAACCAGATTTTGAAAAGCACATATTTTTGAAATTAGTAGTCACAGACCTATCGTGTTTGTACTCAAACTTCATGCTTTAGCAAGATCTATGTGATCCCGTAACCAGATTTTGAAAAGCACATATTTTTGAAATTAGTAGTCACAGACCTATCGTGTTTGTACTCAAACTTCATGCTTTGACAAGTTGTATGTGATCCCATGACCAAATTTTGAAAAGCACATATTTTTGAAATTAGTAGTCACAGACCTATCGTGTTTGTACTCAAACTTCATGCTTTGACAAGATGTATGTGATCCCATGACCAAATTTGAAAAACACATATTTTTGAAATTAGTAGTCACAGACCTATCGTGTTTGTACTCAAACTTCATGCTTTGACAAGATGTATGTGATCCCATGACCAAATTTTGAAAAGCATAAATTTTCGAAATTATTTTTATTTTAATTTTATTTTTATTATCTTAGGAAAACCAACAGCTACACAGTACTTATAGTAAACATTAATAAAAACAGGAAGCCAATTAGAGGTTCTCACAGGTAGTGATGGAATTATAAAATTACCTATTCCTACGCCGCAACAGCAACTATACCCTCGTAGCACATCACATGTCAGCTCACAATAGAATTTTTACTACTTAATTATAAATTACAATTTATACTTAAATTAACAAAATTGTATCATTCCCGTACGTGTAGGAAAGAGACAGTGATCTTTTCAATATATCTGCTTTTAATATAATATTGTACACTAATAATATACGGCCGTGAAACACAGTATGCTTGCCGTACCCCCCCAGCTCCATGCCTCACTGCATGCGTCCGCGCGCCCTCTAAATTTGCATTAGTGTTGGACGTAAGCAGTGGCGTATTCAGGGGGGGCCCGTGGGGGCTGGGCCCCCCCCAAACACAATGACATAAATTCAGTTAAAAACATTCTGCAAGGAGATCTACACTGCAATTAGAAACTTATGCATTTCTATTTAATACTCAATATAATAGTAAATTATTTACACCACCAAAATACATAATACAATTAAATAAGTATAGTACTATTTATTGAATGCTGACCACATTTTACTTAATAAGATCTGTTCAAACATGGCATTTTTAGAGTGACGAATTCCATACAAACGGCGTCAACGGCTGCACCTCATCAAACCTTAACCGAACAGCGTAAAAAATAATATATGGCATTCAGATCAGCAAAAACTAGGTTTACATGTTTTACCATTGGAAATGGTTATCAGATCCTTTTTCTGTGAGACGTAAATTTGGCTATATCTTCGAGGTTAATGGAGGGATTGGGGTCATATGGGTTTCAAAAGTTGCAAATTTATCGGGTATATTCGTTGGAAATTTTGAAAATCGATTGGTAATTTTTTTTAAATTGAAATTATGACTGTAAAAATGGGGATTTTCGGGTGTCGTTTTATACAAAAATATGAATGTTTTCGAAAATATTTGAGTTATCGAAAATTAGCCAAAAATCCATCTGAGGAACTAATTTGTCTAACGAATGGTGAATACGGTTTGAAAATCGGTTGATAATTGCGGCCTGTAGGTGCCAGGTGGGCCCTGAAAATTGACAAATTTCAAAAAACTTGTATGCATGGATATGGGCATGTTATATGTGGAAATGTATAATTGCTGGTTGGTTTAAGTTTTGAGTTGTTTAGTTTTCATGTTACATGATTTCAAAATAAATAAATTAACACTATAGGTACGTGAATTTTTATTTTTTTCTAAAACTTCTCAAGTCATTTTCAATGCCTACGACGGTAGCGGGAACTGCAAAATCTGTAAATTTTTGAATTTCCTAAATACAACGTAAGAAAAAGAAACTTAAATGCGTGCGATTTTTCTCGAAATTGTTTCACCTTTCACAACATTTTCAACATGAAGGTAATTGCATTTTGACATCTCATCAAAATTCATTATTTTTTTTTATTTTTCACAGCATGTGAAAATACAATTAGTTTCATATTGAACATGTAAAAAAAAACAAAAAAAATAGAAATAAAATCTCGCGCATTCAAGTTAATATTATATTATATTATATCAATATCAAAATATTTTAAAAAATTAAAAGGGTATAAACCAATTTTTTGCTGATCTGAGTACCGTATATTTCTTTGCGCTACTCGGTTAAGGTTTAGTGGGGCGCAACTGTTATCACCGTTTGTATGGGAATTTGCCACTACATGGCCACTACACAATCCAAATTGACTTATTAATTCTCAGTAAAATTAAGGAACACATTTTATATCTATGCATTTTCTCTCCATGAATAGGTATTTCACGTTTCCTGCGGGAATGAGAAAACTTTCGTACATATTACGGATTTTTGATTTAATTTTAGGCGTAGGAATTTCTGAGATAAAGGGGGCAATGGAAGATTATCATATATTTTCTTAAATGTCTATTAAACTACGCATTTTAAAATGGTAATAAACATTATGAAATATATATATATATATCTCATAACGAGCACTTTCATTTGATATGAACCATGACATCATCATCATCAGCCCGTGTCTCTCCACTGCAGGATATAGGCCTCTCCCAAGGCTCGCCACCACACACGGTCCTCCGCCTTTCGCATCCAACTACCCCCGGTATGGTGCTTCAGGTCATCTGTCCATCTGGCCGGGGGGCGTCCAGTGCTTCGCTTTCCGGTACGTGGCCTCCATTCGAGAACTCGTCTACCCCATCGGTTATCAGTTCTACGGCAAATGTGACCAGCCTATTGCCACTTCAGCTTGCTGATCGCTTCGGCTATGTCGACAACTTTTGTTCTTTGACGGATTTCAGTGTTTCTGATTTTATCCATCAAAGAAACACCGAGCATAGCCCGCTCCATAGAACGCTGAGCGATCATGACATAAGGACTTGAGAATTGTTTTTAATAGTTTAATAGTATAATTTTCCCCCAAAATGATATTACTTGTTTATCGTTTAGTTTTTTCTGTAAAATATAAATGAAGCTCTATTTTCCGTATTTTTTTTCCAAATTTTATTCACTACATTTTCGGGGTTAAGGGGGATATTGAATTTTCTTTAATTTTGAAACCATGAATATTAAAGTTAAAAATAAAATATGCTTGTACTTTTTATAATAAGCACTTTCATTTGACACATCACTTGAAGCACTTAAAAAGTTTTTTTTTTTTATTTTCTACTTTGCTCTTTAAAATGGAAATATTTCATTTACGCTATACGTTCGTTATTGGGCCACCAAACTCTGTACATGTATCGAATTTCAACTTTTGCATCTAGTAGATTCGGAGAAAGAGGGTGTGACAGACGGACAGACAGACGGACACCAGAATGACCCTATACGGGTTCCTTTTTTCATCTTTGACGTACGAGACCCTAAAAAGGAACTCTCATAGATTCACTTCGTTGTCCATCCGTAAGTCTGTCCAGACCTTTTTTCTCCGGAACGCGTGGAGGTATCAAGTTGACAGTATCAAATACTTAGGTTAATTTATTTAATATATGAGATGTCTTCATGAATTTAAGAAAATTCCCTAGCTTCCTTATTAAGACTGTAGAACGTGGTTTGCATGTATATAGCACTAATATAGGCTTTAAGTTTAATGAAAAATATGGGCCCAAGCTTGAATCCTGGATACGCCACTGGTTAAAAGTTTATATGCAAAAGGAGTGCCAATATAGTTCTACTGGTGTAGGTACAAGTAGTAAGAAAACAGAATCGTACCTACGCGATGAAAGTCCTCACCAAAATGTTTTCTATTACAGTAATTATTATAAAGCCTAAGGGCTAAAATGCGCCAGTTGGGAAGAACTAAATCCCATAAACCGAAAAATGTAAGAAAGGTAGCACTCAGTGCCGTTCTTTCATTGCTTCCATCCACAGATCGAAATTATGAGTGGTCTGAACTAAACAATCCGTCTGGACAGTGACGGTTTAGAACAAATAAAATTGACAATAATATACTCAACAAATATATTACTAAATTTTACAAAAAAAAAAATTCAGAAATGTTTTTTGCTGCGCATTAAATCACATATTATGTCTTATTTTACATCTTTCATAAAAATATCAAGTGTAATGATCCTGCAACAAGCTATCACCAAAAACTTCGGAAAAATTAAGTTTATTTTATAGGAATTCTTTAATGTTTAATTTTATTTTATTATTAATATTTGTTATTATAGCGTTTATAGTGACACATCCTTCATGAAAATTTCAAGAGTAAGTAATGATCCTGCAACAAGCAATCACCAAAAACGTCGGAAAAATTAAGTTTATTTTATGGGAATTCTTTAATTTTTAATTTTATTTTATTATTATTTATTATAGCGATCATAATGATACATCTTTCATAAAAATTTCAAGTGTAAGTAATGATCCTACAACCACCAATCACTAAAAACGTCGGAAAAAATAAGTTTCTTTTGTAGGAATTCTTTAATTATCGAATTTATTTTATTATTATTATTTTTTATTATAGCGCTTATAGTGCTACATCTTTCATAAAAACTTCAAGTGTATGTAATCATCCTACAACCACCAATAACCAAAAACGTCGGAAAAATAACGTTCCTTGTATGGGAACTCCCTTTAATTTTTAACTTTATTTTATTATTATTGTTTTTTACTATAGCGACTATAATGGCACATCTTTCATAAAAACTTTAAGTGTAAGTAATTATCCTACAACCACCAATCACTAAAAACGTCGGAAACATTACGTGCCTTGTATGGGACCCCCTTTAATTTTTAACTTAATTTTTTTATTATTATTTGTTATTATAGTAATCATGTTGACACATCTTTCATGAAAATTTCAAGTGTAAGTAATGATCCTGCAACAAGCAATCACCAAAAACGTAGGAAAAATTAAGTTTATTTTATGGGAATTCTTTAATTTTTAACTTTATTTTATTATTATTATTTTTTTATTATAGCGATCATAGTGATACATCATTCATGAAAATTTGAAGTATAAGTAATATTCATACAACCACTAGTCACCAAAAACGTCTAAAAAAAAGTTTCTTGTATGGGAACTCTCTTTAATTCTTGACATTTACTTTTCTTTTTCCTTAAGTTTTCCGGTTCCTTAGTATCTAATCTAAGGATCTGACCTGAGATGATGTCTCAGCCCCTCTTGGTGGTCTAAAATTGTAAAGCCCTATTTGAGAATCTAATCTGAGATAATATCCACTTAACGCAAAAAACCTCATCAAAATCAATCAAGTTAATTTATGGAAACACGTCTAATTCCGCACACCCTAATCGTTGACAACCACAAAATGTATCAAAGAATCTGAACTGAGAAGATATCTATGTGACCCTATGTAAGCCTATTCCAGAGGGGAATAAGAGAGGAATCAGCATTTTTTTGAATGCGCCTTTGTGGTGACGTTTTTCCACAAAATAATAAATTCACTCTTGTGGCTTATTTCAAGATCGTGTTACATAACTAGGAAATAAAGTTATTTGACTTTGAATTTGACCTTCGAAGAATCTGATTTGTAATGTTATTTATGTTATGCAAAAAAACTTTATTAAAATCAGCTTGGTTTTTTTTATAGAAACACGGCGGATGCGGCACGTCCTGGTGATCGATCTTATCTAAAATGTTTATTATGTTACGCAAAAAACCTAAACCTAGTCTTCAACCGTAAAGCCTATCTAAGAATCTGATATGAGATCATATTTATGTAACGCAAAAAATCTCATCAAAATCAGCCTAGTTGTTTCATGGAAACACGTATAACGCAGCATGATTGTGAAAATGCCCCAGATTATTATATTTATGGCCAATGTAGCATATCTACTAATATAACCGCTTAGCCTAGTGGGCAGTGACCCTGCCTACGAAGCTGGAGGTCCCGGGTTCGAATCCCAGGTCGGGTCAGTATTTATATGATGAATATTAATACTGGCACCGGGTCTTGGTTGTTATATGTATGTGATGTCTTCGCTTGGTACCCAAAATACAAGCTAATGCTTAGTTTGGGACCTAGACGTTGTTTTAATTGTATGTGTTATTATTATTATTATTATAACGAACGTAGTTAACTGTTAAATATTTAACTGGTTAAACTAAATAGAAAAAAAGCAGTTCAAAAGTGTTTGAAAATAACACGTTTCAGTTTAAAATAAAAGTATTTATCGACGTAGTCCCCGTTGAGCTGTATGCACTTAGTCCAACAATCTTCTATAGTTTCAATACATCTTCTAAAAATTTTGATCTCATCTCCGTCCCTAAACCTCTGCCCACCTAAAAATGTTTTTGTCATTGGAAATGACTTTCATTTCGTTGGAGTATAGGGGGTCATTTGGAAGTTTTGTGAGACAGGCAGATTGCACAAAGAGTTTTCGAGATATCGGGATGAACATGGTGTCAAAAGACGCAACTTGGCGAGCTCTACAAGATGACAAAAGAAAATTTGGAAAAAGTTCAAAAACAAAAAAAATATCGCCAAAAAACTAAAAAAAATCGCAATTTCTTCCCTGATATTCATTTTGGGAGCCCGATATCTCGAGAACTAGGTCCGAATAAGAAAAGAATGGCTCGGGGTAATTAGACGGGGAATAGATTGAGACTAAAATTGTTAGAATCAAACAACCGGAAGTAGTGGTTAAGGGTGCCCTTAGTTGAAAGTCGGATATGCGTCAGAGTTACATTTCGTACTAATTCAGTTTGTTCGATCGAAATGTCGTACAGAATGTTATATTTCGAAGTTTTAAGCTTATTCAGATACAGTTGTGTTATTTTTTTCGCGAAAAAAAATTATTTCCAAAAATATTATCCAAAATATGTGTGTTTACTTATTCCGTTAGGTTCATTTCCAATGTCGTCCAGCTCGAACTGCCCTCCATTGCCGAGGGACCGAAACGCGTCGGCCCTCACCCAGCTATGCATGCTCTCAGTAATTTTTAGTTGGGCATCTACCATGCACAAGATGCTAGGGTGCACGGTAGACCACGCAGTGGTGTATTTAGGATCCCGTACCTTTGCGTCTGGACAGGCATATGTTATTTTAAGTATACAGATGCACTGCAATCATTCAAGTTATCTCTATCCCTGGGTTGGAGTGTAAGACATGTGCTTATTTTAATGTATAATATTTTGATTGTAAAAGCGTGGAGCGCTTTTATTTGGATAAACTGTAAGAAATTAACAACAATCACTACCGTCGTTTCTAATAGTATAGTGGTCGATTATGTTGTATTGTTTCTGTAACTTTGCCATATAAATTGAGCTCGGAGCCCCATGTCCTCTGAGAGCAGAACTCAATTTTAAGATGATAACTAGATTTGAAGCAATATATGATTGTTAATACCCTGTATTTCTTTGATAGGTCATGAAAATAGCGCCCCACGCTTTTACAACCAAAATATTATACCTATACATTAAAATAAGCACTTGTCTTACACTCCAACCCAGGGATAGAGATAATTTGAATGATTATAATTTATTTCTTGCTTTTACGTGCACTTATAAAAGCGCGTATTTTTTTTTAGTGTCTTTTAAACCATTATTTTCATCGTCATATTTCGACCAATTTACGCAAGACATCAATAAACTACATACACAAACGTTCCTCTTGAATCACTCCGTCCATTGGGGAAAACCGTATGAATATCCCGTTCGGCAGTTTTTGAGTTTATCGCGTTCAGACAGACAGACAGACTTTACAAACTTTTGCCGCTGTGAAGTTATTTACAGAAAGCGTCGCAGTAGCGTAAAATATAGATGAAGGAGAGGTCGTTATAGTTCGCACTACTCGTTCGCGCGCGGTGTCCCTCTCCCACTTGTACCTGGGCATTGTGTCATTCGCAGGCACCTCAGAGCGGTAAAGATCTGTGCGTATTATTGTAGTCCCGAGTTTACGAGAGATACCAAAAAAATATATTCTACCCAAGAATTTAAGCGATTGTACTAGAGGGAGAATTTTAAAAATGCATTTATTATTAATTCGCTTTTGACTGAACCGAAAATCTCTGGATTTAGAAAATAGCAATGAGATGCAAATGAAATGGCGCAAACGATTTACCGAAAGGCCGAAGTCTAAAATTCATATTTTCATCTTTGAATATACGCCACCACATTTATATATGAAAATCACTAATCTAATATAATACAAATAAAGTAATCTGGTGGTGCAACTACCTGAAAACAGATATGTTTTATTTATTTTACCAATTCACAGTTGCTCCAGTACAAATCACCTACCTGGAATTTGGCGATCAATATTTCACCCACTTCCACGGAAGCTATCGGGCTGAAATTTTAAAAATATGTAACTACGATAACAATAGACTAAAATTATAAACATGACCTGATGGTACAACCAAGATTGTCTCCTCATGAGGGGCACTCTTCAACAGTTAGTAGCACGAACACAAAATTTTGTGTGTAAGTTAGATGGTTCTAATGGTTAAGCATAATTTTCACCATAAACTGATGATGCACCTAGAATAATTTGCTCGTACGAGCGAACTTCTCAGCAGCGGTTAGTAGGCCGGACATTAAACTTTGTATATGAGTTGAATTTGGATTAATTATGATTTTTGCCACGCACTGATGATGTAGCCAGGACTGTATCCACATCACGAGAACACTTTTCAACGATTATTTCACAGATATGTATAATTTAGATGGCAATCGATAATTACGGTATCATCAAACTGATCCGACGATGGAGCTGGAAGATGGATAACAGAACCCTTCGATGGCCTCTCGTAAACCCATTGTGGTGACTACGGTCGGGCTAAGTAAAATAGGAGCACGGCATGTGGAAAACCATGTCACGAGTAATTAACTCCCCAAGCTCTAGATGGGGACGTGCAGAGGAGCTGGACAGCCATGGTTAGCAAACATATCACTAAGGTACCCACCTCTGAGATCTAAACACATACATACGGATAGGTTTAAGTATTCTAATACTAAAAAATCGAAAATAAAAATATTATATTATACCTATTATTTATTATCTATATTAATAAAATTGAAGTGTCTGTCTGTCTGTCTGTTCCGGCTAATCTCCGAAACGGCTGAACCGATTGCAATGAAACTTTGCAAACGTGTAGAGGGCATTACCGCGGGTGACATAGGCTACTTTTTGTTTGTCTGTCTGTCCATCTGTTTGTCTGTTCGCGCTGATCTCAGAAACGGCTTAACCGATTTTAATGAAACTTGGCAAACGTGCAGAGGGTATTATCAAGTGTGACATAGGCTGCTTTTTGTTTGTCTGGCTGACCGTCTGTCTGTCTGTTCGAGCTGATCTCTGAAACGGCTGAACTGATTTCAATGAAACTTGGCAGACGGGCAAAGGGTATTATCGGTGGTGACATAAGCAGTTTTTTGTCTGTCTGTCTGTCTGTCGATCTGTCGATCTGTCTGTCTGTCCATCTGTTTGTGACCACGCCACGTGACCAGATTTTTAAATGCATATATTTTCGACACCATCAATGGTAGACCTATCGTGTTGGTACTCAAACTTGATGTTTTGAATAAAATTGAAGTGTCTGTCTGTCTGTCTGTTCCGGCTAATCTCCGAAACGGCTGAACCGATTGCAATGAAACTTTGCAAACGTGTAGAGGGCATTACCGCGGGTGACATAGGCTACTTTTTGTTTGTCTGTCTGTCCATCTGTTTGTCTGTTCGCGCTGATCTCAGAAACGGCTTAACCGATTTTAATGAAACTTGGCAAACGTGCAGAGGGTATTATCAAGTGTGACATAGGCTGCTTTTTGTTTGTCTGGCTGACCGTCTGTCTGTCTGTTCGAGCTGATCTCTGAAACGGCTGAACCGATTTCAATGAAACTTGGCAGACGGGCAAAGGGTATTATCGGTGGTGACATAAGCAGTTTTATGTCTGTCTGTCGATCTGTCTGTCTGTCCATCTGTTTGTGACCACGTGACCAGATTTTTAAATGCATATATTTTCGACACCATCAATGGTAGACCTATCGTGTTGGTACTCAAACTTGATGTTTTGACGAGGTCTATGTAACCACGTGACCACCTTTTTAAATGCTTATATTTTCGAAACCATCAATCGCAGACCTATCGTGTTGGTACCTACTCAAACTTGATGTTTTGGCGAGATCTATGTGACCACGTGACCATATTTTTAAATGCTTATATTTTCGAAACCATCAATCCCAGACCTATCATGTTGGTACTCAAACTTGATGTTTTGACGAGATCTATGTGTCCATGTGACCACATTTTTAAATGACTATTTTTTCGAAACCATCAATCTCAGACCTATCGTGTTGGTACTCAAACTTGATGTTTTGACGAGATCTATGTGACCACATGACCCAATTTTTTTATCTGCCTGTCTGTCTGTCTGTCCGTCTATTCGAGCTAATCTCCGAAACGGCTAAACCGATTTTAATGAAACTTCAAAGATGTGATTAAAAGATTGTCTGGAGTGACATATCATACTTTTTGATTGTCTGTCTGGCCGTCTTTCTGTCTTTTGAGCTAAACTCTAAAACATTTTAATCAATTTTCATGAAACTTCGCAGACGTGAAAAGACGGGTGAGAGGAGTGATATACGCTACTTTTTGTTAGTATGTTTGTTTGTTCGTTCGTTCGTTTGTCTGTCTGTATGTCTGTCTGTCTATATAGTTCAAGCTGAACTTTTGAAGATTTTAATGCAACTACGCAGACATTAAAAATAGGTTGTCAAGAGTTACATAGGAAACTTTTTGTCCGTGTGGCTGTCAGCCTGTCTTTTAGTTCCGGCTTATCTCCAAAACGACTAAACCATCTCTATGAATCTTCGCAGACATAAAAAGGAGTGACACAAGTTGGTTTTTGTCTGTGTGTTTGTCTGTATGTTTGTTAGGCCTAATTGTCGAAACAGCTGATCCGATTTTACTGAAATTTTGCAAATATAAAGAAGGCGTTGTCAAGAGTGAAAAGCAATTTTTTTATATATACCTACAAATAGAAAATCATAGTGTCTGTTAGTCTATCTGTCTGTTCCAATTAATCTCCAAAACACCTGACTGATTTTAAGACCGACTTGTGGGATAGCTATTCTTCATGCTAAAATGACTAAATAAATTTTTTTGAAATTAAGTATAGAGATTTCTTAGGCAGTTGAGTTTAAGAATGTTCTAGAAAGTGTTACAATTTTCTGGAGCGTCGCGTTCCATTCACTAGCCCAGTACAACTGTGGTCAACGCGAGCGAAGCCCGCGGGCGGAAAGCTAGTATTATACTAAAATTATTTTAAACAACATGGAAACGGTCTTTCTGATAAACAATGTCCAAATTATTTCAGGCATTTAGAAATTATAATAAAAATTATATAATATTAATAATAATATATTACAAAATAATAATATTACAAATTTTCATTTAATTGCTGTAAACAGTGCCAAGGCCACGTTTCTTTGGGGTACCTACCTACAACATGGAAAATGTCTTCCTGAAAAACATTTTCTCAAGAACATCGAGCATTCAAAAATGATGAAAAATTATTAAAGAATATACAATATAGATTTCATTTTAAGTGCTGTAAACGCTAACTCGTCCACGTTTGTTACGTAAAGGACCTCGATTAAGAAAGTCCCTTTACAATGTTTATTGAAAAACATTTACTGTATGTAGTGATGGGCAAGTTCAATTGGAAAAGTAGTAAGTTACACTGTAAATAATTTTGTGTCATTGAAAACACTTTTAGGACAACGTCTCAAATATACAAAAGTGTCAAGAAAAGTAAGGTATGATAATAAGAAAATTGATATTATGAAAATTTATACGAAACCTTTAAGACGAAGTTTATATACACTGCTTCAAATATATATTTGTTTTTTATGGGAAGTAAATATTTTGTGTTGCGTATAATTTTTTTTTTAATATTTCAAAATTCTCATTATATCAGGTAAAAATAAATTATCTTATTCAAATTTCTGATAGAAAAATTAGTAAATCAAATCGGTAAAGACCTTATATTTTTTTTCATACTTTGCAAATTTTAAAGTAGGTTTTTAAACTCTCGAGACAAAAAAATAGTTTTAATGAGTATTTGTGCACTTGTGATGCATTGAACACGAATCGCAGGCATTTTCTTTTATTTTACTTTCTAATGATATTCCTTTTTATAGTTTTTCGTGAGAAAGCAAACATTTGTAATGGACAATTTTCGTACATCAATAATTAATTTTTTTCTATTTAATATCGTCTTTCAAAGTGTGAAAATTTCGCTTTCAGGCGTCTATTCCTACTTCCTACACATAATATTTCTTTAATTCTATTCAATATTTGCGTAAAAAGTTTTAAGTACGTACTTTGAATAAATTTTCATAAGTTAAAGCCGAAGTGCCATGTCATACTTTTCATAGTAATTGTGTGCATTTCAAATTTCTCTGTTCCGACAGAACTTTTTTTTAATTGCTCAAAATCTACGGTTATACCGTTGCGTTGCTTAATCTGCCTTCCCCAGTTAAACTTATCCATAATGGTAGTAAGTATGGTAAATATTTCTCAAAAAATGCGGGTATAAGAATTTGAATCATTTTGAATGTTTCCCGTAATGATCATCCACGTTTGAATAGATATTTTGTTCTTTACATAAAGCTTTCAGTGTTTCTATAGCATTATCAACTTAACGGTCAATAAATGATAATTTTAATAAAACGTATAAGTTTTTAACAAAATCATTATTCTTTTCTATTTATGAAAACAGTATAAAGTTAACAATTAATTCTTATAAAAAATTCTGTTCTTGATTAGTATTTCGATTAATGTCTTCACATATTCTTTAGGCACAACATTAATTTAAAGGTATTTTATGGCGCTAAAAATTCGATTCTCGGTTACGAGTATTATAATAATCAAAAGAAAAATTCAAATTATCTAACAAGCTATAATTATTAAAAGATTTACAAACAACATTCAACACGGCAAACGAAAAATCTACTACAACACCAGAAAATGCTGGCCAGTGTTTATTTACTTCACAAAAAAATTAAAATCATCTACGAACTTGAAAATTGATTGAATATCGTGTACAAATACAAACTGGACAAATACTGGATAGATTCTATTAGTATTTTTGAGGTTTATAACTCCGATATAAAATTATTTTCCACAGAATTGTTTCATTTTTTGAAAGCTGAACTGATGCTACTTCCGGAAGCATAGAAAAACAATTGAACACGTGCTATTAACACATGGAGATATTTTTTCCTTAACACGTAACGACAAAATTGTGTTTTCTATTACAAATTATTTGATTCAGTAATTTTAGTGCGGATTACTTTCAATAAATTCAGTGTGCCTGAATGCAACACTGTTTGAGAGTTCGGGCTAGAAATATTTAATAATTCTTTAGGAACATTTCTAAAATACAATGAAATGAACGCTGGTCTTCACCTCCGCAAAATCCCCGCACGCCAGTCTTCAACCCCGCAAAATTGCGTAAGGTCACTTCGACACTGTAAAGGACATTTATGACTCTATTAAAACCAAACGATGCTGTCAAATTAATTTACTCTATGATTAAAACAATACTGAGATGGGCATACTGGAACCTTTACACTAAACTACCAGAACTTACTGCAACAAAAAATATCTTAAACTTATGGACAAGCTCACGCCTGATTTTTATATCATAAACTTTATTTTAAAGACCGTTAATTTATAATTATGAAATGGCATTCGTTCAGATCCGCTAAACCGCACTGGATCAAGCTCCAAACACCCTCATCCCAAGGAAAAGTCTGAGCCCCTGCGGTAGGGCAAAATTCACTGGAAAACTTGATGATGCCAACAAAGCTACAGCTTATATATTTTATAGACAGTCTGTCTATTCGAGCTAATCTCCGAAACGGCTGATCAGATTTTAATGAAACTTCGCAGATATGAAGAATTTAAAAATTACACTCTACTTTTTTCTGTTTATACGACATCTGTTAAATTTTTGTGTTTTCTTGCATTATTTTTTGTTTCAAAATTTTTGCGTGAAAAAGTGTTAATTTGATTTTGAATCATATTATCTGTTATACGCAAAGCTTTTTGTTTGTCACGATTAAAGTCCATTCCTTCTTTATCCTCCTCGAGTTGTAAAGTTTGTGATAAATTGCTATTGTAAAGCATTTTTATGGGAACATAATTATTACAAAATATTACATATATAAATCAAAAATAAAAATATAAATCTAATAGATATTCTGTATAATAAATATAATACAATTAGCTAAAAATAACCAATGCCTGTCGAACCCGGCGCAAAGGTCTCCATAACGCTCGTGGTATTACCGCGTTGGATCGCTATGGCGAGCCTCTGAGCCAGAAACGACACAAAGCAGTCACATCCCTCTATCTAAGTCGGCGACCAATGTTCTTAATCAAATTTTTGGTCTCGAAACTCGAAGAGCCTGTTGTCTCTACAGTAAAGTGAAAGAAGATGTGGGATTGTTTCAAGATTGTGTATTTGTTGTATTACACCTTGTTTCCACCAAGTATAATACACTATATACTTGTATATAGAACAGTACAGTACAGTATAAATATGACAGTATAATACAGTGTATTACACTTGGTGGAAACGAGGTGTTAAGACGGGCTGCGGACTCGTAGTTGAGTTGTTAAATCGATTTTTGCCTACCCTAAACTATTTTTTTCCTTGGCGCCATATACTCGTGTGAAATATTTGTGAAATAATAATAATAACGTATACAACACAATAACATCTAGCCCCCAAACTAAGCATTAGCTTGTGTTTTGGGTTCCAAGCGAAAACACCACATACATATAACAACCAATACCCGGTACCAGTATCAATATTCATCATATAAATACTGACCCGACCTGGGATTCGAACCCGGGACCTCCAGCTTCGTAGGCAGTGTCGCTACCCACTAGGCTAAGCTGTCGTCGAATCGAAGTGGATTGTTACGTGTTAAGGTTCGAAGAATTGAAGAGAAAGACCTGCTGGCTCTTTTGAAGACTTTATTCATTAACACTAGGTCCAACACAAAGCACTAAGTCCAAACACTAAGCACTAGATCCAAACACTAAGCACTCACGATGTATTAGGTCGTAGCCAAGTCGTAGGTTTCACTGGTATCACTCTTGATCACTAGTTTTCACTTCGAAGTCGCCTCGAAAGTAGCCCAAAAACTGAACTGGACTCGCTCGTCTTCCTGCGGCTATTTATATAAGTCGTAACGAGCCTCGAAAGCATTCTAGAAATCACTCTACTCGCACGAACGCAATCGACCGGACTAATTCCATTCCAGACCATTCTTTCCTCTAACGCCATCTAGTATTGAGTAGGGGTTTCGTGTTTGTTTGTTGTAAACCCTTCTACAAAGTGGTTTTACTAGTTGACGCTAGATGGCGGTCGTTACTCTGTCTGCTTGAAACAGAATATTAATAGAATTACATGACAAAATGTATAACTCGTGACTATGTGTTAGTTGTTTTTTTTTTCATCATTTTAGCACAAGGAACGTTTGTTTCTATAACAAAGACACATTGTCTTCAAAACTTTATTTAAGAAATATAATTTTTAACTGGTAGTCGTACTTCTCAGAGACTTCTCTAAATTCTTCAAAGCCGAAGTGATACTGCAGCCCAGATCTTCCAAAACACTTGACAGATATGCTGAAACAAGAAAGAGAATAAATCAGTTCGAAATTCCACAACTGCAAGTAAAATTATAGTTTAAAAAATAAAAAAAACGTGTACACTTGCCACAAAAAAAAAACCAGCTATAAAAGGCTTGAAATAATACAGGTTTATTGTAAGGGTTCGCGGACAACCTTTGTAGGGAGCTGGTTGTAAAGAGCGATTTCAAATGCAGCCACTACATTACAGGTTTGGTTTCCCTCCAAATACTAGTACTTGCCCTTGAAGTCAGTCTCTTATTGTGAAGTCTCAAGGTGACGGTTATGGGATGAATCTATGACGGATAGTTCGCTTTTTGTAAATAATAACTAGTAATAACTATTCTGAAATTTGTTCGGGCCCTTTTCATCTGGCCGTTCAGAGCCCTTCCTGAAAATCGAGCACCCTCTGAGGGCAAAACCGTTATGTCGTGCATAAAATGCAAAAATAAATCTCAAAAAAACCGGCCAAGTGCAAGTAGGACTCGCACACGAACCGTTTCATACCGTACAATATAAAATAAAGGTATTATAGACTTGACTACTTAATATGAATTTCAATTTAATACCTCTACGCGTTCAAGAGGAAAAGGATAGTAAGATTAAAATTATTAAAAATATTTTTATTATAAAATATAAATAAAAATTTTTCCTTTATCTGTGCTATAAGACGTTGCTTCGTACCAAATTTCAAGATTCTGAGTTTACTGGAAGTACCCTGTAGCTTTTAATTCGCTTGCGAGTATAGAAAATTTGCAGCATAAACGGCTGTTGCCTTTGATTCATCATCAGCCCATGTTACCCCACTGCAGGGGCTTAGGCCTCCCCCAGGGTAAGGAGGGGGTTTGGAGCTTAAATCCACCACACTACTCCACTGCGGGTTGGAGATTGTAACGACCGCCATCTATTGACAGCGTCCGGGACCGACTGCTTAACGTGCTCTCCGAGGCACGGAGTCAGTGATAGTTAATGTACTTAAGTCAGAAAAACTCATTGGTACACGCCCGGATTCGAACCATGGCCCTATGGCTTTATTAATTTGAGACAGGTTCGTTGCGCTCTGGGCTGTCACGACTTGCCTTCCTTTGATTGCGTTGGCTTAAAGGTTTGATTTTTTCACAGCTCCAAGGGACAGTAGACTTGAGTATTTGATATAAATTTCACCTTGATACCTCCAAACTTTCCTGAGAAAAAGGGTCTTCATATTGACAGACGTACAACAAAGTGATCCTATAAAGGTTCCGTTTTTTATTCCTTTTGAAGTATGGGACGGATTAAAAATGTAGTCACAGCATCGACCGAGGGGGCAGAATCTGTGAAGTGAAAATTGTTAAGCGCGCGGTATCGAAAAAATTGATTCCACGTTTGGTAGGTGCTACAAACGGCGATCTACCCATAGAGATAATAGAATAAAGTAGAAAAGTGTAACGGTTTTGAAATGGAAAGTAACAAGATAAAAGGTTTTAAGACTGATCTTCAGGGTTCAGGTTCGATTCTATTTTAATTTACGTTCTAAACACTTTAATACTCACTATATTTCTAAAGCCGCGGCTGCTTGCGGGTCCCCAAATGTGGAAGCCATTGTAGCGACTTTGGTTTAAAAGTAACTAAACAAATATCTCAGGGTATTCGTGGGTTCTTGAGCTCATACCTAAGTCGCTAACATCCAACTTAAATTCCGGAAGTAACCTTCAGATGAGTCAATAAAAATACAGCTATACAGAAAGAAATAATATAATGAAAACCTCAATTACAAAAGTTATGAAATACGTATAATTTTATTTTAAAAACGATTATTATTTGTTGACTCAAGTTTTAGTATTTTAACATTAAATTTATCAAATCAAATTAGACTCTTAGTTCAAGTATAGTTTTAAAGTATACCAGACAAATTATATTATCAATTCAAAACAAATGAGTCTCAAAAGCTTTCAAGAGATAAGCTTATAGAAATACGAAATTAGTAAATTAAAACGGTATTCTAAATTATAACTATAACAGTAAATGCTTACAAGTTACCCCAATGACGTCGTTGGTACCAACATTTATTTAGGTATAATCAGGCCTTTTCCTTCTGGTTTGTTAGTTATATATATTTCCAGTTTCCAGATATATAGTGTTCGGTTCCTTGCAAGTGGCTGTTAACGGTACATAGACACCGTGTCTAAGTGGCTGAAGGGCGTCCTGATTCCCAGGTTACAATCAGGGCTGTATAACACACGACGGCAGTTGGCGGCGAATATGGTACTGTTTTGTACCGATACATAACAAGCACCGGCGAGGGTCTAGGCTATTCTTGGAATGCCTAGGCAAATCACTTTAACACAAAACTGACTTTGCACTAGATTGCACACTTTATTTTTACATAGTAAGCTAGTATACAAGATATATAGGCACGGTCCAGGGTGCTTTTCAAATACTAAATTTAATTAATTCTGTGACGGCGACCGTACCTCACGGTGCCGACGGCCGAGTGTGTCGCGTCCTCGCTGCCCCCACTCCTCGGAACATTGCACCTGCATTCGATCCGGAATCGCGCCTTATATGGTCGCGTACGCCTCGGCCAATCACGAGGTAGAATCCTAACGGTACACCTGATCGATCACGAATTGCGCCTTATATGGTCATGTTTTCCACTTCAAAATAAACCCGACAAATATGAGCCTTAAAGGCGGGTACGTAATAACTACAATTGCTTACGTAGATATTATTATTACCCAATGTTAGTGGGATTAAAAAGGATCGCTGGCTAGCAAAACACACACTAAGATATAATTTATACGTTGGCTCGCGAGTCTAGCTCGGTTGTACGCAATTTTGAATCTAATATACTAGTTGACTAAGGTTAATACCAGTTGCTCTCCAGATTTATGTGTTAGTAAAAATTCGTTAAAACTTGTCCGATCAAGTGCGACCCGTGTTTTTATTATTTATTTTTAGCATATAAGAATTCGAAAGTGTATGGTATTTTAATGTTGTTATTAAAATACCACTACAAAAGCCAGTTCGAAATACGGACATCAACAGAAAGAGACAGAGAATAAGTACACCTCAGATTACATACAATTATACTAACTATATCTCTCTTTATTTTGAGCATCTGCAGTTAATAGATCTTGGTTGATAGCTGTGCCCGTTGTGACTGTCAAATGGGTGTACTAAGCACTGTGGCTTAAAAGTAAAATAAGGATACAACTAGGTTACAACCATCTTTTTTTCTCCCATACTCAACGGTTACTTAAGTGGCTTTATGGAACTCGCCTACTCTAATTATGTTATGTTTATGCATCTACCAAAGGCTAGCTTTTTTTATTTTCCTTTGTGTGCCCTGGATACAAGTAAAAGCATAGTACTCATAACAATTTTTTTATACTCACTGATATCTGTGAGACAACGTTTCGTTCCGAGCTCGTCAAGATTTCTTACGTTTAGTATTTTCTCGGCGTACATGTCGCACGTCTGTGTACAGACCTGTAAAAAAACAATATTTTCTAGTTAACATTACATTAGGTGCGTTCATAGCTAAATTTTGTATGCAGCGAAAACTTGACAGCATAAAGTTGACTATCAAAGTTGAGTGTGAATTTTTTATTGATTTATTGAATATTATTTGACATCTTATGTGACGATGCTCCTTTATATTCAATGATTCAGTTTTGGTGTTCTGAATCCAACTAAAGCTGTAAAGATGAAGATCGCTCTGGGAGACCTCTGAGCACAGATAGCAAAGAACGTGAAAAAAATTAAATTATCAGTAAGTAATTAGTTGGCCAGTGGTCGGAATTCGACCATACAAAATTTTTTGACACCACCAATAATAATTAGGCGAGAGTAAGTCAATTCAAACTGCATCAAATGACATACTATTATACTCATATGATTGACAGTATTTGTAACACATATTACATATAGAATTTAGCTTTCTGCACTCCTTCTCCATACAAACTTTAACTATGCCAAATCTCAAAAAAATCAAAATCAAAAAGTTTTTATTCAGTATTAGATGTTTACACACACTTATTGAAAGTCAAAATGAATTGATTAGGTGATTAGGTACCGGTTCCAAAACTAGAAGGAGAAGAACCGGCAAGAAACTCCTCCCTGTTTATTTTATTTAAGTATATGTTTTTCTTAGTTTTTTTTTTTAATATGCTTACAACTATTACAATGATGTCCATGCGTACTTATCATTTAAATACTTGTTAATACAATAGTAAGCTTTTTTCACGAGTTGGACTTTAACTTGCTTTGTAAATTGATTTGAATTTAAGTTCAACATCTCTTTAGGAATTTCATTATAAAAACGAATACAATTTCCCATGAAAGAATTATTAACCTTTGAGAGTCTGAACCTGGGAATCGTTAACATATGCTTATGTCTTGTATATAAGTTGTGACTATCACCCACCCTAGAGAAAGCATTTAAGTTTTTATGTACATAAATTATATTTTCATAAATGTACTGACAAGGGACTGTCAAAATGTTGCTTTCTCTAAAGTGAGCCTTCACACTATCTCTAGACTTTAATTTATAAACAGCTCACACTCCTCCGTATACGCAATATGCTTTAAAAGGGGTTGTCGCCGACGGACCATAGCGAGTGCAAAAACAGTGAAGTGATAATGCAACTGTGAATATAAGTTTTATAAGTTTTATCGATCACGTATATAAGACGTTGACTATGTATATAAGCGATGTTGTTGTACATAATGGATTTCAAATAAAGATTAACGTAACGGTTTTTTATTTCCCCCCGCGCCACTGGCGTCTGCAAAGAGAGGAGAGATGGGCGCTCTCCTCACACTATGCAAATTCCCGCCGCGATGCGGTCCGCTGCGCTACGGTGCCAAAAAAGGCATAAATACGGTGACGAGGCACCGTAGCATTCAGTTGCGCTCCGTTAGCCGTAGCGATAGGTCGCTTATTAGCTCCCGTTCGTTCGACTCACGCGTTCGTGATTTTTTACAGCCTATACTGTATTTTCCTTCCAGTGCATTTAAGAGTATATTATACCGTCGCCGCGATTATTATATACTCTCTAGGGTCGGTATCGTTGCCCTATTAGCCCTGCACTCGCTGCAGAGGCAACGGTATTGTTATTACCAGTGATTTAGTGTTAGTGCCGCCTAGTTCCAGTTAAATCGCCGCCTTAGGTCTTGCAGCGATTTCGCTGACCGCTTCAGGTCGCTGGTTCTTCAAACCAGCGATCCGGTAGCCGCCAAATAGACACCGGCCCATCGTGTCGGTACCTCGTTCGCCCCCCGCCGCCCCCGCGGCCCATAGCTAGAAACTTAGGTAGCTACTCGCTTCACGGGTGACTAAGCCGCTATTGTTATATTGTTATCGAGCCGATTCTATTGTTTTCTCAGTTACGAACACCTGCATAGTCACAAGTAAGTGTTTCTTACTATCTTATTTAAAAATATTTTGCATTTGTATTTCATTCACCTGATTCATTAACTAATTTTATTTAAATAAAATTAAACTACACATTTCCTGAATTTTTAAATTTCATTTAATTTGTATTACTAATATTACTTCTATATATCTTTAACATTATTTTCTCTATGTAATTTTTTCATAGTAGTCAACATGAATAACCGCAACCGCCTGCCCGATCGGGCAGGCGGTTTCACGAAACCATTAACCCAATCCGCCTTACCTACACCGGACCAATTATTCAAAATTTTTTTAACAACCATCCAAAACCTCTATCCCTCCATGACACCCGAGCATGCCTTATCAATGCTCGACGCCGTTGAACGCCCGTCTTTTCCGACCAATTCGGTCGTTTCAGCTAACGGTGGCAAACGCCGCCGTCTAGACACCCCCCTCCCTTCCGCCTCCGCCGAGACTAACTCGGCGGACGGTACTCTTAAAGGATCGGACGATGAGTCCGACTTTCAGCTAGTGACAAAAAGAGGTCATCGTGGCGGGAAAAACAATCGCCGCACCCCACCTACTAATAACTCGTGCGACATGGAAGTCGCCACCCTCAACTCAAACATTAATTTAAAAAATAATTTTTCTCCCCTCTCTCCTGCCCCTCTTACCGAAGAAACGGTTGCTGCCCACGAGCTAGCAACCTCTAGGCCCAAAATAATACCAACTTCCCGAGTAGTCGAACCCGCTAGGCGAAAAATGCCACCCCCTATCATTCTTCGCGATAAAGCGAAATGGACCACCGTGTCCGCTGAATGTGGCAAACGTCACATAAACTTCACGAGCGCGTCAAATACCGCGCTCGGCATTAAAATATGCACTCCTACCATAGAAGACTTCCGCTCACTTAACTCACTGTTAAGAGCCGAAAATCTAGCCTACCACACTTATGCGCTCGAAGAGGAGCGTAAACTTAAAATCGTTCTTCGAGGTGTCCCGGTCGAATTGCCGACTGAGGACATAAAAGCCGACCTAATCGCCCAAGGCTACCCCATCCATGCCGTCCACCGCATGTCACTGCGGGACGGCACCCCACTAGGTTTAATCACATTACTTCTGGAAAAATCTGATATGTCCCTAAATATACTAAAATCCACAATTAAAGTCTGTGGCCTCTCCGGCATTCGCACTGAAGCTCCTCACCGGAAAGGTATTCCTGGCCAATGTCATAGGTGTCAAACATATGGCCACGCTTCAGCAAACTGTTTTGCTAACCCCCGCTGTGTCAAGTGCCTCATTCCGCACTTGACTGCCCAATGCCCACTTTCCAAAGAATCAGACGATACTCCCGCCTGCGTTCTCTGTAACAAAAAAGGCCACACGGCCAACTACAGGGGCTGTCCACGAGCCCCTCAACCCAAACCCTCTTTCAATAAATACAATAATAGGAGTTACGCTCCCCCACCCGCTACCAACGAAATCAACTTCCCCTCCCTGCGCCCGCGAGGCGTGTTTCTTCCCCGCCCCGCCGCTCCCGCTTACAACGCGTGGTTTAGGCCACAGCCGCCACAGGCTGCCCCGCGCCCCCTTATGGAGTCCGCCCGCCGCACGGCTTCCAATAATAACCGCATAGAACGCGTGCAAACTATTAACAATAATAATAATAACAATAAAAATAAAAACGATGATTCATCACTCGGAGCCGATCTACAGGCTATCTCGTCGATCCTTCGAGTAGTGAACGCTCGCGAAATCGCGGAATTCGCCGCAGACATTAAAAAAGCGCGCGACGGCACAGAACGTCTGTTAGTTCTCTGCCGCTACCAAACACTAATCAATAAATTAGACCGCATTTAAATGTCGGACGCATCAGCGCGTACCGTAATAGGTAGGATTGGACGCCTTAAACCCAAATCTATTTCAATCCTAAGCTTTAACGCCTACGGATTAATCTCTAGTATTAATGAACTAGATGAGTGCGCTAACGAACACTCACTAGATATAATTTTAATTCAAGAAACCCTCTTAAAGCCATCTAGGCCCAAATCGTGCAAACTGCGCAACTATGTGCAACTACGAACTGACAGACAGGGTTCCCGGGGAGGCGGCACGGCACTGTACTATAAACGAGTACTGCACTGCTGCCCTTTAGTAATCCAAAACCTTTCTAATATCGAGGCCACAGCTTGCAGACTCGCTATGACCGGTCATAATACATTAGTCATAGTCTCTGTTTATTTACCACCAACTAAAGAAATACTTCAAAGTGATTTAGAAATCCTTCTCGCCTTAGGCGACTCCGTAATTCTTTTCGGAGACTTTATTTGCAAAAACTCACTGTGGAATTGCACAGCCACAAATACTAACGGTCGCAAACTTGCTCTACTCTCAGAGCAGTTAGAGTTCGAGATCATAGCTCCCCTTCGCCCCACTCACTACCCCGCCCAAACCAGTCACTCTCCTGACATACTAGATATAGCTATTATGAAAGGAGTTGGGCTAAATCTGACCTCGATCGAGGTACTCCACGACCTCGGCTCAGATCACCTGCCCGTATTACTTAAACTAGGCTCGCTCTCCAACTCCAGTGAGACTGAGACAAAAATAATAACCGATTGGAAAAAGGTGTCGGCTACACTAGCGATAGCAGACACCCCAATCCTAAACACTATTCCTGATGACATCAACTCTGTCGATGACATCAATTTAGCCATAGGTGCTCTCACAAACCACCTCAATACGGTGGTCGCAAACAACTCGCGGAAAGCTCCGACGGGCAACCGCCAGAGTTTGCCGCCTGATGTCCGCGAACTTGTGAGAGCAAAATACTCTGCCCTACGTCGCGCGGCGGCATACCCTACTCCTGAGTATAGGTCCCGTGCACGCGCCCTTCAACGCGCAGTAAAGGCACGTGTACGTGAATTCCGAAATAATAACTGGAGTACGCTTATGGAGGAAATTCATCCCACCCACAAAGCGTACTACCGCATAGCTAAAGCCCTGAAAAGTGACGGACACACGGCCACCCCCCCTCTTAAGAAGGCCGACCACTCCCTAGCGTTCGAAGATAACTATAAGGCTGAATGCTTAGCCGACAGCCTCGAAGAACAATGTTCTCCTAGTTCTGCTCCTTTTAACTTAGAACACGTTTCACGCGTCGAGGAGGAGGTACGTCAACGCACCTCCCTCCCTCCTACTACCGACCTCCCACCTGTCACCGCAGACGAGTTAGGCGGTCACATTCGAAAACTGAAATCTAGAAAGGCGCCGGGCCTTGATGGTATCAGTAATAAGGCTATCAAATGCCTCCCATTCCCTTTAATAACGCTCTTAGCCGCAATCTTCAATGCATGTTTGAACAACTGCCACTTTCCCGACGCCTGGAAAGAAGCCTTAGTCATCGGCATCCGCAAACCAGGCAAACCCGTAGATCTCCCTTCGAGCTACCGCCCCATAAGTCTCCTCAAGGGACTGGGCAAGCTTTACGAAAAAATTTTACACTCGCGCTTAAGCGACCACCTTTTAGGCAAAGGCCTTATAATCAACGAACAATTCGGCTTCCGCCCACACCATTGTTGCCCTCAGCAAGCCCTCCGACTTGTAGAATATATTTCCGAAGGCTTCAAAAGGAAGCACAAAGCGACCGCGGTATTTTTCGACGTCGCCAAAGCTTTTGATAAAGTTTGGCACGCCGGCCTCATCTACAAGTTATACACGCTAGATGTCCCCGACAGACTAATTCTTATTATTCATAGCTATCTCAGTAATAGAAATTTCATGTTCAAACACGAACAATCCCTTTCCTCCAAAAGATTAATTAGAGCCGGTGTTCCACAGGGCTCCACATTATCACCCTTATTATACGCGGCATATACTAATGACATACCGCAACCCACTAACGGCGTCCAACTCTCCCTATTCGCGGATGATACTGCACTCTATTTACGCAGTAATAGCTCAGTTTTTACAATTCCTCGCCTCCAGAGAGCCATTGATGAGCTGACACGATGGTTTCACCTCTGGAGAATCGAGATTAACCCAGAAAAATCAGCAGCAATACACTTTAGGTACAGCAAAACTAGACTAACTAGTGTTGTTCCGTACCAGCTTTCCCATCTTCGAATGGATGACGTGCCCATTCCGTGGCAACACAGTTACAAATATCTAGGCATCACGCTTGATAAACACCTCCATTTCAAAGATCACATCAACCGTGTTTGCAACTTAGCTAAATTTTATAGTTCCCGCCTTAGCGGCATGTTAGGCCCTAAAAGTAAAATGTCTCTACGCAATAAGCGTACTCTTTACACCGTATGTATCAGGCCGGTGATGACTTACGCTTCCCCCGTTTTTGCCCATGCAGCACCAAATCTGTTATACAGACTCCAAATTGTCCAAAATAAATTCTGTCGAAGGGCGACTGGCGCACCCTGGTACGTCAGAAACTCAGTTTTACATCGAGACTTAGAGCTCCCTACAATCTCAAAATACATGAAAGACGCATCAGAGCGCTTTTTCACTAGAGCCACTAATCATAGCAACCCATTGATAGTTTCAGCTGCCGCTTACGAGGCACCTCCTCCTAATCATTTCCTAAGAAGACCACGGAATGCTCTGACAGATCAGCCTGACGACCTCACTCTCGAAGTCGAGCAGCTGACTAAAGCCAATGAGTCCTTCTCGGGCGACTCTCAAGTCGAACCTGAAGTGGGGGCGCTCCCGCGCCCCCCACACCCGCTCCCTACTGACCTCACCTCAAATGAGTGATCAATAAAACACTTTTCACGTTATACTAATAACGTTAATCTCAACCGGGGGCCCGCGCCTCTGGCATTATTTCGCCTCGAGTAACCCTTAGGGGTCACTCGACAACTTCGCGCCGGCGACACCCTAGTGTGCCGTCTGGCCGCTTCGATGAAGTCGTACCGTCAAATCATCCAACTTTGGACTCTAAGGACAACATTGGCCGAAGCAATAAAATTAATGATAAAATTGGTAGCATTGAAACGGTAAGAGATTGTAATTTCGTTTAAACAACAGTAGAAAATAGATTATATTTTTAGCAACACCGATTGACAGTTCATTTGTTTACTTCATTCAAAAGTCAGTTAGCCATTGTTAAATTAGAAGCTCACAAGTGTGGACCAATTTCTGTGTGTGATTATTTTACGAAAACAGGATAATCATGAAGCCTGGGTAAGTAATATCTGACTTATTTATAGAATGATGTCGGGCGTACGTTTTGATAGGCATTGTAACTAGCCATTTGTTTATTTAAGTGAGAAAATTTGGGCAACCAATGTTACAAATAATTTGCCGAATTTCGAGTTGTAAACATTGGCCGCTCCAAATATGCGCAAGGGCTGCCTACACCAATCAATTAATAATGGGTTTCAAGATTTTTATCGTATTATATATCGTAAATTGCAAAATAAACATAAATATTGCAATAATTAACTAGGTATATATAATTTATTGCTGCTGCAGTCAATTAGTAAAAAAAGTTCAATATCTATTCCTATAATAGCCATTTGCTAGGTACCCTTTTTCTATAATAGTTCAATTAGAAATGAAATAAATACTGTTTAAGGTTTCTACTAGAAATTCTAAACTTTCCTACTTAATCTATACTTTCGTATCGTGAAGTAGTCATAAGTCTTTAATTGTCCAATAGGTACCTACTTAATTACGGTACAAATTATTAGATACCCAGGTAATGATAATTACTTATATGGATACAATGTTATTGTGATTATTTTCAGAAATAAAGGAAAGGCGAAACCGAGAAGAAAAGAAAGAAAAAGGAGGAGGCGCCTCGGCGCCCGGCAGTATAAAAACTACAGTCCCGAAATGATGGCTCTAGCTGAGTTTTTAATAAAAACCCTAAAAGTTCGCTTATTTTATATGTTACCTACTGTTTGTCTGTGAAATTTTAAAATGCTATATAAAAAAAAGGTTCTTTGATTATTTATTGTTCGATTTTATATTTCACCATTAACTGGTGCAGTTGAGTTTAAAAGCCATTTCATTTTAATTTACTTATTTTAAGTTCTAAAAGTTGAATTTATAATTTATAACTTGGTCACAATAATAAAAAAATGCAACGTAAAATTTTGGAAACTATTTTTGTATTTTTGTCAACCCTAGTACCCGAAATCAGCAGTATGTAAGTCAACAAAAATCACTAGGTAACATTGGCCGCTTTGCTATGCTGCTAAAATGGCCACTTATTGTTGCTTATTTTATGAAGATGACATCTTTGGTCTGATTTTCGATATAGCCCTTAAAAATAAGATAATAGGGTTGTTAGTTCAAGAGCAACATACAGTGCCCAATGTTGACAAAAAGTAAAGGAAACATTGGACGGGTTTTCATGTGAATTTTGAGGCACAAAATTATTTACTTTTCAAAGATTTTTTTTACTTGACGGTTTGAAATTCATGTACAGTTTGCTTGCATATCATAAAATCACCTAGTTTTCTTAATTTTTTTTTGGGAGGGCAACCAATTTTCTAGAAAATATGGCCAAAGATGGATGATTTGACGGTAGGAGCTTTCGGGCTAACGACACGCGTCCCTATTCTGCTTCAGGCGGTTGTTTAGTGGGTGCAACTCCCACATACCCCGCGCGCCCGGGCGCGCGGAAGCTCAGCAGTTTTATCCGCCTTCCCGTCGCAAGGGTAAAAAAAAAAAAAACCGTAGCATTTAGTCGACGGAGAGCAGCGGACCAGCACAGAAGACAGAAGAGCAGACAGTAGCGTGGCGTGGTGAAAGAAGCCGGTGCGGTGTAATACTGAGCCAGTTGTTTCATTTCATACAGTCCACTACCGAAGGGGGCCCGCCGGGTGTTCGCATGACCCCGGGGCTCACAGGGGTAAAAAGTTTTCTTTTCATGTATTAATACACATATGATGAATATTGTTACTGGTACCGGGTCTTGGTTGTTATATGTATGTGGTGTCTTCGCTTGGTACCTAAAACACAAGCTAATGCTTAGTTTGAGGCCTACACGTTGTTGCGATGTATACGTTATTATTATTATTACAGATTATCAAATCAAGTGCTTTGATTTTGCGAAGTTGCGAAAATGAAGTTGCGAAAGAATGTGCAGACCACGTGCGAGTTGGAGTTGTTGAGTCCATGCAGAGACACCATAAATATATGGAAATACTTTTGACTGCGAACCGATATGGACGTAGCCTTGAGGATTAAAGGTGCCTTAAGTGAAAGCCTACTTGTTTGAGGGTGTCAACGACGGACCGTATTTCAGACTATAAAACACATAAGTGAAGTGCGAATAACAGTGCGAAACTTTTCGTTCTATCTATAAGTGACCTTTTATGAAATATGCTGTGTTTTTATAGTAAGATTGTAAATATATAAGTCGATGTTATGTACATAGTTAAATTTGAATAAACGATATTTGTTACGGTTTTTTCTTCACCCCCCGCCACTGGTGTCTGCATGAAAGAGAGAGAAAATGGTCGCACTCCCTTTTCGCGACGCGATATTGTCCATAACGATACGGCGCCGCGAAGGGCATAAATATGGTGACGCGGCGCCGTAAAATTTGGTCGACGGGCAGCAGCGGACCAGACAAGAAGAGCAGACAGTGGCGAGGCGCGGTGAAGGGAACCGAAGCGGCGTTGTGCTGAACCGGTGTTTCATTTAATACAGTCCCCTTTCGAAGGGGGTTTGCCGGGTGCTCAAACGACCCCGAGACTCACAGAGGGTTAAGGTCGTTATCGCGCACAGCACCCTATGGAGCAAGTATAAAACTCGAGGAAGTCGAATGACATCTCTCAATCATAACGTTTTATGACAGCTAAATCGTTTTGTTTTACCCGAACATCATACTCGCAGATATCGGGCAATTGTGTTTTCATATAAAATTTGTTTCACGTTGCCTTCCTCCAGAGGCGCTGCGCAAAAACTATTATATCATAGCTTCATGGCTTACTTGAATAAAAATGTTTTGATTTGGAATTCAAATGTTATTACCTCATTAACGAACTGCCACGGTGCTTGTTTCTCGGTCAATTGAGGCTCCAGGTGTCGGGGCAGGGTCATCAGATACTGACCCACCTGCGAACAAAATATACATATTAAACTAACGTACGCCATTATTTATTTATTTAGGGAAAACCATTATTCCATTATTATATTATGGGATTTAAATCCATATTAGCCCATTATACACCACTGCAGGGGCTTAGGCATCTCTTCGGAATGAGGGTGCTTGAAGCTTAATCTACCAAGCTGCTTCAGTGTGAGGTGATAGATTATAACGACTGCCATCTAGTAACGGCAATTGGGACCGACGGCTTAACGTGCTCTATGGGGCACGAGTCAGTGATAGTTATGTACTTAAAAGAACTTTACTATAAAATTACTCTTGTACCCACTTGAGAGAAATCTGAAATTTGGAATAATGATAGAATTCGCTGACGTGCACATATTCCGAAAACCAAAGCCTATAAATATATTTTTACATCAGTTTAGTATATAGAATCTTTATTTTACACAGGAACGCAACATTCACTTATATGGAGTTTTACAATTTTCCATTTTTTGTTAGCAGACAGATAGACGTGGAAATCAATTAAAATTAAAAGTAAACTTTAACGGAGAACATCAAAACACAAAAAAAAAGAAAATTACATAAAACAACAGTAAAATATACACTACAAATATACAAAGTAGGCAGAATTAAATACAGGAAGAGAGGTCCAACGACAAGCGACACCGCGCGCCGTCCGACAGCGCGAGTTGAAGTAGGTATACACCTTCAGCGACACAAGCGAGTGAGGGTTTATATATAGGTTTTATTTCTTCTATCCGGCGAGGTATATTATGAAAAAGCTTTTACCATTGAAAATGGTTATCAGATCCTTTTCTGTGAGACGTAAATTTGGCTATATCTTCGAGAATAACGGAAGGGTTGGGGTTCTAGGGGTTTCAAAAGTTGTAGAATTTATACACCTATATCCGTTGGAATTTTAAAAATCGGTCAGTATATTTTTCTGGAAATGAATAAATGTTTGAAAAAATTGGAGATTTCTGGGTGTCGTTTTTTACAAAAATATGAATATTTTCGAAAATATTTGAGTTATTGAAAATTGGCCAAAAACGCATCTTAGGCACTAAATTGTCTAAAGAATGGTGAAAACATTTTGGAAATCGGTTGATAAATGCGGCCTGTAGGTGGGCCCTGAAAATTGACAAATTTCAAAAAACTTGTATTTATGTAGGTATATGGGCATGGTATATGTAGCAATGTATAATTGATGAGTTGTATCAAACGTCAGTGTCATTTTTCTCTATGGTCATTGTGATACCGCCTGCTAGAAAGAGAACCTGTTGTACACTATAGGTATGTGAGTTTGCATTTTTTCTAAAACTTCTATAGTGGATTGTTACACAAGGGATAAAAAGGACATACGTAGGCATGAAATGGTTTGCCGCACGAGCGTACCGAGGGCGCCAAAGAAAAGCAAGCATAAGCAAGTATTATGGTTGTATTGTGGGGTACTAGACAACTGACATACATACTTCAATATTATTTATAATAAATATATATATATATATATATATATATATACTTTAACACTCAGCCACGGAACAAAATAGTCATGTTCATGCACACAAATATTTGTCCCGGACAGGATCGAACCCGCGACCCTTGGCTTCGCAGCTAGAGTCTCAAACCACTCGCCTAATCGGTCAGTCGTATAATGCTGTGATATCTATAATGTGATGTATTGTATACATATCAAATAGAAAACTTCAAACAATATAACGTTTTACATACAACAGTAATGTACTCCTGTGGAGAGAGCGCGAAGTCTGGCAAGTCAGCCGTGAGTGGATCGTCGGCGTTCCATGCGTTCAAATGAGGGATTTTCTCTGAAAAATAAATATTGATAATTAAAGACGCCATTCGATTAAATAGTGATATTTTTTTGGATGTCAGTGAACAGTTATTATGCCAAACAAATTTATAGTCTCAGATCCCGATCTATCTTGTGAACTCCATATGAGCCTCGGGCACGAAATTGACGTCTTCAACTCTAGAATTCCTGGCAGATTTCAATCAAAGTGGACTGTATAAATGTAAACGCTGGTTAGATGTTCACTACCCTTCTTACTGCCGGTCACCGATTATATTTCACGGCGCTGCGTCCTATTTATATAGCCGAGCGGCGCTGTACGCAACTGCACATGACGAAGCGCTGCCCCCTTCTATGTCGAGGAAGGTGAAGTAACAACCGTTAGCGGTAAATCAATTACATAATGGCGACCTATTTTTGTTCTGGGCACATTCCATTAAATGGGTTTGCTTATCTCATAAAAAAAGAACTGAATTTCTAAATTGTGAGATAAGTACTGAAGATGTAACCCATATACTGGAGCGTGGCCATTGTGAGACAGACAGAACATTAATGACGACCGAATAAGGCGCTGATAGTTCGAATCTGGGATAACTGTAAAGCATCGTGAGTGAGTCTGAACTGCATATATATAATAAAAACTTCTTTGAAAAATTGAATTTAAAAAAAATTAATATTTCAGGGCTGTCCGTAAAATACCTTCCACATTTCATCTGTATAATCCAATAATCTATATTAATAAAATTGGAGTGTCTGTCTGTCTGTCTGTCTGTCTGTCTGTTCCGGCTAATCTCTGAAACGGCTGAACCGATTGCAATTAAACTTTGCAGACGTGCAGAGGGCATTACCGCGGGTGACATAGGCTACTTTTTGTCTGTCTGTCTGTCCATCTGTCTGTCTGTTTGAGCTGATCTCAGAAACAGCTAAACCGATTTCAATGAAACTTGGCAGACGTGCAGAGGGTATTATCAGGAGTGACATAAGCTGCTTTTTGTTTGTCTGTCTGTCCGTCTGTTTGTCTGTTTAAGCTGATCTTCGAAACGGTTGAACCGATTTCAATGAAACTTGGTAGACGTGCAGAGGGCATTATCGGGGGTGACATAAGCTGTTTTTTGTTTGTCTGTCCGTCTGTCTGTCTGTCGCGGCTAATCTGCGAAACGACTAAATCGATTTCAATGAAACTTTGTAGACGTAACTATGTGACCAAGTGACCAAATTTTTAAATGGTTATATTCTCGAAACTGTCAATCGCAGAACTATCGTGTTGGTACTCAAACTTGATGTTTTGACGAGATCTATGTGACCACGTGACCACATTTTTAAATGCTTATATTTTCGAAACCGTCAATCGCAGAACTATCGTGTTGGTAATCAAACTTGATGTTTTGACGAGATCTATGTGACCACGTGACCACATTTTTAAATGCTTATATTTTCGAAACCATCAATCGCAGACCTATCGTGTTGGTACTAAAACTTGATGTTTTGAAGAGATCTATGTGACCACGTGACCACATTTTTAAATGCTTATATTTTCGAAACCGTCAATCGCTGACCTATCGTGTTGGTACTCGAACTTGATGTTTTAACGAGATCTATGTGACCAAGTGACCACATTTTTAAATGCTTATATTTTCGATATCATCAATCGCATACCTATTGTGTTGGTACTCAAACATGATGTTTTGACGAGATCTACGTGACCACGTGACCACATTTTTAAATGCCCATTTTTTTGAAATCATCAATCGCAAACCTATCGTGTTGGTACTCAAACTTGATGTTTTGACGAGATGTATGTGACCACGTGACCACATTTTTAAATGCTTATATTTTCCAAACCATCAATCGCAGACCTATCGTGATGGTACTCAAACTTGATGTTTTGAAGAGATCTATGTGACCACGTGACCACATTTTTAAATGCTTATATTTTCGAAACCGTCAATCGCAGAACTATCGTGTTGGTAATCAAACTTGATGTTTTGACGAGATCTATGTGACCACGTGACCACATTTTTAAATGCTTATATTTTCGAAACCGTCAATCGCTGACCTATCGTGTTGGTACTCGAACTTGATGTTTTAGCGAGATCTATGTGACCACGTGACCACATTTTTAAATGCTTATATTTTCGATATCATCAATCGCAGACCTATCGTGTTGGTACTCAAACATGATGTTTTGACGAGATCTATGTGACCACGTGACCAAATTTTAAATGCCCATTTTTTTGAAATCATCAATCGCAAACCTATCGTGTTAGTACTCAAACTTGATGTTTTGACGAGATCTATGTGACCACGTGACCACATTTTTAAATGCTTATATTTTCCAAACCATCAATAGCAGACCTATCGTGTTTGTACTCAAACTTGATGTTTTGACGAGATCCATGTGACCACGTGACCACATTTTTAAATGCTTATATTTTCGAAACCATCAATCGCAGACCTATCGTGTTGGTACTCAAACATGATGTTTTGACGAGATCTATGTGACCACGTGACCACATTTTTAAATGCTTATATTTTCGAAACCATCAATCGCAGACCTATCGTGTTGGTACTCAAACTTGATGTTTTGAAGAGATCTATGTGACCACGTGACCACATTTTTAAATGCTTATATTTTCGAAACCATCAATCGCAGACCTATCGTGTTGGTACTCAAACTTGATGTTTTGAAGAGCTCTATGTGACCACGTGACCACATTTTTAAATGCTTATATTTTCGAAACCATCAATCGCAGAACTATCGTGTTTGTACTCAAACTTGATGTTTTGACAAGATCTATGTGACCACGTGACCACATTTTTAAATGCTTATATTTTCCAAACCATCAATAGCAGACCTATCGTGTTTGTACTCAAACTTGATGTTTTGACGAGATCCATGTGACCACGTGACCAAATTTTTAAATGCTTATATTTTCGATATCATCAATCGCAGACCTATCGTGTTGGTACTCAAACATGATGTTTTGACGAGATCTATGTGACCACGTGACCACATTTTTAAATGCTTATATTTTCGATATCACCAATCGCAGACCTATCGTGTTGGTACTCAAACATGATGTTTTGACGAGATCTATGTGACCACGTGACCAAATTTTTAAATGCCCATTTTTTTGAAATCATCAATCGCAGACCTATCGTGTTGGTACTCAAACATGATGTTTTGACGAGATCTATGTGACCACGTGACCACATTTTTAAATGCTTATATTTTCGAAACCATCAATCGCAGACCTATCGTGTTGGTACTCAAACTTGATGTTTTGAAGAGATCTATGTGACCACGTGACCACATTTTTAAATGCTTATATTTTCGAAACCATCAATAGCAGACCTATCGTGTTTGTACTCAAACTTGATGTTTTGACGAGATCCATGTGACCACGTGACCAAATTTTTAAATGCTTATATTTTCGATATCATCAATCGCAGACCTATCGTGTTGGTACTCAAACATGATGTTTTGACGAGATCTATGTGACCACGTGACCAAATTTTTAAATGCCCATTTTTTTGAAATCATCAATCGCAAACCTATCGTGTTGGTACTCAAACTTGATGTTTTGACAAGATCTATGTGACCACGTGACCACATTTTTAAATGCTTATATTTTCGAAACCATCAATCGCAGACCTATCGTGTTTGTACTCAAACTTGATGTTTTGACGAGATCTATGTGACCACGTGACCTAATTTTTAAATGCTTATATTTTCGAAACCGTCAATAGCAGACCTATCGTGTTTGTACTCAAACTTGATGTTTTGACGAGATCCATGTGACCACGTGACCAAATTTTTAAATGCTTATATTTTTGATATCATCAATCGCAGACCTATCGTGTTGGTACTCAAACATGATGTTTTGACAAGATCTATGTGACCATGTGACCACATTTTTAAATGCTTATTTTTTCGAAACCGTCAATCGCAGAACTATCGTGTTGGTACTCAAACTTGATGTTTTGACGAGATCTATGTGACCACGTGACCATATTTTTAAATGCTTATATTTTCGAAACAATCAATCGCAGACCTATCGTGTTGGTACTCAAACTTGATGTTTTGAAGAGATCTATGTGACCACGTGACCACATTTTTAAATGCTTATATTTTCGAAACCGTCAATCGCAGACCTATCGTGTTTGTACTCAAACTTGATGTTTTGACGAGATCTATGTGACCACGTGACCACATTTTTAAATGCTTATATTTTCGAAACAATCAATCGCAGACCTATCGTGTTTGTACTCAAACTTGATGTTTTGACGAGATCTATGTGACCACGTGACCTAATTTTTAAATGCTTATATTTTCGAAACCATCAATAGCAGACCTATCGTGTTTGTACTCAAACTTGATGTTTTGACGAGATCCATGTGACCACGTGACCAAATTTTTAAATGCTTATATTTTCGATATCATCAATCGCAGACCTATCGTGTTGGTACTCAAACATGATGTTTTGACGAGATCTATGTGACCATGTGACCACATTTTTAAATGCTTATTTTTTTCGAAACGATCAATCGCAGACCTATCGTGTTGATACTCAAACTTTATGTTTTGACGATATCTATGTGATTACATGACCAAATTTTTTTATCTGTCTGTCTGTCTGTCCGTCTGTTTGTTCGAATTGATCTCCGAAAGGGCTGAATTTATTTCAATGAAACTTTCAAAGATGTGATAAAAAAATTGTCAGAAGCGACATTTAATACTTTTTGTTTGTCTATCTGGCCGTCTCTCTGTCTGTTTAAGCTAAACTCTAAAACATTTAAACAAATTTTAATGAAACTTCGCAGACGTGAAAAGACTGGTGTAAGGAGTGACATACGCAACTTTTTGTTTGTTTGTTTGTCTGTCTGTTTGTTAGGAGTAATCGTTGAAACGGCTGATTCGATTTTATTGAAATTTTGCAAATATAAATAGGGCGTTGTCAGGAGTGAAAAGCAATTTTTTTTACATACATATAAAAAATCGTAGTGTCTGTTAGTCTGTTCCAGTTAATCTCCAAAATGTCTGACTGATTTTGGGACCGACTTGGGGGATATCTATTTTTCATACTAAAATACCTAAATGGATTTTTATGAAATTAGGTATAGAGATTTCTTAGGTAGTTAAGTTTCAGAATGTTCTAGAAAGTGTTACAATGTTCTGGAGCATCACGTTCCTTTAACTGTCTCAGTACAACTGTGGTCAACGCGAGCGAAGCCCGCGGGCGGAAAGCTAGTCTTCAAATAAAATGGCTGTGACAGACAGACAGACTGACAGACACACGATCGAAAATACTCACCGAGCTGTAGTGCGACTGGTTCCAATAATATATTCACTGCTAAACCGCGTAGCGTCCTACACAAACGCGAGATGTCTTCGGCCAAGGCGGCCCAAGGCGCGCCGGTCCCTTTGCGGAGGCCCGTCAGGATGGCTTTGCTTGATTCATCTAAGAGCAGAACTTCTAGAGACGGAAGAGGAGTAAGATCTTCAGATTCTGGTGAAACAAACAAAAGATTTTTCCACTGAATAGAAAATATATTGTGAGAAAACCATGAAAGGTGATACACACTCGAGAGCTAACCTATCAAAGTGTTTGTGGTATTAGGAAAACGAATACAGTCGTTAACGTGACCCATTTAAAAAAAAAAAACATTTCTTTTTAAAGAATATGAAAAAAAAATCAATACGATAACAAAATCTCAAAATAAATACAAATCGGTCAAAAAATAAAAACCTATCGACTACTGAAGTCTTTTCTGTCTCTTTTTAGTAAAACTAGTTTTACATACTGGATGTTCGGCTGAACGTAGTCCAAATTTATAGAGCGTGTTGAGCTTGCTTGCCGAATTAAACATAAAGTTTCAAGTGAGCAGATGGCGCAAACTAACGAGTACCAAGAAAAACATGTTTAAAGTTGAACTACGTCCAGCTGAACATACCGTATATTTTTTATATAACGTGTTGGTTAAACGAAGTCCAAACTTTTAGAGCGTGTAGAGCTTACCAAACTAAATAAAGTTTCAAGTGAACAGATAGCGCAAACTAACAATTACCGAGAAAAACGTGAATTTTAACTTTGTGTATTGTATAGTAAGTTCTACATGCTCTATAAGTTTAGAGTATGTTCCGCCGAACACCTGGTATATTTCAAATGGCCATAACGAGGCGTGATGTCACACCGCAAATTTGCCATCTCCGTCAAGTTGGAAATTCAAAACTTTCACAAGTAACTTTATTATATAAAACATCACCCCTGTTCAAAAACCGACACAAAATGTCGAATTCAATTTTGTATGGCCACAGTTAACGCACGGTTCTTTGCCGCTCTAATTTGCCTGCGAATGACCCAATGTGCAGGTATAGCCGCGCGGGCAGCGAGGGGTAGTAGTGGGAAGCGGACGCAGCGCACGCGAGCGAGTGGCACAAACTATCCGACCATCTTCATCTCCTCCGCTCTCCTATTTTATGTTACTGCGACGTTTTCTGTAAATAACTTTACAGCGGTAAAGATTCGTGCGCTGTACTGTACTAAATGTTTATATTATATATTTTAAAATATTGAATCATTCCCAATAAATATTCTGTTGAACAATTACTTATCATGTTGTATATACCGACTGATCGATTGGCCAAGTGGTTAGAGACCCTAAATGCGGAGCTAAAGGTTGCGGGTTCGATTCCCGCCCGGGACAAATATTTGTGTGCATGAACATGTCCATTATTTCTGTATCTGGGTGTAAAACATATATGTATATATTATGAAAGAATATTTAAGTATGTATATCAGTTGTCTACTACCCCATAAAACAAGCATAATACTTGCTTACTTTGGGACTAGATGGCGCTGCGTGGGATGTCCCAGGTATTACTATTATTATGTAGATAACATAATCAATAAATACCTTGACCTATGCACTTCATCAGTTCATCTCGCAAGTTGGTTAAAATGACCAACAATGCCGCCGCAGATGCACCAAGAGTCAGAGCGGCCGGGAAAGTAGCTGATAGTACGCCTTGTGCATGGCCTTTTGCCGAAGATGCAAGAAACTCGGTTTCTATTTGGCGGCTGGTCGCGGACAGTTGAGAGCATAATGCTGACGTATAAGCCTGTTGAAAAAATTTTGTTGGTGAAAAATTCGGTTTGAAGCACCATAAATGTAATTATTTATTTTCCACCTTTGCACACTAAAGCAATACAAAAAAGACCATGTAAAAAATTTAATGCCCAGAGATTAATATTATATTAAAATATAAGATATGGCAATTAAATTTATATACATATAATCTACTAGCTTCCCGCGCGCGGCTCCGCTTGAACATTCAACACTTGAACTAGATACTTTATTGTCCCTTGTAAACTCAAAACATTTGTTTTTATTTCGTATTTACGTGAGTATAAAAATGGATTGGCGGATATCGACGATGGCGTCGAATCCACCAATCAGAGCCACTTGCGCGCGCAAACAATCCACGCACAGTTAGTTGTTTTATTTAGGCAAAGGTCGTGTCGGTCGCTTCCTGCAACTAAGCTTAGGCACAGAAAGTGACACTTTCTGAGCATATGCATTGTAAAAATATATTTTTTTAATGGTAGCTACACCTACACCTATCGTCAAATAGCCATATTAGGCAGGCTGCGATGCATTTCAAAAATTATCTTATGGTGGAGCGCTGCTTGTCTAGTACGGCTATTTAATAATAGATGGAGCCACCACCACAATCATATTTCTTCGTTTCACTTTATTATTGATTGTTTCAACAGTTTCGAAACGTTTGTACAAAAATCTGAAAATGGGTATGAACATAAAGGTATTTATACTAGCGTAAGAGAGGAACACAGTGTGCGAATGACATCCAGCTCTTTGCGGAAATCCTACATGCGAGAAAGAAATGCAAGAAAATCTGACGTAAAACCTCTTTGAACACATTTAGTCTTCTTTACTCACTTGTCAAAATAAGGTCCAGCTTTATTTTCTATTTTGTGTTATAATCGTTTTGAATTCTACAAAAATTAATTCTTGTGATAAAAATGGTGTAGTGTTCAGTTTTAAATTGCACTGTAACATATGTTAATAATCCAAATAAAGAGACATTTCACCGGTAAGTACTGCCAATAACATATTGTTATCTTAATGCTTATTTTTATAAAAAGCGATCCTAAATTTACTTGGTTATATATGAGTAGTATACGGTAAATACTTTATTTTGTAAATAATTTGTTATTTTAAACAATTATGTGTACGATACAAAAATATTGTGTAAAATTACAATCAAACAATTAAGCATAGGGATTGCACAAAATCTATCGATATGTCGATATTTTCAAATATAAATATTTTGTAAATTTGATATTACCTAATTGCACCTGTTCCACTGGAATGATGTCGTTAACTGTTTTTAAACATATTGTGAGGTTTATTTAGCCTGGCAGCACATTGTAAAAGAAAGTATGACATCTATACATATATACTACATATAGGGTATATATGTAAATACAAGAGTTTTTCAAATGAAAATATAAGATATATACACAATTAATTTTAATCGTTATTTATTTATGATTTAAAGTCTGAAGTTCTATCTGTTCTCTGATTATGAACGTCGTAAATAATTAAACTTTGAATGACAAAACTACTGTATACAATAGTTTAACCTCATTTTCCTCCAAGAAACTGCGGTGTTAAAAAATGCTTCCTGATAATGATGACTATTTCATAATATCCAGGTTTCCTGTAAACACGGTTAGCATAGAACAATGGAAAAAATGTTAAATAGAACAGGTGGGACTCCTCGAAAACATTCTTTGGTTTGCAGTAGACATTTTACGGATAACTGTTTTGTCTATAAAAATCACCGACGACTTTTGAAGAAAGGATCTATACCTACTGAATTTGTGCCGTTAGGGGTTTCTTTTTTTTTCATATGTGCTTACTAAGTATATTAAGTAATATACTAATAATACTTAATATCTAAAGTCAGAGCATTTATGCCAACTGTAATTTTTGTACAGGTCAATCTGAAGGCCAAGCGATCGGTGTCAGCGTACGTTTACCGGGATATATCACCAGGACCTTCAACTTTAGAGCCTAAACCTTTATTTCAGCACTAATATAAAATGGATTTGAAGAATAAGTCCATCACAGTGAAAATATAAATTTTAGGCAAATTATCACTTTGTCTTTTACAAAAACTTGTTCCTTTATATTCAAATAAAACTTAATTACCTATTACATAAAGAAACAAAAGATATTATAGACTAGTCCAAGGCATCCAAGGCATAATTTGTGGTGTAGTGAGACGACGCGACACTCAATCGAGTAGACAATGTGACGTCATGGGCAGTAAGAAGCCACCAGTCAAACCGCACGAAAATACATAATAATAATAATAATAACGTGCACATTACAACGTCGTGGCCCCAAACTAAGCATTAGCTTGTGTTTTGGGTACCAAGCGAAGACACCACATACATATAACAACCAAGACCCGGTACCAGTATCGATATTCATCATATAAATACTGACCCGACCTAGGATTCGAACCCGGGACCTCCAGCTTCGTAGGCAGGGTCGCTACCCACTAGGCTAAGCGGTCGTCAAATTAATAATTATCAATAATTTATTTCTCAGTCATTTATTGACGAATTTAAAAAAACTTTCACTGTTTTATTAGTTTTGGTTTATCTTTCAATTCTATCGTGTTAAATTGTATATTTTGAACATCATGAACTTCTCTATTGTAAATGTTTTTGTTTTGTACATTCTCATTTTTTTTGTTTACAAAGAGTTAAAATTTTGTTGTTATGCGTTGCAACGTGACGTATTGTAATTAAAAATAAAAATCGTTTATTTATATTGTTTTATTTTTTACTTGGCTTGTATTCAACTAAATATTAAAATTTCCATAATGATGTTAACGCTTTCTCTACTTCTGCAAATTTTTTATTATCAACTGTTAACAAAAAAAAAAAATTTATTGGAGTAAAGGAAATGGCATTTGAATTGACTGATTGATGATTTGTCATTTTAAAAAACTAAAAGTTAGGAAAAGTAACTCAAAACAAAAATTATGTAGTATAGCAGATTCAAAATAATAAATAGGATTGCCGATTTCGACTTATGATATCGCGGCAATTTCAACGACACATTATCATGAAAGTACTACGTGCTATCGATAATATAAAAAACACCCATGCACATCACTAAAACTGGCTCAACCACATGTGAATTTTGCACACATACTCATTTCCGTTTCGGTCATGCGATGTTTAGATGTCAGTTGGTCTCCTACGCTAGTATATATATGTCTATGGGTATGAATAACCTTGTATGGACTAGTGGCGTTGTTTTTTTTTTTTAGCGGCGATCATTTTTGACGCCAACTTTACTCATACCCACTTGTGGAAAATAAGGTTTTCCGACAACCGCTTCGAAACCATTGAAATTTCCACAAATTTTATGGTTCTATTTTTATAATCTTAGATGATCATGAAAAAATTAAAATTTCGTTGTATGGTGGCTCTATCTTTTATTCAATAACCGTACTAGACAGACAGCGCCACACGTCAAGCGTCGAATGTTCCGCATGGAACGCTAACGCTAAACGGTTTATGTTTAGTTACTGATAATTTGAAATACAAAATATGTGAAAAATTAAATAAAAATATCTATTTTCATATTTCCATTGTCATACAGTTTTGACTTTTCTTCATGCCCATGCTCTTTTTCACTTTTAAATATTATCTCTATTATTTATTTTAAAACCCGGGAATCTGCTGTATACACTAAAGCCAGCCTATTTTCTGATGTCATTGACGACCGCTTAGCCTAGTGGGTGAGCAACTCTGCCTACAAAGCTGGAAGTCCCGGGTTCGAATCCCAGGTCGGGTCAGTATTTATATGATGAATATTGATACTGGTACCGGGTCTTGGTTGTTATATGTTTATGGTATCTTCACTTGGTAACCAAAACACAAGCTAATGCTTAGTTTGGGGCCTAGACGATGTTGTCATGTATACGTTATTATTATTATTATCATAGGAAGCTGTGATAATTTCTGTACATGTTTCCATCGCTGTTGATATTCATCTATACTTATAAAGAGGAAAGATTTTATTTTTTGGTTATTATGGATAAACTCAAAAACTGCTTAAATAATTTTAAAAATTCTTTCTTCTATAGAAAGCTACATTATCCGCAAGTAACATTGGCTATATTTTATTAAAACTAGCTTTCCGCCCGCGTTCCATTCGCATGAACTACGCTGTTGTACCGGGACCGCTACAATTTTCGCATAGATATAGTGTATAAGCTGAAAAGTGACATAGGCTACTTTTTATCCCTGAAAATGTCCCAGCACAACTGTGTAGTCCACACGAGCGGAGCTGCGAGCGGATAGCTGGTATTTTATTAAAGGGACTATTCAGATCACAAAAAGAAAATCAGACATCTAGATTGTAGTTTTTAAAATAATGTTACAAACTAGAACGTCTGCTTTGTTTTAAGAAGTAGAAAAAGAGACGATAAAGGAACTGCAAGACATTGTCAGAGAGACAAAAGTTGGTAATTTAATATTATTTTATAAAAAAAAACCTCCACGGCCGGTATGAAGAATGGATAGGCAGCATTTCCTGCTAGCTCCCTGGCAATGTTATGAGCACTTCTCAATCACGAGTCGCTTCTGTCAATCACCGACTGGATAGCGCGCGCTCTTTCCAACGTGTCCACCTGAAATTCACATATTTCAATGTGAAGACGTTTTTAAAAAGGCATCCATACTAAAGCCTTGCCAGAATTAGCGATGAAACGCTTTTGTTGTAGTAATAAACGTCTATATATCTTGTGAATCAAAGTCGGTACCGTCAAGTGATGTACATACATTCTGTAAAAAAAGTACCGGGAAAAGGTCAATAAAACATGAAATATTAATTATTCTTCCAAATTTATTGTATCACCTTCAAAGTATGCCTCTTCCGAAATAATACACTTACGCTAACGAATAATCCAATTATCAAAACATTTTTTAAACGCATTTTCCGGAGTCGACTTCAGTTCTCGCCGCGAATTTTCTTTTATGTCTTCTATCGACTGAAAACGGGTGCCTCGAAGTGGTGATTTCAGTTTTGGAAAGAGAAAAATGTCGGTCGGAGCCATATCCGGTGAATATGGAGGTTGTTCGATGGTATTTGTTGAGTTTTTGGTTAAAAATTCGTTCACAATGATGGCTTTGTGCGACGGCGCGTTGTCATCGTGCAAAATCCACGAATTTTCTTTCCACAAATCTGGCCTTTTTCGATGAATTTGCTCTCGGAAACGCCGTATAACACTCACATAATATTCTTTATTTACCGTCTGACCTTCTGGCAAGAATTCCGCGTGCACAACACCGCGATAGTCAAAGAAAACAATCAACATGACCTTTACTTTTGATCGACTTCGGCGTGGTTTTTTCCGTTTCGGTTCAGTTGGAAGGCGCCATTCTGAAGCTTGTTGACTGGTTTGCATGTCAATCTCGTAAACCCATGTCTCATCACCAGTAACAATGCGTTTTATGAATATAGGGTCGAAACTGACTCGTTCTAGCATGCCTTCAGCGACTTTTATGCGATTGCGTTTTTGAAGAAAATTCAAATCTTTTGGGACTAGTCGAGCGGCAACGTGTTTCATGCTCAAGCGGTCGTTTAAAATTATACGTATCGATGAGTGAGACACAGAAAGCTCTGCGGCTATCTCTCTCAAACTTGAATGAGGATTTTCAGTCACCATTTCCTTCACTTTAGCGATTTTAACTTTAGTTGACGACGTTGATGGCCGTCAAATCTTCCACCACATCTCGACCGCTTTTCTATGCACTGTACCACTCATATGCACGTGTTTTTGATAAAGTTGATTCACAGTAAGCCTTCTGCAACATTTTCAACGACTCGGAACACGAAATTCCATTCGCAATGCAAAATTTGAGACAAACTCTTTGTTCAATGTTTTTATCCATTATAAAAATCGCAAAACACACTTGAGATGACCTAACAAAATCGAGCGCTGTACACAAACTAAATGACAGATGGTGCTCGAATTTCGCGCCAATATAGAAAACAGTTGAGCGAACTCACCGACAAAAAAGAATTTTTGAATTGAATTTGGAATTAGAATTAAATGAACAATTCCCGGTACTTTTTTTACAGAGTAGTATTTTGGAAATAGTGTCCTATACCTGCTAGTACACTTACGCTTTCGCACACTTGAGTCATCGAGCGAGGGAAGGGGGTCGAAGAAGGGTCCTGAATAATAATAACTTTGCAACGGAAAGGGTTAGACAAGATATTTGTGAGTCATCATGTAGATAATAATAATAATAATACATGGGATATCTCACACAGCGCCATCTAGTCCCGAAATAAGAAAGTAATTGCTCGTGTTATGGGTTATTAGACAACTGATATAGGTACATACATAAATATTAATTTTTTTATAATATTGTACATATTTTACACCCAGACCCGGACCGAAATGAACATGTTCATGCACACAAATATTTGTCCCGAGCGGGAATCGAACCCGCAACCCTTGGCTCCGCATTTAGGGTCTCTAACCACTCGGCCAATCGGTCGTCATCAAGATATTGAGCTGCTCTAAAATGCAGTTCAAGCAGAAATAAAATTTGTCAAGTGTTTCTCTTAAATTATACCTGGGATCATGAAAAACTTTTTCACATAAAAAATTACAGTAGTGTAGCTATTCATTGTATGTATTACCGCTTAGCCTAGTGGGCAGCGACCCTGCCTGCGAAGCTGGAGGTCCCGGGTTCGAATCCCAAGTCGGGTCAGTATTTATATGATGAATATTAATACTGGCACCGGGTCTTGGTTGTTATAAGTATGTGGTGTCTTCGCTTGGTACCCAAAATACAAGCTAATGCTTAGTTTAGGACCTAGACGTTGTTGTGATTGTGTGTGTTATTATTATTATATTTTTTTAGAATTGTTTTTTTTTGCTTTGGTGTATGCGTAGGGGCTGACTGAAAATCAGTGCTGTGGGCTTGGTCACACACACCTGCAGCAGATGCTGAGTCAGCTACTGTCATGGCTGCGGCGACTCTTTTTTTGTGTCTAATTTTTTGTATTGTGTATTATGTATCTGTGGTTTTGATCAAATTTCTTTCTTTCTTTCTTTCTTCCTTTCTTTGTATTCTATCCACGCCGACGTTATGAATAACTTCAAATCGACCACACTTCGGTGATTCAATCCATGAGCGTAATCCTCGTTGCGATTCCGTCAAACTATCGTCCTCTAGTCCTAAATTAGGCAGGTCGTGTATTATGGGTACTAAACAACTGAAGCACATACTTAGATATTCTTAGTTCGCCAAATCGATCTGTCCGTCTACTATATTGATTAAATTCTACGAATCTATGAAAATATACCAGAAGTATATATGTGCAAGTAATGAAATTATTTTAATCAAAAGTAAATAAACATATTCCTGACTTAGGCTTGTCACAAAGAAAATCGATTGTCTTCCCATTTCAACAGAAATGTTGAAAAGATATACTAAAAAAAAGCAATATAAATATTTTGCTACGAGTGTAATTTTCCACTTTCAGAGGTTGAAACTAAAACGAAAAAAAAAACTCGGTACATACTTGTTCCAATTCATTCGTTTTCAAATACGCCGTCAAAACTTGAGCTTGCAACTCCGTGTATATAGGCAGCGATTCTCTTAGAGGCGCGTATAAAGATCTACCCAGCTCTTTGACAGCAGCTGGCAACACTGTTTCTGTAAAAAATATCTAGGTTATTAAGGTAACTTTGAAATTTTATTACAAACAGATTTGCAGACAAAAAAAAATAGTATTTGGGAGATGACACCTAAAATTTTAATTTTCATAGACTTTCGTGTTACTTTCATTAAATTGTAAAGCAGTAAATTGTAGACGACGATTTTGCACACGACTATTTTTGTATACTTACATATATACTATTTTTTATTTTATTTATTCGAAGTAAACTTACAGCTAAACAATCGAGACTTAAAGTCTTTGAATGTACATCTATAAAGCCAATTAAAAGTTTACGCAAATCACATTTCATAAGATGTGTCTTGTACATATGATTTTTCTGTGATTAGTATTAGGTACCAGTTTGTTAAAAAAAACCTTGAAAAATCTGTTGTTTCGTGCTTACTCAAAAACATTATTTCGAATTTATTTTTTACTTATTTATATTATGTTATCTAAATGAAATTTTATAGATTTACTAGATAAATAGATGATGTATGACTATGTATTAAAAATATATGGAAGATATTCGATATTAATGTATTTATATACATATAATAGTAACTGGCAATAAAAAATTTGTAGTTACAATCTCTGAATGTAATAAATTTATGTAAAAAATAGTCTACTAGTGCAAAAATGTATGTCACTCTAGCCTTCAAATTCACATAGTTTTCATCTCACTCTAATGTACCAAAGACATACGCATTGCTTAGACTAATTAACAATATTAACAATATTTACAACATAAAAATATCGTCCAGGTTGGTCCCATGTGGCATTGATTCCATCACGCTTGCACTGTTTCCGCGCTGCACAGCGATGCTCAGTTGCTGTGCGAAATAGGCACCCGCTCTGGGATCGCCAGCAGTGCTGACCAGACGGGTGGACAAATCCTTTACGAATTTTTTCGTATCATAATAGTTCTTAAAAAATTTGACCTAAAAAATAGTGGTTTTTGGTTTTCAGATCCCGAAATCAGTAGGGAGCCGTAATAACCATGTGCGCGTCAAATCCTTGCCGTACTGTTTATATAGCGATTTTATGTATCGAACACAACTCACCGCCAGAGAAAAAAAATTTCATTTTATGATATAACTAGAAATTGACAATTTGAGATTTTTTCTAGCTAGTGCTATGAGACCTTGCTTCTTATGATTTTAGGTCAAGGAGAAATATTTAAAGTAGTCGTCGTTTATGTGTCGTGATAGCCCGAGCGCAAAGAACGTATTTCAAATTTACAAGGCCATGTGGCCTGGTTCAAATCCGGGCGTGTACCAATGAGTTTTTCCGACTTAAGTACATAACTATCACTGACTCCGTGCCTCGGAGAGCACGTTAAGCAGTCGGTCGCGGTTGCTGTCAATAGACGGCGGTCGTTACAAGCCGCCAACCCGCGTTGGAGCAGCGTGGTGGTTTTAAACTCCAAATTCTCTCACCCTGGGGAGAGGCCTAAACCCCTGAAGTCGAGTATTATGGGCTAATGGAATGGAATGGAAGTACTTTATACAGTTCGATGAGTAAGTTTGCGAGTATAAAGTAATGGGAAGCGAAATAAACGAAGTAGAACACACCGCAGATGTCACTGAACGTCCGACGGAACCCAGTGGCTAACAGTCAAACACCATATAAATATTTGTCATACCTTTCTGTCTGTCCGTATCCAAAAGAATCTTGAAGTTTGATACAAATTCGTCAATATCCGTTCTCACGTCAGTCAATAACTCTATCGCTCCTTGTGGGGTCGCGCAGTGTTTTAAAGCTGCTGAAACAACCTGAAAATATAAAACACATGCAACATTTACATACAAAATTTTATCACGCAAACCGATAGAGATAAAAACTGGTCAAGTGCGAGTCGGACTCGCACACGATGGGTTCCGCAACGCCGTATATTATAATAACACGTTTTTTTGTATACAGACATGTATTTTTTTGTAACTTACTCAAACACACTAGTGCCGAAATCACCGCAATGCAGTCATTCAGTTTCTGAACATGCCCGGACACCAGAACGAAATTCTTATAAGTAAACCCTTTTCAAACCTTTCCTTTCTTTATGATTGATTTTATACTGTTACTCTTCTAAATACAGTTATTTTTTTGACATTACCATAGTGTATTTTCTTAAAAAAAAAAAATTGGCGACCCTAGCCGCGCTGCAAATATTCAGTGCACGCGCACCATACATAGCCAGGTAGACCTAGATAGCCGAAACAATAGGATTCTAACTTTCCTTGAACATAGTTCTACGAAGGCAAGCGTTTGCGCGGCCGCTGCCGGTACAAGAGTTCAAAGTGAAGTCTCAGAATGATAGCGCGCTGAGCTTTAGACATAGTCAAAAGTCATAGACAATACATAAACAAGGCAGGAACAGACGCGATTTCATTCTCTACAGCACTGCTTAACAACGTTTTTTTACATACCTTGCTAGGCGGTGGGTCCAGCGATAGCAACAAGTCCGTATACAACCGTACAAGATCGTTCACAGGAGTTTCCGATTTGAGCACGTTGGTAAGCCAATCCACCTTGAACGGAAATTAAATGACATCAAACCACCTATAACGGTTAAAACGATACAGCCCTGTGACCATAGAGTAAATAAATTTGACAGCAGCGTTTGGTTTTAATAGTCAGAAATGTCACTTCACAGTATCGAAAATAACAAACTCAATTTCGCAGGGATGAAGACTAGTGCGCGGGGATTTTGCGGGGGTGGAGACCGGCGCGCGGGGACCTCGCGAACTGAACTTCGCCATCTTACACCAGCTGGCTAGAGTATGACTGGTTAGACGGCAAACGCAGAAGAGGGCTTCTAGTCAATTCATACTTTTGTCTGTGACAGACTGACAGACGGACAGCGGAGGCTTAGTAATAGGTTTCCCGTTGGTACCTTTTAGGTATGAACCTTAAAGTCATACATAGGTTGTATGAATACTTATATAAATATAGCCGGCCAGCCAGCCGGCTGCCAGCCGTGCCGCCTCCACGCGCCTCCAATAACGGACCGGAGCACCCGACCGCGACATCGCGGCGAAAGTCGACACTAGGGCTCCGGCGGCCGCTGCCATATTGCAAATTAATATTAATCACCCTACACCATCAACATAATAAATTGAACTATCCGGGATAAAAAGCAGCCTATGTCACTCTTCAGCTTATAAACTACGTATAAGCAAAAAATAAAGTGGCCCCGGTACAACTGTGTAATCCACTGCGAGCAGAAGCTAGTAGTAAATATAATAATAATAATAATAAACTTGGGACATCCCACACAGCGCCATTTAATCCCAAAGTAAGCAAGTATTATGCTTGTATTATGGGGTACTAGACAATTGATATACATACTTAAATATTCTTGCTAATATATCCACATATTTTACACCCAGATACCGAACAAATAGACACATTTTCATTCACACAAATATTTGTCCCGGGCGGGAATCGAGCCCGCGACGCTCAGCTCTGCAGTTAGGGTCTCTAACCACACAGCCAATCGGTCAATCAAATAGTATAGTACACATAGCTTCAATTGAAGTAATCTCTAAGGGCTGGAGTACACGACATTGGTTCAACTCAGATCGGTTTCTGCTGCATTTGTACCTAATTTTATTAAAAAGCTAACGTTTTGTACATACAAGTATCAACTAAATTTAAGTTAGATGCTGGTAAGAACTATATAAGGTTGTCAGACTAAGCTCTCTAAATCAAGTAAAACACTGATTGGCCGAAAGGTTAGAAACTCTAACTGCAAAACCAGAACCAGAAGGTCACGAGTTCGGTTCCCGCCCGGGACAAATATTTGTGTGCATGAACTAGTCTATTTGTTCAGTGTCTGGGTGTAAAATATTTATATTTATACATATTATAAGAATATTTATATCAATTATCTAATAACTAATACTTGGCGACTTTGGGACTAGATGGCGCTGTGTGCCGGACCTGGGGTTACTTCGATCGACCAGTCCCAATTTTTTGAACTAAAGTCTGTTAAATTTTATTTCTAAAGATTAGACAATTTTAAGACTAATCTGAAAAAAGTTTTAGATCGGTATTTAGGTAGATATATTGAAAAGTCTTTTAGCGTGACGTCACGACGTTGAACTATAAGTTTAGACATTGCCTATGCATATTTATAAAAACAATAACCCTATTACTATTGACAGTTCTGAGAATGACATTGTTTTTATAAATATGCAACGGCAGTGACTAAACTTACAATTCCACCTGGTGATGTCACGCTATAACAATTTTTAATGTAATATATCTAAGTAAATGCCGATCTACAGATCTATCAGAAGAATAATATTACTGGACGTACCTGCAATTTGCAATACAATTTGAACCAAATGTATAGTTCCAATCAAACTTTATGGCGGATCGGAATACAACGCTATAAGCATGCTTGCGCAGGTTCAGTCATGTGCCCCTCGCTCCACTGCGTCCCTCTACACCTAAAACTGGTTACTGCGACGCGATTTGTGCCTATGTTCACATCCGCTATAAAGGTTGATTGGAACTGTATTTAGTAATGAAGTTTTTTTTACAGTATCTTCGTTATAATTTATGACCATTTCTTATTAAAACTATTTCATTGGATAACTTCAGGCAAAATTTCGCATCCGATGTTAACCGATTCCTATTACTTTTCTGATAAATCTGTAAATTATTTTTTTTTAAATTACTTTCTTAAAATTGTCTATTCTTTCGAATTAAAACATAATAGACTTTAGATAAAAAAATTGTGAACGATCAATTGGGACCGACTGTACATGCTAATAAAATTAGCAACTCACTCGTATTTCTTTGCGTTAGAGCATCTATCAGAGCAGGTCCCAAAGCCACTTCCAATCGGTTATATAATGCTTCCAGTTGAACTTGTTTGCTCTCATAGTCTGGCGCTTCTGACAGTACCTAGCATGAAATTATTCGTAGTTTAATATAGTTAAACATATCCACAACTACAAATAAATGTATGTGCACCCATTGACTTAACATTTAGGCAGATACGTTTTTTGCGATTCAAACAAAGGGACAAAGATGGATGGCAACTTCGTACCTTGGATTGTGAAATTATGAAACCTTTACCAATAGTTAGACGTTTGATTGATTTTGAAAATTCCTAGATGTGGTATTGTACTTAACGGGTTGGTCACTCATACACATGTTTACTGTTCACAAGATTTCAGATGCTTCTGGCGGAAAGGTTGAACTCTCATTACTTGCAAATATATAGGCATTCTAATAGACGGGTAAACAATGTGTTTTATTCAATTTAAAACTCACCTCTAAGCTAGCAGTCATTGCAGCTACCTGAAATTAAAAAAATATATATACATGTTTATTAAAATTGTGTTTGGTAAGCCAGCTAGTATCAGTGACAGCCAGAACAACAAAATGTCCAATCCGATGCCTAGCAGTAGACAGAAAAAGATTACCACTGTTAAAAACTCTCCTGGTAAATAAATCAAAGTATATGTGTACATTATGTGCATCATAAAATTTATTACCTGCTTCGTCAGGTCTTCTAATTTGTCACCGGAAGTTGGCACTCCATTCTCCAAAATTTCTTCCAGCGAAGTGGCCAAATGAGCCCACTTGTCTGCTTCCTTTAACGCTGATGCTGCATTCTGCAGAAGAAATTTAGTCGCATTCGTTATTTTATTATAATAATAATACTTGGGACATCCCCCACAGCGCCATCTAGTCCCAAACTCAGCAAAAATTGTATTATGGGTGCTAGACAACTGATATACATACTTAAATAGTCCTTATTATACATAAATATATAGATATTCAACACCGAGACACGGAACAAATAGACATGTTCATGCACAAAATATTTGTCACGGGCGGGAATCGAACCCGCATATTGGTAGTTAGGGTGTCTAACAACTGACCCACAGTGTGACTCACCCTTGGTACTTAGGGTGTCTAACAACTCGACCAATCGGTCAGTTATTCATGTTACAAGATATTTTTTCTTCTGGTCGGATTAGACACAACTATACTAGTCATTTTGTCGGCTGCGTGTACGATGTCGCGCGCACGCAAGACGTCTTGTTTAGACACGACATCTATTCAACTATGTAAACAGTTTGCGCGTGCACATTCGGTGTGGCTGCGTTAGCGAAAACCGTGAAATATGGTCACAGACAGAGAATAAGACGTTTTGCATGAATACGTACGATAAACCAGACAAAACATTCTTCTTATCTAGTGTCCGCGTCTTATAATGTGCAATAAGGTTTAGTAAGTTGAAGTGGCCCACATTCATTGCAGACCTGATAACTGCTGGTGAAGGAAGGTACCCGAGCGGCGACACGAACGGAACATCGTGTCGTGGGACGCCTCCTCACTAAGTGGGCTGACGACCTAGAGAAGATGGCTGCCGTTGGTTACAGATGCCCCAAGACTGTTGTGGAGATCTAGGAGGAGGCCTATGTACGGACGTCCGGCGGTTGAAATGATCTACTTCTTTGTCTTCCAATATATATATTTGGATTGAGAAAATAGTAGTTGTTCCTCATTTTAAAAATGTATAGTTGAAATGCATATGAGATTTTTCAACATCATAACAAACTAAATTATAAAATTCCTTTTAGACTCATAACTATCAATCTTTTTAGCACATTACAACTTGTTTAGAAGTTAGAAGACAATTGCAGACAAATGTACTTGTACTACAATAATATGACTGTCCGATTGACCGAGTGGTTAGAGACCCTAACTGCGGAACCAAGGGTCGTGGGTTCGATTTCCGTATAAATATTTGTCTAGATGTAAAAAAGTATCTAAATATGTATATCTTATAAATAATATTTAAGTATGTATATCGGTTGTTTACTACCCATAATACAAGCATAATGCTTGTTCACTTTGGGACTAAATGGCATTGTATGGGATGTCCAAGATACATAAAAGTACAAATTGACTAGAAACCCTTTTCTGCGATTATCGTCTAACCACTTATACCATAGCTAGCTGGTGTAAGGTGAGGAATTTTAGTCCGAGTTTCAGTGCGCAAGGTCCCCGCCCGCCGCTCTTCACCCCCGAAAAATCCCCGCGCGCCGGTTTCAACCCCCGAAATTGCGTAACGTCACCTTGTGACTGTGAACTGACATTTATGACTCCATTAAAAGTAAACGTTGCTGTCAAATTAACTTACTCTATGCCCAGATATTATATTGTTATTATTATTGTAGTAATAACCTCAAGTCTGCTTTTCAAAGTATCTATCCTTTGAAGGCTTTCAATTGAATTTCCTGTCTGTTCTTCAACGCTGTGGACTTTTTTTTCCAGCTCGAGTAGTCTTTGTTGCAACAAAAGACCTTCCGTTTGTAAAGAAGCTGCATCTTCCACTACTCGTGGTATCGACGACACTATCTGTAAAAGTAAATTGTGTATTATGCATTAATTATTGTGTCGTGAAAACTTGAGCGCAGCAAACCTGTTTAAAATTTATAAGGTCGCGTGGCCGTGGTTCGAATCCGGGCGTGTATCATTGAGGTTTTTCTGACTTAAGTGATTTACAATAATAACGTATACATAACAACGTCTAGGCCCCAAACTAAGCAATAGCTTGTGTTTTGGGTACCAAGCGAAGACACCACATACATATAACAACCAAGACCCGGTACTAGTATCAATATTCATCATATAAATAGTAACCCGACCTGGGATTTGAACCCGAGACCTCCAGCTTCGTAGGCAGGGTTGCTACCCACTAGGCTAAGCGGTCGTCAAAGTACATAACTATCACTGACTCCATGCCTCGGAGAGCACATTAAGCTGTCGGTCTCGGTTACTGTCAATAGATGGCAGTCATTACAATCCGCCAACCCGCACTGGAGCAGCGTGGTAAATTAAGCTTCCCCCTTCACCCTGGAGGGAGGCCTAAGCCCCTGCAGTGGAGTATACTAGGCTATTGAAATGGAAAAAAACATTGTAGTGGGCTTGGACCAAAATTTTAAGTTGCGCTGATGGCCATTAAAAATAGAAGGAATAAAGTTCTAAAATAACCTCTCAAAATATAATTTTTTGCTATTTATGAATTTGCCCGATTTATGAAAACTCATCTGACGATGAAATTGTCCCTATGACGTCATGTGGGTGGTTGAGCTGATTGCGCTGCTTTCCACAGTACGACACCAAAGCTAAAAATAAAATAAAAATATTGAGGTAAGACCACTTTGTTAAATTAAATTGTAATCCTCATGAATCAACAAAAATATTTAAATGTAAATAGTAAACATCTGTCCAGTTGACGTCACAGGGATATTTTATTAATCAATTTTTGGAAAAAAAATTACAAAGAAAATAACAGACTTATTTATTTTTTTATTTTAAGAGGAAGATATAGGTTGGTTTATATTTTCGGAAAAAAAAATATAAAAACTATGTGTTAAAAAATTTGATCCAAGCTCATTGATGGTACGAAACTATTAGGGTGATGCAGGCAATGTTTTCCTTTCGAAATCCTTTAAAGTACTAGCCGGTTATGTTGCTATTAAGATTGGATGTTTGGTAGTTGAACTGCTCCGTGCGCCACAGTGTGACCATTTTTAGTAGATTTTTACTATTTAGTAGTTTTAAAACTTCAAATGAAATTATAGGCAGCATAATAAGTCTTCAAAAATCAAATACTAATTTCTTATTTTAATTAACATAGTTTTGTAAAATGAATCCCAAAGTTATTTTTAAAATAATTTATTTTATTTATTTCTATCATCTTTTTTAATTCCTAACAATAATGTGTATTCATATTTTTTTGTGATTAGAAAATGGCAACTCGCTATTCGCTCTACCACCATCAAAATAATAATTTCTTTTTTTTTTTCATATTTAAAATGTTTTAATTTTATGATTCTATAAAGGCAACACTGCCAGCTCTGTCGTTAGTGCTCAGATCCGAAACGTCCAAGCTCAATAGCAACATAACTGGAAAACAGTGCAACATATTTCTCAAACAGTGTCTAATACATTATTTTGTAAATACATACCTACCGTGAAACAAAACAAATTGTGAAAGTGATTATTTTTAGTTGAAACTTGCTATAGAAAGAACTGGCCAAATGCGAGTCGGACTCACACACAAAGTTTTCCGCACCACAATATAAAAACACACATTTTTTGTATTAGGACCCATATAATTTTTAACTTTACAATACTATACCATACAATCAGCCCATTAAAGCCCCACTGTAGGGGCTTAGGCCTCCCTTCGGGACGAGAGGGCATGGAGCTTAATTCGCCACGCTGCTCCACTGCGAGTTGATGGATTTTAACGACTACCATCTATTGATGGCAACTGGGACCAATGGCTTAATGTGCTCTCTGACACACAGTCAGTCATAGTTATGTACATAAGTTAGGTAAATCTCATTGGTACATACCCTGGGATTCAAACCACTAACTTTTTTTACAGGATTTTTAACTTTATATTATATTTATTTATTTGTTGTTATAGCGACCATAGTAATAAGTATGGACCCCTAAAAAACTGTACACTAATTCATATCATACCAGTACAAATAGTTTGATCATTTCACTCATTTTCCAAATAGAACTAGTTTTAGACTAATATTGGAGATTGTTAATATATTTTTCATATACGTGAAATAATACTAATTACAATTATGATAGTGTTATATCCATAGGACTCAGATTTATTGTAATATAAAATTAGTAATATATGTTGTTGTGAAGTAATAATTAATTCAATATTATTTAATGATTTTTTTTTAATAAACTCTCAAATTGACAAATATGTATAAAATTTTAATAAATAAACATTTTAGTATTGGGTGTGAGTTTCAGAATGCACAAAAAACCGCATGAAAATACATTCACTGTTGATCACGTCTGAGGTTTTATATTTTTACGCCTAACACACTACATTTTAAAAAATACAAACCTGAGTTGTGGTTTCATCGAGTGAATTAGCCAACTGCCTCATATACAGTTGCAGCCGTGCTACTGTGTTTGCAACGAATACCTGTAATTTGAAAAATAATTAATAATCACATAATTCTACACACATAATTACATTTATTGTTTTTTGATTATTAATTAAAAAAAAAAGATTACATAAAAATTCATACACAACCAAAAAATATAAAACATATCTCAAAAGTAAAGCTATATTTCCTGTCCCATTTAAATATTGCAATATGAAAAAACAAAGAAAAGTAATAATAAAGAATCTACCAATCATATTTTTGAAAACATGACCACAATCACAATTTTTTTTTTTTAAATTTATTTAGAAACAAACAGTCATTTACATCTATGTTCATACAAAAATAACTTAATATAGACCTAGAGTTTCCCATATAATTAATATAAATAACTTAGCCGTGGTCCACCTACTCGACAGAACAACAATTAATAAAGAAACTGACCTTAATATTTATCTCCTTCAGTAAATGCCGACTTAACACATTTTTTAAAGACAGCTAAGGAATTACTAAAAATATCAACATTGCCAAACCTATGATTGTAAACTTCACACGCACATCTAACAAATGAATTTCGGGTACGTCTACTTTTTGATGTATTTATAGAAAATAGATTCATCTTTCGACAACTTCTTTCTCGCTTATGAGGTACTCTAAAAGAAATTCTGGATAAAAGTGCTGGAGCATCAATGTGATTGTTTAAAATCTTGTATAGTAAATTTACATCAACAAAGATGCGTCGATCTGAAAGCAATTCTATCCTGTACCGCTTAGCGCTAGACTGATAATCTGTGTATGTATTTCCACATCTGTAATCTAATTGCTTAACAAATTTTTTCTGAAGATTTTCTAGTCTATCTATGTGAATATTATACTGGGGGCACCAAACAGAACAACTGAACTCTAGACGACTTCGAACATAACTGTTATATAACAATTTATAAGTGGAAGGGTTTTTGAATACCTTCCCAATTCGCAATATGAAACCTAACTGTTTATATGCCATACCAAGAGCTCTATCAATATGCTGCGTAAAGTTCAATTTGGTATCCATTATTATTCCTAAATCTCGAACTTCTGTTACACGATTCAAACTTTTATTACTCAGATTATAGTCAAAGTGCAACGGGTGTCTCTTTCTAGAATATAGAAGAATATAGAATATAGAAGAAGAAGAAGAAGAATATAGAACAATTTTGAATATAATAAACATGTCTAACAATCAGTTTGAACTAAAACTTCTTTTATTGGTAAAAATAAATCTGGGGGCACGGCCGTGCCCCCACCAAGTCGAGCGAAAAAGCGTCACGGCCGTACCATCCTTTTCTCGAAGCAATTCAGACCATTTTCGACCCCCTGTAACTTCGTTGTGGATAAAACTAGAAGACTGAAATTTTCAGTAACCATGCAGGCATATTATATAAGCATATTTTCAAATTTCATTCAATTTGAACCAGTATTTTTAAGAAATTATAACGGGTCAAATTTCTTAATTTTGTCACTCACTGACTCACCGATCATCAAAATTCTAAGGCACTTCTAGCAGACGTAGAAGCTTCAAATTTGGAATATAAGTAGTGTTTGGTGTATGAATCAAGGAAGAACTAAAAAATCTAGAAAAGACCGCAAAGAAAATTAAGCCCATACAGCCAAGTCTTCAGTTAAATTTTTCAATATTGGCTTTATTCGTAACGATGTTTTATTACGGCAGTTATTATTATATTGCGTGCGAAGCTAGTTCCATATAAATATAGGCGCATGGTAGTGTCCCTGCCAAATCGAGCAAAAAATGGGTATTCCCGTCATGAAAACACGTGTATTAAATTATTTGTTAATGCAAAAAACGTACCTACGTGCGTATTCGTACTTATTACGAGTGCGTAAGGTTGTATACATATATACAATAAGTAGAAGGTACCGAAAAGGAAAAAAGTAGAACTGTCTACAAAATACAAAAAGAAATGAGATCCCATCAAAAACAATACTTGTCAAAAAAACCAAGTCTCGCAACCCAGTTGTTCTGCGGTAAAAAGTTGTGAGATCCATGTAATACCAAGTCTTACAAAATTCTTTAATGTTTTATATAAATATATTGAGACTTGGCCATCGCACTAAATAATTGAATTTACATGTGTTTTCAGGCAATTGAATTTACACGTGTTTTCAGGCGATGGCCAAGTCTCAATATATTTATATAAAACATTAAAGAATTTTGTAAGACTTGGTATTACATGGATCTCACAACTTTTTACCGCAGAACAACTGAGTTGCGAGACTTGGTTTTTTGACAAGTATTGTTTTTGATGGGTAAATTATTACACATTACACATCTGATGTCAAAATGGTTACTTCTCATTCTAAACCGGTGTGTGAATGAATAAAGTGATAAAAATGGTGCATACACAACAATAAATTATTGCTTTTTTTCTCACTCTGCTATAATAAGTACATACATCAAATGGGCACAAATAATTGCATTTCAAGAAACAACAAGTAAATCAGTTGTATGTAAATATACAAAAGTTCTTTTTAGTACTTAATAATAATAATAATGTACACATGACAACAACGTCTAGGCCCCAAACTAAGCATTAGCTTGTTTTGGTTATGAAGCGAAGACACCACATACATATAACAACCAAGACCCGGTACCAGTATCAATATTCATCATATAAATACTGACCCGACCTGGGATTCGAACCCAGGACCTTCAGCTTCGTAGGCAGGATCGCTACCTACTAGGCCAAGCGGTCGCCAGTTGATGATTGACAATTTATTATTAATAGTGATATCTATTAATAATAAATTGTACCACACAATCAAATCAAATATTTTATAAAAATATGAGTTGTTTTATTTGCTGACATTTTTTTTCTTGCTTATGATTGGCGATGGTAACGAGTTCAGGACTGTTGTAGTAGCATCACATAAGAATATAAACTTACATGATCACAAAACAATTGTTTTCTTTTTGTGCCTAGAGCTGTTAAAAGAGGTTTTGTATATTTTGTAACATTCTAATTTTAAAAACTGATTGATTGTAATATTATGTTTTTTCTTATGTGATTTGTCGAGAATTGATGTTTAAGTGAAAAATATATGTCAAAAGAAAATTTCCATTTTTCATTTTATAAGAGGTTTTAAAATATACTATCGGTAGCGGCAACATCTGGCGACCGTGACAGGACGAACCAGCTCACCCTTAGAAGTCTTAACACATACTACCCGTAATTTACCATCTCTACCTGGGATAAGCTCAATAACTCTAGCTAATGGCCAATGTAAACGTTTGAACGCCGCCTCTCGATTACATAGCAATGGAGGATGATTTTCTTTCCACGGAAGTGTTACCTCATACCTTCCCGTCTCGTCAATAGTCGTAGTTTCTTTGAAGTATTGTTTCACACATTCTAATGCATCATCTTTTGTGGCATGGTATGTTTACTTTGTACAAATGAAAAGTGAAATAATACTCATAAATACACAGATTTCATACATCTCCAAGATATGATTATTCATATTCAATTATGTGTAGCCTGAATGCTTCGATATTACAATAGGTACCTATCAAATAACCTATACATAAAGTGTGGAATAAGTAACTAATTTTATACCTCTTTATCTTCATTGCCGCCAGCACTCCAAGCGCTGTTTATCCATATTTTGGGATCAAAATCGTCTTTAATGAATGTTTGCAAATTCTACAAAAGTGGAAACAATTAGAACAAATATATCAACATAAATAGAATATATTTTGTGTTGTACATACATACCATTATTGCAATTATCTTTTAAAAGTGCATAGCAGATGCAATTTAAACGGATAGAACTCAGAAAAGTATCAGAAACCTATTTTTGAATTGAACTTAGTCAGAATCAGAACAAGTACTCTGTGATCAGACAGAACCACAGAATATATTATATAGAGTAGTTGACAGAACCACCACCATCCCCATGGCTCTCTTAAGTAGGCGGGCAAAACATGGTTTTTTTTTTTACTTATTCGTTTGTTCGTCGTTTGTTCTTGATTGTTCGATCAAATTCATTGTTTGTTCGTTCTTCATTTTTTTATAAATAATATTTAAAAATTCTTACTTAAGTTGGCACCCGAAAGAATTTTTTTTAATTTTTTTTTCTAATTAGTTTATCCGTCGTTTATTCGTGATTGTTCAATCAAATTCATTGTTTGTTCGTTTTTCAATTTTTCATAAACAATATTTAAAAATTCTATCTTAGGTAATTGACGTTCCATTTTTAATATTTTTTTTCCTTGTCTAATTCGTTTGTTCTTGATTGTTCGATCAAATTCATTATTTGCTCGTTTTTAAATATTTTATACAATAGGTACTTAAAAATTTTAGACAATATTTAAAAACTTCAAAATTTTCGCAATCAATTGTGAACCATAAAAACGATAACCAAAGTGGCTGAATTTGATACAGAATAAAGAACTAGTTGCACGTTATTGAATAACATAAAAACTGACCCAATATTCGGTTGCATTATTCGGTAATCGTCGTTCAAGGATGCTTAGTTGTAACCTAAAAAATAATAATACGATAAGCTAAGTGGCTGGATTAGATACAGAATTAAGTACCTACTTGTTCCATGTCAATGGATGACATACAAACTGACCAAATGTTCGGTTGTATTATCCAGTAATCGTCGTTCAAGGTTATAAAAAGTATCTTTAAACGAGGATTATTGAATAATTTAACCGAATATTTGGTCAGCTTTTAAGTTTTTCATTTCGAGAATCAAGGGTTGGGAATGTTACAGAATTATATAGAAAACGATGTTCCACGACCTTGAAAAAAAATCACACAGCTAGCCAATGAATGTTACTTGTCCTTGAAACATTCGAATTTAAGATAATGTTTATGGATAACTGTAAAAAAAATCAGAAAGTTACTAAAAACGTGTAAATCGCACTCCCGTATTGTAATAACTGAGTCGTAAATATCAAGAAGTATTCAATCGGCCACGCGCCTTCAATAGGCCACGCGACCCTTAACATGTACTTTATTCTATATCAAAATCCGCCACTTAGCTTATCGAAATTGTTTTCACGTTATAAAAAGTATGTTTGAACGAGGATTGCTGAATAAACGCAACCGAATATTTGGTTAGTTTTTATATCATTCATTAACGTGCAACTAGTACTTAATTCTATATCAAATTCAGCCACTTTATACCGATTTTTTTTTAACGTTATAAAAAGCATGTTTGAACGAGGAATACTGAATAACGCAATCAAATATTTGGTCAGTTTTTATGTCATTCATTAACGTGCAACTAGTACTTGATTCTGTATCAAATTCAACCACTAAGCTAACCGTATTATTATTTTTTAGGTTACAACTAAGCATCCTTGAACGACGATTACTGGATAATACAACCGAGCATTTGGTCAGTTTGTATGTCATCCATTAACATGCAACAAGTACTTAATTCTGTATCTAATCCAGCCACTTAGTTTATCGTATTATTTTTTAGGTTACAACTAAGCATTCTTGAACGACGATTACCGAATAATGCAACCGAATATTGGGTCAGTTTTTATGTTATTCATTAACGTGCAACTAGTTCTTAATTCTATATAAAATTCAGCCACTTTGGTAATCGTTTTTATGGTTCACAATTGAGTGCGAAAATTTTGAAGTTTTTAAATATTATCTAAAAATTTTAAGTACCTATTGTATAAAATATTTACAAACGAGCAAATAATGAATTTGATCGAACAATCAAAAACAAACGAATTAGAAAAGCAAAAAAAAAAATTAAAAATGGAACGTCAATTACCTAAGATAGAATTTTTAAATATTGTTTATGAAAAATTTAAAACGAACAAACAATGAATTTGATCGAACAATCACGAACAAACGACGGACGAACGAATTAGAAAAAAAAATATTAAAAAACAATTCTTTCGGGTGCCAACTTAAGTAAGAATTTTTAAATATTATTTATAAAAAATTGAAGAACGAACAAACAATGAATTCGATCGAACAATCAAGAACAAACGACGAACAAACGAATAAGAAAAAAAAATGAAATAAAAACATTTGACCGCCAACTTAAGAGAGCCCTTTCAATCCACCTTCTAAAGCCTGGCATACACTATCTTGCGTAAGTCGCCTGTACATTTGAGGAAAGTAGATTATTGAATTTTAGTTGTTACACTACAAACTGGAAGCGAGCTTCCGCTGTGTCCGTGGCCGCGTCCACTTCCATTACAATCAAAACACAGATGGAAGTCTACCTCAAAATAAATCATATGAGCCCAAACACGTCAGATCAGCTCTAGGTCACCATAATATTTTATTTTCTATATATAGGTATAACTACACCTATGTGCCAAGTTTGAATAAAATCTGTTAACTAGAAGTAGGTGAAATTCAAATAAACGAGATTCGTCATCTAATTTTAGTTTTCAAACGTTAAATATTTTCTTTAAAGTTAAATGGAACTATCGCGACATATATCTTATTTGACAATTAATTTAGATTTTCTTTAATATTCTATTATTTGATAATTGACTCTTCAATCGATATTAGAATGTTCCCTCAGTAGAAATGTGTATATTACGCAGAGTAGAAAAAGTACAGCAGAAACAGGATAGAATACACACCCCAGCCTCCTTGTCTTGCACTCTAAGTAAGTACGCCTCGTGTGCACCGCTTGATGCGTCTCTCTGTAGTGCTCTGTAGAACGTCTGAAGTTGGGCGCATTACTTCACATGCGCTTCTTTTTCAGCCCACTCTGTGAGACCGTAACTGCGAATCAAAGATCGCGGGTTCGATTCCCACCTGAGACAAATGTTTGTATGCATGAACATTGTTGAATAAATGCTTAATTTTACGTAGATCCAGTAAAAGGAAGTCCCCCCGACTTACGGTATTTCTGTAGATCACTTCACTTCACCCCCTTTCTCGTTTATTTTATGTTTTTAACGAATTTTGTTACTGTTTCATTTTATTTCGTGTGCGCACACCACTCGTTTCGTCTTACATATATTTGGTTTGCCGACACGACCACAGAGGGCGCAGATTATTTGGTGGGAATTTCAAAATGAATGAAATAGGAATCGGATCTCTGTTTCCCCCATATGTTTCCCCCAACCGAAATCAACAAGATTTCTGCTTAGACATATAAATTGAATAAATAAAATAACTTTTCATTTTCAAGAACAAAAGTTAGTGGACTGTATCTTAAACAAAAAAAGAATAGTACTAAATTACACAGTAAATCTATTTTAATTGAAATAATTAAAGTAATAAATAAGTAAAAATCAACGGATCTCCTGCTTTCGCACGAACTTCTAACGACATTGGAAATCAACCTAACGGAATAAAGTAACGGAACACATATTTTGGATGATATTTTTCAAAATAAATTTTTTTCACAAAAAAAATAACACAACTGATATCTGAATAAGTTTAAAACTTCGAAATATAACATTCTGTACGACATTTCGGTCGAACAAACCGAATTAGTACGAAATGTAACAGCGACGCATATCCGACTTCCAACTAAGGGCACCCTTAACCACTACTTCCGGTTGTCCGATTCTACCAATTTTAGTTTCAATCGATCCTCCGTCTAATTACCCCACACCATTTTTTTATTATTTTCTTATTCGGACCTAGTAAAATATTGCGATTTTTTTCGTTTTTTGCCGATAATTTTTTTGTTTTTGAATTTTTTTAAAATTGTTTTATACCATCTTGTAGAGCTCGCCGAGCTGCGTCTTTCGACACTACGTTAATCCCGATATCTTGAAAACTCTTTGTGCAATCTGCCTGTCTCACAAAACTCCCAAATGATCCCCTATACTCCAACGAAATCAAAGTCATTTCCAATGACAAAATTAGTTTTCATTATAGTCTTGTATCATTTCCACCAAACATAGGCACACTAAAAATGTCCGGTGTCAACATTCCGTGGCAACATAACTATAAATATTTAGGTATTACGCTTGACAAGCATCTGCACTTTCGCAATCATGTCAAGCGTGTCTGTATGCAGATTCGGCCCTCATTAAAAAAAATCGTCTTGTATACGTAGTGGAAAAATTTTAGACACTGGACGGTGAAGACTTAAATTTTTCGTACGCAATGTTACGACACGCACGCACTCTGCCATCAGAGCCGGGGTGCACGCGCTCCACACGGCCCAGTCTCCACTGTTGAGTGGGAGCATTTTCCGAATGCACAAGCACCACGTCCTCCACATATACATTACGCGACTCCGTAAACCACTTGTGACGCTGCTGGAGTGTATGTAAATAATCTCGCTTCCTTCTATGCCAGAAGTGTTAAGTTGCTTGTAGTATAAAGTGCCGCCTAGACAAACGATACATGGGCTCCTCTGTTAAATAGTACTCCGGAGCAGAAAATAATTCGCGACCTATTAACAAATGTCCCGGAGTGAGAATGTCGACATCGTTCGGGTACATTATAGATGAATGTATTAAAAATTCCCATAAAAGAAACGTAATTTTTCGGACGTTTTAGGTGACTGGTGGTTGTAAGATCATCACTTACAACCTCCAATTAGATATATTATTGTATTTGACAATATTCAAAATAATAAAACATGAACAAAGTTAAAAATTAAAAGGGGTTCCCATACAAGGAACGTAATTTTTCCGACGTTTTTGGTGATTGGTGGTTGTAAGATCGTTACTTACACTTAAAATTTTCATGAAAAATGTATCACTATGATCGCTATAAAAATAAATAATAATAATAAAATGAAGTTACAAATTAAAAAGGGTTCCCATACAAGGAACGTAATTTTTCCGACGTTCTTGGTGATTGGTGGTTGTAGGATCTTTACTTACACTTGAAATTTCCATGAAATATGTATTACTATGATCGCTACAATAATAAATTATAATAATAAAATAATGTTAAAAATTAAAGAATTCCCATAGAAGAAACATAATTTTTCCGACGTTTTTGGTGATTAGTGATTGTAAGATCGTTACTTACACTTAAAATTTTCATGAAAAATGTATCACTATGATCGCTATAAAAATAAATAATAATAATAAAATGAAGTTACAAATTAAAAAGGGTTCCCATACAAGGAACGTAATTTTTCCGACGTTCTTGGTGATTGGTGGTTGTAGGATCTTTACTTACACTTGAAATTTCCATGAAATATGTATTACTATGATCGCTACAATAATAAATTATAATAATAAAATAATGTTAAAAATTAAAGAATTCCCATAGAAGAAACATAATTTTTCCGACGTTTTTGGTGATTGGTGATTGTAAGATCGTTACTTACACTTGAAATTTTCATGAAAGATGTATCACTATGATCGCTATAATAATAAATAATAATAATACAATAAAGTTAAAAATTAAAGGATTCCCATAGAAAAAACATAATTTTTCCGACGTTTTTGGTGATTGGTAGCTGCAAGATCTTTACTTACACTTGAAATTTTAATGAAAAAAGAACTATTATGATCGCTATAATAGAAAATAATAATAATAAAATAAAGTTAAAAATTAAAGAATTCCCATAGAAAAAACATAATTTTTCCGACGTTTTTGGTGATTGGTAGCTGCAAGATCTTTACTTACACTTGAAATTTTCATGAAATATGTATTTTTATGATCGCTACAATAATAAATTATAATAATAAAATAATGTTAAAAATTAAAGAATTCCCATAGAAGAAACATAATTTTTCCGACGTTTTTGGTGATTGGTGATTGTAAGATCGTTACTTACACTTGAAATTTTCATGAAAGATGTATCACTATGATCGCTATAATAATAAATAATAATAATACAATAAAGTTAAAAATTAAAGGATTCCCATAGAAAAAACATAATTTTTCCGACGTTTTTGGTGATTGGTAGCTGCAAGATCTTTACTTACACTTGAAATTTTAATGAAAAAAGAACTATTATGATCGCTATAATAGAAAATAATAATAATAAAATAAAGTTAAAAATTAAAGAATTCCCATAGAAAAAACATAATTTTTCCGACGTTTTTGGTGATTGGTAGCTGCAAGATCTTTACTTACACTTGAAATTTTCATGAAATATGTATTTTTATGATCGCTACAATAATAAATAATAATAATAAAATAATGTTAAAAATTAAAGAATTCCAATAGAAGAAATATAATTTTTCCGACGTTTTTGGTGATTGGTAGCTGCAAGATCTTTACTTACACTTGAAATTTTCATGAAATATGTATTTTTATGATCGCTACAATAATAAATAATAATAATAATATAATGATAAAAATTAAAGAATTCCCATAGAAGAAATCAATTTTTTCCGACGTTTTTGGTGATTGGTAACCACCAAGTAAATAAGTAAGTAAGTAAGTAAGTAAGTAAGATCGTTACTTACACTTGAAATTTTCCTGAAAAATGTATCACTAAGATCGCTATAATAACAAATTATAATAATAAAATAAAGGTAAAAATTAAAGGGGGTTCCCATACAAGGAACGTAATATTTCCGACGTTTTTGGTGATTGGTGGCTGTAAGATTGTTACTTACACTTGAAATTTTTATGAAATATGTATTACTAAAATCGCTATAATAATAAATAATAATAATAAAATAAAGTTAAAAATTAAAGAATTCATATAGAAAAAACATAATTTTTCCGAAGTTTTTGGTGATTGGTAGCTGCAAGAATCTTTACTTACACTTGAAATTTTCATGAAAAATGTATCACTAAGATCGCTATAATAATAAATAATAATAATAAAATAAAGTTAAAAATTAAAGAATTCCCATAGAAGAAACATAATTTTTCCGACGTTTTTGGTGATTGGTGATTGTAAGATCGTTACTTACACTTGAAATTTTTATAAAAGATGTATCACTATGATCGCTATAATAATAAATATTAATAATAAAATAATGTTAAAAATTAAAGAATTCCCATAGAAGAAACATAATTTTTCCGACGTTTTTGGTGATTGGTGATTGTAAGATCGTTACTTACACTTGAAATTTTCATGAAAAATGAACCATTATGATCGCTATAATAGAAAATAATAATAGGAAAATAAAGTTAAACATTAAAGAATTCCCATAGAAAAAACATAATTTTTCCGACGTTTTTGGTGATTGGTAGCTGCAAGATCTATACTTACACTTAAAATTTTCATGAAATATGTATTACTATGATCGCTACAATAATAAATTATAATAATAAAATAATGTTAAAAATTAAAGAATTCCCAGAGAAGAAACATAATTTTTCCGACGTTTTTGGTGATTGGTGATTGTAAGATCGTTACTTACACTTGAAATTTTCATGAAAGATGTATCACTACGATCGCTATAATAATAATTAATAATAATACAATAAAGTTAAAAATTAAAGGATTCCCATAGAAAAAACATAATTTTTCCGACGTTTTTGGTGATTGGTAGCTGCACGATCTTTACTTACACTTGAAATTTTCATGAAAGATGTATCACTATGATCGCTATAATAATAATTAATAATAATACAATAAAGTTAATAATTAAAGAATTCCCATAGAAAAACATAATTTTTCCGACGTTTTTGGTGATTGGTAGCTGCAAGATCTTTACTTACACTTGAAATTTTCATGAAATATGTATTTTTATGATCGCTACAATAATAAATGATAATAATAAAATAATGTTAAAAATTAAAGAATTCCCATAGAAGAAACATAATTTTTCCGACGATTTTGGTGATTGGTAGCTGCAAGATCTTTACTTACACTTGAAATTTTCATGAAATATGTATTTTTATGATCGCTACAATAATAAATAATAATAATAAAAGAATTCCCATAGAAGAAACCTAATTTTTTGACGTTTTTGGTGATTGGTGGTTGTAAGATCGTTACTTACACTTGAAATTTTCATGAAAGATGTATCACTACGATCGCTATAATAATAATTAATAATAATACAATAAAGTTAATAATTAAAGAATTCCCATAGAAAAAACATAATTTTTCCGACGTTTTTGGTGATTGGTAGCTGCACGATCTTTACTTACACTTGAAATTTTCATGAAAGATGTATCACTATGATCGCTATAATAATAATTAATAATAATACAATAAAGTTAATAATTAAAGAATTCCCATAGAAAAAACATAATTTTTCCGACGTTTTTGGTGATTGGTAGCTGCAAGATCTTTACTTACACTTGAAATTTTCATGAAATATGTATTTTTATGATCGCTACAATAATAAATGATAATAATAAAATAATGTTAAAAATTAAAGAATTCCCATAGAAGAAACATAATTTTTCCGACGATTTTGGTGATTGGTAGCTGCAAGATCTTTACTTACACTTGAAATTTTCATGAAATATGTATTTTTATGATCGCTACAATAATAAATAATAATAATAAAAGAATTCCCATAGAAGAAACCTAATTTTTTTGACGTTTTTGGTGATTGGTGGTTGTAAGATCGTTACTTACACTTGAAATTTTCTTGAATAATGTATCACTAAGATCGCTACAATAACAAATTATAATAATAAAATAAAGTTAAAAATTAAAGGGGGTTCCCATACAAGGAACGTAATTTTTCCGACGTTAAATGATTGGTAGCTGCAAGATCTTTACTTACACTTGAAATTTTCATGAAAGATGTATCACTATGATCGCTATAATAATAATTAATAATAATACAATAAAGTTAAAAATTAAAGGATTCCCATAGAAAAAACGTAATTTTTCCGACGTTTTTGGTTATTGGTAGCTGTAAGATCTTTACTTACACTTGAAATTTTCATGAAAGATGTATCACTCTGATCGCTATAATAATAATTAATAATAATACAATAAAGTTAAAAATTAAAGGATTCCCATAGAAAAAACGTAATTTTTCCGACGTTTTTGGTGTTTGGTAGCTGCAAGATCTTTACTTACACTTGAAATTTTCATGAAATATGTACCATCAAAAACAATACTTATCAAAAAAACCAAGTCTCGCAACTCAGTTGTTCTGCGGTAAAAAGTTGTGAGATCCATGTAATACCAAGTCTTACAAAATTCTTTAATGTTTTATATAAATATATTGAGACTTGGCCATTGCCTGAAAACACGTGTAAATTCAATCGCCTGAAAACACATGTAAATTCAATTATTTAGTGCGATGGCCAAGTCTCAATATATTTATATAAAACATTAAAGAATTTTGTAAGACTTGGTATTACATGGATCTCACAACTTTTTACCGCAGAACAACTGAGTTGCGAGACTTGGTTTTTTTGACAAGTATTGTTTTTGATGGGATCTCATTTCTTTTTGTATTTTGTAGACAGTTCAATTTTTTTTCTTTTCGGTACCTTCTACTTATTGTATATATGTATATCTATATGTATATAGTTTTTCTAAGATATATTATACAACCTTACGCACTCGTAATAAGTACGAATACGCACGTAGGTACGTTTTTTGCATTAATAAATAATTTAATACACGTGTTTTCATGACGGGAATACCCATTTTTTGCTCGATTTGGCAGGGGCACTACCATGCGCCTATATTTATATGGGACTAGCTTAAACCCGCGGCTTCGCACGCAATATAATAATAACTGCCGTAATAAAACATCGTTACGAATAAAGCCAATATTGAAAAATTTAACTGAAGACTTGGCTGTATGGGCTTAATTTTTTTTTACTACTTATATTCCAAATTTGAAGCTTCTAGGTCTGCTAGAAGTGCCTTAGAATTTTGATGATCGGTGAGTGAGTGAGTGACAAAATGAAGAAATTTGACCCGTTATAATTTCTTAAAAATACTGGTTCCAATTGAATGAAATTTGAAAATATGCTTATATAATATGCCTGCATGGTTACTGAAAATTTCAGTCTTCTAGTTTTATCCACAACGAAGTTACAGGGGGTCCAAAATGGTCTGAATTGCTTCGAGAAAAGGATGGTACGGCCGTGACGCTTTTTCGCTCGACTTGGTGGGGGCACGGCCGTGCCCCCAGATTTTTATGATCGCTACAATAATAAATAATAATAATAAAATAATGTTAAAAATTAAAGGGGGTTCCCATACAAGGAACGTAATTTTTCCGACGTTTTTGGTGATTGGTGACTGTAAGATCTTTACTTACACTTGAAATTTTTATGAAATATGTATCACTATGATCGCTATAATAATAAATAATAATAATAAAGTAAAGTTAAAAATTAAAGGGGGTTTCCATACAAGGAACGTAATTTTTCCGACGTTTTTAGTGATTGGTGGCTGTAAGATCTTTACTTTCATTTGAAATTTTTATGAAATATCTATCACTACGATCGTTATAATAATAAATAGTAATATTAAAATAAAGTTAAAAATTAAAGGGGGTTCCCATACAAGGAACGTAATTTTTCCGACGTTTTTGGTGATTGGTGACTGTAAGATCTTTACTTACACTTGAAATTTTTATGAAATATGTATCACTATGATCGCTATAATAATAAATAATAATAATAAAATAAAGTTAAAAATTAAAGGGGGTTCCCATACAAGGAACGTAATTTTTCCGACGTTTTTGGTGATTGGTGACTGTAAGATCTTTACTTACACTTGAAATTTTTATGAAATATGTATCACTATGATCGCTATAATAATTAATAATAATAATAAAATAAAGTTAAAAATTAAAGGGGGTTTCCATACAAGGAACGTAATTTTTCCGACGTTTTTGGTGATTGGTGGCTGTAAGATCTTTACTTTCACTTGAAATTTTCATAAAAAATGTATCACTAAGATCGCTATAATAACAAATAATAATAATAAAATAATGTTAAAAATTAAAGAATTCCAATAGAAGAAACATAATTTTTCCGACGTTTTTGGTGATTGGTGATTGTAGGATCTTTACTTACACTTGAAATTTACAACATTATGATCGCTCTGAAAATTAATAATAATAAATAAATAAAGTATAAAATAAAAGGGGTTCTTATACAAGAAACGAGGTTATTTGTGATCGGTGAGTATGAAATTGTGACTGTGTTTGGAACTACATAATGCGTCGAGGCTATGACGATATTGAAGTAGCCAAATAAATGAAATGTATGAAAAATATTAACTTCGCGTAGATTTTATGCCAGTATCGTGTGCTTGTGGAGAAAAACATAGGACCACTAATTTTCTTTAGGCATTGCACTTAAAATTAAACCAGGCAGTCGGTAAAAAAGCCCCAAAATATTATGCACTTCCTCAAAGTTTTACAAGAAGATGCTTCCTATTATAACATATGTGATGTTGTGATAACCCGAACGCAGTGAACTTGTTTCAAACCTATAACGTCATGTGGCCGTGGTTCGAATCCGGGCGTGTATCAATGAGTTTTTTCTGATTTAAGTACATTAACTATCACTGACTTCGTGCCTCGGAGAGCACGTTAAGCAGTCGGTCCCGGTTGCTGTTAAGAGTTGGCGGTCGTTACAATCCGCCAGCCCGAATTAGAGCAGCGTGGAGGATTTAAGCTCCAAGCCCTCTTATCTTGAGGGAAGGCCTAAGCCCCTGCAGTGGAGTATAAAAAGGACTGATGGAATACTAAAACTTCAAATATAGTGACATAACAATAGGTAAATTTGTGGAAATGGTAAGGCATTAGGCAGTAGGGTCAGCTGTCATACTATGAGCCAACCAGGTTCATCAAAACACCGCAATATCCCGACAATCCCATTCCGCATTTGTATTACCGTTCATCTCTATTGAAAAAAAAAATATTTTAACAATTCTGTCTTCTAATTGAATTGATGCGAAGCCATTTCAAGAAGTGGTCTGAATTATTTATTTATTTTAAGCAAATAACGCTTAAGTGATTTACTGCAGAGTAAAAAACATTTCTGAATAATTTATTGTAAAATTTTGAATTTTATTTGTTGAGTATATTATTGTCAATTTTATTTGTTCAGGATCGTCATTGTCCCGACGAATTATTTAGTTCAGTCCTACCTTTCATACATTTTTCGGTTTACAACTGGCGCATTTTAGCCCATATAACTTTATCATAATATCTGTAGTTGTAAACATTTTGGTGAGGGCTTTCATCGCGTATACGATTCTGTTTTCCAATAACTCGTATCTACACCAGTAGAATTATATTGGCATTCCTTTTGACTATCTCACATTCTTCCATACCCGCAATATACTTTAAAAGGGGTCTAAAGTTTTTCTTAACATATTAATATATAATTATCGAATCGAGTGGTTTGTTTCCCTTTTGAGGTAACATATTTTTCAAAAATGTGATTATGTAGTTTTCGTTTTCTAAAAATCGAGCCTTTGAACACTTTTCGCTATTTTTCATAGTTTAGGATTTGGCCATACTGTCCCATCTCAAAAATTAATCCTGTAATAGATTTTAGCTTTCTGCATGCAGTCCAACTCTACATAAACTGTAGTTAATTTTGCTGATATCACACTCCTCCGTGTGCGTATTGTGCTTAAAAAGTGGTCAAAGTGTTTTCTTACAAAACACGCAATTCGTGTGTGAAACTGTACTAAAGTAGGCAATTCTATTAAATAACTGTGTACTTTACAAAGTTGGCGAATTGTAATGTATAACTGAAAAGTAGGCATGGTGCGATAGCAAATGGAATTTTAATAATGTCGTCTTTATGCTACAGATTCTATGAAAATATTGATTATATCGGGTAAGTGCGACAGTAGGATATTGGATAGAATATTTATGTCGATACTGTTAATTCATTTGGAGTGTGTTTAATTTACTTGAGTTATATAGAAACATTTGTTACAGGTTTGTCTTATAATTTATTAGCTGCTGCTAGATGTCCATCATATAGACTTAATATAGAAAACTAATCGTCTCCCAGTGGTCGACAATCAGACCGTATTTACACAGTTTTTTGAAACATATAGATTTTAGGTTTTAGCACTCCTTTTCTCAGGATCCTCGTGAACGACGTTATTTAACTGTAAGCGAGGAGGCCTAGGCCAGCTCGTAGCGGAAACGGGGCGGGAGCAGTAAGATTTTGAGCTTTCGTATCTAATAAAAAATATTAAAAAGGAATTAACAGCAGATAAGAGTGGAACGTGGCACGAGTCAAATCTACGGTGATAAAGACATGCAATTTTCAAAATGACGCCACAATGGAAAAACCATTGACAGTTATATGAAACCGTGGTGTTAAGGACTATGATTAGGGTTTTTGGCTTTTTATAATTCAATTGGAATAAATAAGCATGAAAATTTTATAACAGTACCTACTGGTTTTTTATAAATAGGACCTTCAAAAATTATATTCTTTAATTAAATATATTTTTGCATAAAAGTAAAAAACCTATAATAGGTGTTCGGCTAAACGTAGTCCAAACATACAGACCAGGTAGAACTTATCGAATTAAACAAAAAATTTCAAGAGAACAGATGACGCGAACTAACGGTTATCAAGAAAAACATGTTTAAAATTTCGTTTTTTAAACTTTTGGTTTTGTTCGGTAAGCTCTACACGCTCTATTCAGCCGAACACCAGGTATCTATAAAATACACCTAAGTGCTTAATGACGACCGCTCAGCCTAGTGGGCAGCGACCCTGCTTGCGAAGCTGGAGGTCCCAGGTTCGAATCCCAGGTCGGGTCAGTATTTATATGAATATTAATACTGGCACCGGATCTTGGTTGTTATATGTATGTGGTGTCTTCGCTTGGTACCCAAAACACAAGCTAATGCTTAGTTTGGGACCTAGACGTTGTTGTGATTGTGTGTGTTATTATTATGATTTAGTTAGTATCGACATGACGCGGCGCTCTCCTCGCATCATTCGCCGTCGAGTCGTCGCCGTCTTGGTGCTGCGCTGCTGGAGCTCTATGGTACGCAGCCTGGACGCCAGTAGACAACGCTACGGGATTAATTTCTTCTGTTGCTCCGCTTACTTCTTCTAAACCATGCTATGGATTTTGATACAGTTTTCATTCATTTAAGGAATTTCTTCTAGAATGTTTAAATCTATAATACACTCGCATTTGCTTCCAGTTTCGTGTGTGTAATTGTAGGTATTGTAATATTTGCTGAATTGTAATTGGATATTCTTAAATATGTATTTTACTTGATATACGAACATCATAGATTTCCCCATGCCCCCATCCCCGCCCACTTTGCTTGATGAGAGTGGAACCGAAAAACGGGACGGGACCGAGGTCAAGGACAAGAACTATAATGGCCTAACGGAAACAGGTAAGGGCGAGCGGAGCTACAGCCGGGTCGCTATGTAGATATATAAGATGTTTTACACCCAGACAAGGAACAATCAGACATGTTCATGCACATAAATAAATATTTGTGCCGGGCGGGAATTGAACCCGCTGTTTTTGGTTCAGGTCAGTCGAATAGACAAATGAAACACATAAAACGTGCTAAAATACATTTATTCCACTTACAAGTATCTTTGGTTTGTAAAATCAAATCTTTAATCACAATTTATTAACTTATATTCTAATACAAAGGCGTTGTTCATAACATTTTTACATGCTAAAGCGGAAAATCATATTTCGAGAGATCATTCAACAATACATTATTGCCTCCATTGTGAAAATCCAACAACAAAAATAACTTATTTTATATTTCAGACTGAAGTGTGAAATTATGATTTAATTTTTAAAATTTTATTCACAATAAAATATACAGGTTTATTAGCCAAATTAGACGACATAGGTACAAATAGAATACAACAGTTGACAGTGTATGCCTACAAGATCATATTTCTGAATCGAGAAAAAAAATCTTATTTTTTGTCTTTTTCCTCTTAAACTGAAGGGTTCTGGTTGCTAATGTAGGTAATGTCTTTTTTGTATTTCATCTTTATCATGGACAGAATCATATCGGCTTTTCCAAATACGGGGACGATATGTAATCTTAAAATTGTAGACGTCAAATGAAATATCATAATAGATATAGCTACTTGAACGACGTTGATTAGGCGCATCGGAATCACTTGTATTCCCGAACCCAAAATTATAATAATGTTGCTAATGGCAGTGGCTAAACCATGGAACATGTTACCTATTAAGGTTCGATGCTGCCTGTTAAATACGGCTGTTTAATAATAGATGGAGCCACCATACAAAGAAATGATTTATATTTTTTATAACATTTCTACATTTCAGTTGATAAAACTTAACATGCGACTATAAAAAATATATCTCTTTAATGTTTTTAACTGACATTATTGATTGTTTTAACAGTTTCGTAGAGTTTGTGCAAAAATCCAATTTTTTAGTGATTATAGTAGACCCTGTCGCCCTAATTGATTGAAGAATAGCTTTCCGCTCGCGGCTCCGCTCGCGTGGACTACATAGTTGTACCGGGACACTTTTTTCTAAAGTAAAAATTAGCCTATGGCATTCTTCAGCCAATAAACTATATCTATGCAAACAATTATAGCGATCCCGGTACAAACGTGTAGTTTGTGCGAGCGTAGCCGCGGACAGAAAGCTAGTTTGAAAATAAAATACGGCCCATCTTACTCCCTGATAATGTAGCTTTCTATAGGGGAAAGCATTTTTAATAGTACATTAGGATGCAAGACGGTAAGCTGCATATTATAGTCGAGATGTTTATAGGCAAGAGGTGAAGCCGAGTGCTTATAATAAACCGATGACTGTGATATCCAGCTTACTGAGTATGAGCATCATCCGACGTTTTTCAATACTATTACGATTAAACTTACATAGATAGTTCAATATAATAATGGCGGAAACGGAACTGCTTTTCGCGGTTTACGCATGCGTTACAAACAGGATGCTCGTTTGTGATTGGTGTAAAGTAAAAAGGCCTAGTACTGTAAAATACAACATTACGGTACAAGTTTCGATGTCATAAAGAACGTATTAATAGCAAATGTATTGAAAATGAATATTAGGAACTTGTAGAAACAAGAGGTTAGGTGACAAGATCTGCACATAACAAAGGAAGTAAATTGTTGTCATCATGGTGAGGCAGATCAGGTGAAAATAAAGAGTCAAATCCAGCAGGTGTTAGTTGAGAACGTGAGGAACTAACTATTATGACGAGTTGATGAGCGTGATAGTGGATAAGAACGAACGGGAGTCAGAAAGACCTCACATCTAAAGATGGTAAAGGAGTGACTGTAAGGGGTGGTTAGAGGTCATTATAATGATAAAGAAATCACGCCGTTTAGTTAACTCATGGTCTATGTATACTTAAGGACATGAATTGTCTCAAAGCGACAGATGAGAAGTAATATTGTAATTTTTGATCCGTACAATTGAGATTCCATAAGGAATGGAATTAGGTAACTAACTTCTGAACTGTTAACGTATTCATCTGATTTTGTGTATATAACTTAAATATGTGCTGCAATAAATCTTTCATAGAACAGGCAATCAAGGACGGCTTTCAGACAGAATCTCAGGCACGAATATCGCTAAAGAAATGGTAAGTGTTCGACCTTGGCGACAGCAAATGTGTAAATCCACCACTCCATACAAATAATTAGAGAGGATGACTATAATATACAGTAGTGAGAATATCGGCTGGCCACTCTATATATTCTTCATCGAATTACTTCCATTGTAGTTATTTTCCCGCCAAAATTTCTATTTAGTCGGGCAACCAACGGTCTGTGTTCCATAAAAGACATTACATCCCGCTGTATGTGCTCGACGCGGATGCCTGGAACAAAAGAAAGCATATATTATATAAGCAAAAGTCAGTTTGCCTTTCTTCGTGTCATAACCGAGCGACCATGATCTTTAATATGTTGATGATTTGAGGATCGGAGGGAGATGTGGGCACTTTAAGTATATATAAGTGAACCGAAGATTAATGCAATATACATTTAACGAGACAAACGTCTTGTCGTGAACAGTTCCAATCAACCTTTATGGCGGATGTGAACATAGGCACAAGTCGCGTCGCAGTTACCAGTTTTAGGTGTAGCGGGATGCAGTGGAGCGAGGGGCATATGACTGGACCTGCGCATGCATGCATAAAGCGTTGTATTCCGACCCGCCATAAAGTTTGATTGGAACTATAAATGTCGTGATAACCGAGTGATAACCACTTACTGAGCAGCCAACGCTCTGCAGTGCGAGTTGTTGGATTTTAACGACTGCCATCTGTTGATGGCGACGGGACCTACGGCTTATCGTACACTCCGAGGCACGGAGTTAGTGATAGTTATATACTCAGAAATATATAGTCAGAAAAAACTCATTGGTACACACGCGGATTCGAACCACGGTCGCACGGCCTTCTAAACTAGAAACAGGTTCGCTGCGCGCTCGGTCTGTCACGACTAATGTGTATGATTATCTTCATATATTGAATGTAGTCAATGCAACGGGACCTTAGGATTTAGTAACAGTAAAAAAAATACAGTATGAAAATAATAATAATACACTTACTGAGCAGCCAACGCTCTGTCCTGCTTTTCCAAAACGTTTATCTTGTCTTTGATGGCACCCGCCTCGGCCATCAACACCTCTCGTGACGCCTGCGCAGTTCTCTAACCGCATTCAAGTCACGCCCGCGCTCCGTGTTTGCGAACATGGCGGATTTTTTCATTAAGCGTTCCATCGTGTCTTCTACGTCCCTGTTGAATATGTACAGAACAGGAGTTTTTTAACAATTGCATGTTTATACAAGTTTGTATTATAGCGACCTTATTTAGTATCCTATATAACAAATAATTCAAAGGGTTCAATTCAAAATAAGCTTTAGGCAATGCGTGATACAGCGTATTCCGATTTTAATTAACTAAAAACTAGAATTTTGCAAAACTTTATTAATTATAATACTTGTAAATATGTAGTACTAGTGAAAGCCCGCAACTTCGGTCGCGTGGTTTTTAGAATTTCAACAGTTTTTCAAATTTAAGATTAAACGATATCGCTGATTTCCATACAAAATTTATTTGACCAGAAGTAAAGAAGTATATTTTGTTGTGTTTGTTTTACCATCTTAATAAGACAAGTGTATCATAAACCTGTCGTTGAATTTATAAAATATGTTTTTTCTTACACCAAGCATTTCTAATTCAGGTACCTATTCGAAAAAAACTCATTCGCACATACATATCTAAATCGAAAATTATGAACTTTAAGCAACAAAATTAGAAGAATTTTTTGTTAGAAAAACCATTTCAATAATTTGACGACAATTTTACGATGTATTTTATTTCTTAAAATGATAAAATTAATATAACTTTGAATTTAATTTCCATTCGACCCACCCATTATGCCCCACTGCTGGGGCTCAGGCCTCCCCCCGAGTTGAGGGGGCTTGAAGCTTAATCCACTACACTACTCCAGTGCGGGTCGGTGGATTTTAACGACTGCCATCTGTTGATGGCACTCGGGACCGACGGCTTAACGTTCTCTCCGAGGCACGGAGTCAGTAATAGTTATATACTTGAGTCAGAAAAACAAATTTAATACTTCTGGCCAAATAAATATTGTATAGAAATCAGCGGTGTCGCTTAACCTTAAGTTTAATTTAGTTAGAATAAAAAAAAGCCAATAATATTCTCTGAAATGTTTTCTACTTGCTAGTGAAACTACCGTCAAAATTAGTTCTGCCATTTCGGAGATTAGCTCTAACAGTTATATACACAAAAAAATAATTAATACGCGTGTTTGTGTTTACCTATGTGTAAACAAACATAGCGGGAAAGCGTAGGGTCGGGCGTCTCCCGACTCGATGGACGGGTGACCTGAAGAAGGCGGCACGTCACCGTTGGATGCAGCAAGTGGAGGATCGCGTTGCATGGCGTGCCATGGAGGAGGCCTATGTTCAGCAGTGGACAGTTAAAGGCTGAAATGATGAAATAAACATATGAGCACAAGAAAAAGTCTTTATTTTGAAATCTTAAACAAACATTTCAATTTTATTTATTTGTATTGATATAGATTTATTAAAGGTGTATTTCTGGCCATTCCTGTAATATCTCACAACAACAATTACAACATACAATACAACAAAACGCTCCTGTTTTATTGACTTGTCCGTGTTTGAATCTGAGTTTCAAGAGTGAAGTTATTCTATCGAGAATTTAAAAAATTACAACCTACTTCTTTGTTCGGTCGCTGCAAAAAGCTGCCTCCATTCCGCTTGCAGCGCTTTGAAGGTGGCTTGGACTTCTTGTTCTGGGCCGAGTTGCAATTTCCGCTACTCTAGCTTCGTCAGCTGCTAATTCCTCTCTGACTGCTTGATGCTTTTGTAGTTTCTTGATTTTGTCGTCGAACGACGTCACTTCTCCTGTGGATTTTTAAAGTCATCGTTTAAACGTACTGCCTCTGATTCGTCGTGGATAAAAAAACAATATGACCTAGCTAATATGGTGTGAACTGTGTTGTAGTAAAACGTATTATGTAAGCAACATTATTTTTACCTATTCCATCAGCCCTTTTTATACCTCACTGCAGGGGGTTAGGCCTCCCCTCAAGATGAGAGGGCTTGGAGCTTATTTATTTATTTGCGATGATTATTATTGTTATTATTAAATCTACCACGCTGCTCCAATGCAGGTTGGCGGATTGTAACGACCCCCATATATTGACAGCAACCGGTACCAACAGCTTAACGTGCTCTCCGAGACACAGAGTCAGTGATAGTAGTTACGTACTTAAGTCAGAAAAATTCATTGGTACACGCCCGAATTCGAACCACGACCGATTTTTATGTTCCTAGTGGGTTGGAACAGTGATCGGTGTGCCCACATATTCAATTTTTATTGTATTTTTATTTTAACTTAGGGATTATCTAAGTGTTTTTTTTTTTTGAAGAAGGGTCTACCAAGGAGATTAAGTAATACCGTAAAAGGTTTAAACCGTAAAAAAAAATAAGCGCAAGAAATAAATAGTGCTATTATATTCGATTACTGGAATATGGAAATTATTGATTAAGGATAATGAAGTGATGGAAAAAAACAATGCTTATCATACATTTTTTTTTTTTAAATTATGCCTACATCGCCTATCTGCTCTGTATGATAAATTGCCAACCCCATTTCCCACTTTTTGTCCAAAGTCAGCGGTGGCATCCAATTCGGGACACCGCGCTGGCACCTAAGACATTCCCCTAAGTATAAACCGATACTAGAATTTCTCCAGTCGGTTCAGCGGTCGCTAAACGGATCGAAGCATATGCGAAAGTCAGACGTTCAAACCAAGATTTTTTTTTTATTATTTTAAACCTACTTTTTTCCTGCGTGCATTGACGGCTTGAAGCTCATCAGCTATACGTAGACTTTCCACGTGGTTCTGTTCTAGTAGTTTGTCGCCGTGGGTGTTCAAAGTAGCCAATTTCTCGTCCTGAAAATAAGTTTACATCAAGGAAAAGTCGTGTAGTAAAATATTATCATACCTCGATCGACTGGTTTAAGCATGACTAAGCATGGCTGAGCTTTGCCTAGCATGGATAAACATGGCAAAGCATGACTACCTCTTAGGTATGCGTGCAACGAGGCGGGGGGAGTAATAATTCAGTAGTATTCACAGAGGTCGCTATAACTATTCATTTTGAACGCCAACCGAATAAATTCGTAATGCAGTAGAGTATCATGACTAATTCATTCGCAATAAAATTAGATATTCGAATGACGAGATTAATATAATGATGGTTCATAACACGAGAAGGCCCGTACTGCGACATGCGGTTAAACAATCTGCTATCGTTTGCGACACAAATTTGCGATTATGAATTGTAATCTTCATGAACCAATACAAATATTAGGATTTTATTCAGTCTTAGGTAACATAAATTAGTAATGTATACTTGACGTCATAGACATATTTAATATTTTTTTTGGAAAAAAATATCAAAAAAAAGTAAAGTCAAATTTTTTTTTTAAAGGGGAAGGTAAGTTGGACTATATTTTTGGAAAAAAATAAATAAAAACTGTGTTAAAAATTTCGGTACAATCCCCATTGAGATATATCTATTGTAAATACTAATAATAATAGGAATAAACAAAAACTCGCAGTTCCCACCCATATACTCCATAAAATATGTAACTCATTCAAAGGTAATTGTCTAAGCTTTCATAGTAAACTTCTGAGCAATATAATAGACTTGTCAATAAATAAATTCAAGAATTATGTATGACAATGACAATGGTTTCTAGTGCCGTCACTAAAAAAAAATAAGCCATTTTAAGTTTCTTATAGTGTTCTTTTTAATGTGGTCGCAGACGAACCTGCTTAGATTTAGCTATGGTGGTCAAAATTGACAGCAGCATGTATTACTTGAAAAAATAAATAAATATGTTCAGTAATAATAATAATACTAACGTATACATAACACCAACGTCTAGGCCCCAAACTAAGCATTAGCTTGTTTTGAGTACCAAACGAAGACACCACATGCATATAACAACCAAGACCAGGTACCAGTATCGATATTCAACATATAAATACTAACTTGACCTGGGATTCGAACTCGGGACTACCAGCTTCGTAGGCAGAGTCGCTACCCACTAGGCTAAACGGTCGTCAAATCGTCGTCGTCAGTCAAACATGAGTTAAAAATGGGCTGATGATGAGAATTTAAAATTCTCAATAAACATAAATCTCAAGATATAACCATCACCATTAACTAAATCATCAACATCATCTCAGCCATAGGACGTCCACTGCTGGACATAGGCCTCCTCCATTGAATTGCAATAGGAGCTACTGGTAGCGGCTTGTATCCAGACCGTCCTCCCTAAACTAATTAAATATTGAAATGCAATATATCATCACAAACACTTAGTGTACGGACTCAGTGCCCGCTCAAATCGAGCGTCCGGCGGTGCGGGGCGTGCGGCGTTCATGACAAACGCATGTTTGTAAAGGAACGTGGTCTAAGTGGCCGGTCGGAGGAGTGGTGAGGACAGCGTCTATGTTTGCGTTCTGCGGAGCGTCGGCGTGCGCGTTCAAACCAGTTTGTGTTTTGCAGCGGCGTGTGCAGCGTTTCATAATGTCGTTCGAAGTCATAGTTTCGGAAATTCAAAAAAAACCTGAAATGTGGTTGTCATCGCATAAATTATACAAAAATTGAAAAAGGTTGACACTGACATCCTTGTATATTCGTGGAATTTGTTTTCGTTCAATCTTAATGTTTTATAAAGCGTCGCGAATTCTCCCAACAATTTTCTCTGTTTAACAATGTCACTTCAACCTTCCCGTAATTGAAATTTCATCCATAAATTCTCATTTAAATACATGTCAATAATATCGTACGACGCTATCGACGCCATGTAAACGCGAACGCTGGGCGTTTACTAAGGCCACTTGTTGAGCGCTCGAACAGCACATAAACGCCACGCCGCACGCCCCGCAGAACGCTCTTTCACTGAGGCCGTACACTTAAAAGTATACATGGAAATTTATATAGCGGTAAATTAAAAGAGATCTTTAAAAAAACATCTAATCGTGTTAGTGTGTAATGTTAGCGGTTAACCGTAATGTTGCAATAAATAAATAAATAAAAATAATCACAATCACCTATAACTCTGCTCGTTGGCAGTTCTAGTTTTGGCCTGAAGCCACGCACGGAGCTCCTCTGCAGCAGCTACGAACTGCTGATGTGCCAGACTGGCTTGGAGCTCTCGACGTCGTTCGGCGGCGGCACTTCGAACCGCATCGCGGCGTGTTACCACTTGGGTTTTTCTTACTTCAATACTGGAGTAAAAGTAAATTATCATCATTACAGTTCCATTATTTTGTTAAGAAACTTTCATTGTATTGTGGGACTGCCCGATTGGCCGAGTAGCTAGAGACCCAAACTGCGGAGCCGAGGGTCGCGGATTTGATTCCCACCCGTAAATATATTTGCGTGCATGAGCATATCTATTTGTTTCGTGTCTGGGTATAAAAGTATTTTATATGTATATACTAGCGGTCGTACCCGGCTTCGCCCGGATGGGTTACGGAAACGTTCCTCTTCCCGTTCCACGCATTAGTACATTGCACTCGTTCGAAGTCGGGGTAGGTCGCTAGTCCAACCATATAGTATCATTACACTATGATATCATTGTCATCCATACAAATAAATTCTCTGCCGCGTCTAGCAACAGATTTGATTGCCATAAAAAAAGATTATAGTAAGTCAACCTTAAAAGATACACATATGCTGTCGTGGATTTTTGGTTAGAACTTTTAAAGGGGAACAATTCCATGATACATAAATTTTGTTTAACATCAACCGTTTACGCAGCGCGCGTAACGGAAGCTTTCAAGAGGAATAATTTTTCCAGTTTTTGCAAAATTTTTCATTGATGCTCCGCTCCTATTGGTGGTAGCGTGATGTAATAATAGCCTATAGCCTTTCTCGACAAATGGACTACCTAACATAAAAAGAATTGTTTAATTCGAATGCGTAGTTCCCGAGATTAGCGCGTTCGAACAAACAAACAAAAATATAGCCTATAGCTTTCCTCAATAATTGTACTATCCACACAAAAAGAATTCCTGAATGCGAACCAGTAGTTCCTGAGATTTGCGCGTTCAAACAAACACTTCAGCTTTATAATACTAAGTATAGATTATAAAAAGGACATTTAAGTATGTATACATACCAGTACCCCATAATACAAGTTATACTTACTTTAAAAGTAGATGGCGTTGTATGACGTATTATTATTATCATTATAAAGAGGACGGTGTACATATGCAGGTAAAAGTTTAGTTGGACATTAATAATCTCTGAATTTTTCATCAGGTATATGTTCTGCCCAATTCTTAGCAAAAATGAGTGAAATTGTTTAAATCAGGCGTATTGAAGTTATAAACCAAAAAAAATTAATTATTTATTTCATTTACCTGCTGTCTCGTGACAAAAAAAAAATTAAGGTATTTATATAGATTGACTGTTGTTGTTGTTGTTGTATAACTGACCCGTTGGTCGAGTGGTCGAAGGCGCCGACTGTAGAGGCGAATGTCGCGGGTTCGATTCCCGTCCAGGACAAATATATGTGTGCATGAATATGTCAACTTGTTCCATATCTGGGTGTAAAATATCTATATATGTATTATAAAATATAATTTGTTTAGTACCCATAATACAGGCCTCTGTCTAGTTTGGGACTAGATGACCTTTTGTGAGATGTCGCAGATATTATTATTCAGCATCTTCCCATGTGACTGCTTAAAGTATTGCGAGGGGTGGTATACGAGTATAAAAAATGGAACCTGGCCCGGCCGTGGCGATCCAAGGTTCTAGGGAATGAACACTCTGTCACTGATATTGAGATGGTCTATTCAATGTTTAGGATCAGACCCTACGCCATAGGTGTCTATCGCCTAAATTATTGTGACTGGTACCCTTCACCACTGTCGAATAGAATGTATTAAACCGCTTTTATTTGGAAAAACTCTACAATACCGATAATGACCAATTAATCTGTGTGATTGACTACGACATGTAGGTACGTACTGTCATCAGCATAGTGAGATATTCACAAAAGTGTTTTGGCGTTGTTGAGGAACAAGCAAGCAAGCGGTCGTCTTGGGCGTTAAGTCTCGCCTTCGATTCCTCGTGACGCTTCAGGAGAGCCTCCGCTTCGTCCACCGACGACTGTAATGTGACAAAATATTGTAAAGGTGCAGGTTGATTTGAAAATCGTTATTTATATACAGGATTTTCAGCTAAACGTTGTCCAAATTTATAGAACGTGTGGAGCTTACCGAACTAAAAAAAGTTTAGTTCGGTAACTGTAGCTGATTTGTATTTAGTAAGGGTAGACCTTCTAAGTAAGTCGTCAGTGTGACTGAGTGTCATGATAACCCGAGCGCAGCGAACCTATGTCAAGTTTTCAACGCCGCGCGACCGTGGTAACGTACGACTCCGTGCCTCGGAACGCACGTTAAGCTGCTGTTGATGGCACCCATGATAGCACGACTGCTATCTAGCAGTCGTTAAAATCCACCAATCCACACTGGAGTAATGTGGTGGATTAAACTCTAAGTCCCGTCACCCTGAGGGGAGGTCTAAGCCCCTGCAGTGGGGCATAAATGGGCTTGTGGAATGGAATGGAGACTTTCTAAATGCGCTATTCAAACGAGACTGCACCGTTCGAAGGACACTAGTAAATAAAAGAACGACATAAAAAAAAATTGGGAAAGAAATGCTATAATTGTATAGTCAGATGTGCTCGGCTGCATCCATACAGTGGAAGCGGACCAGTAAGAAAACAAATGGCGGCTCCATACAATTGCATATATAAAAATACACTCGGTGGCGCTGCTGTCAAAATTATTTACTCTATGAATGCATCCAATCTTTCTAACTGCTGCTAACTGGAAGCGGGCTTCCGCTGTGTGCGTGGCTACGGTCTCATCGATTACAGTCAAAACACATATGGAAGTCTACCTCAAAACTAATCATATGACGACCGCTTAGCCTAATGGGTAGCGACCCTGCCTACGAAGCTGGAGGTCCCAGGTCGGTTCAGTATTTATATGATGGATGTTGATACTGGTACCGGGTCTTGGTTGTTATATGTATGTGGTGTCTTCGCAGAAATATTAATATATGTATATATTATAAAGAATATTTAAGTACGTATATCAGTTGTCTAGTAACCCATAACACAAGCATAATACTTGCTTACTTTGGGACTAGATGACGCTGTGTGGGAAGTTCCATGTATTGATATTAATATGAGCCCAAACACGAGTAGTTTTTTTCGACTGCCTGATACTTCCATCATCAGATCAGCTCCAGGTCACCATAATATTTTATTTTCTATATATAACTACACCCATGTGCCAAGTTTGATTAAAATCTGTTAACGAGAAGTGGATGAAATTCAAATAAACGAGATTCGTCCTCTAATTTTAGTTTTCAAGAGTGAAATATTTTCTTCAAAGTGCAATGGAACTATTGCGAGATATATTTAATTTGATAATTAATTCAGTTTTTTTTATATTCTGTTACTTGATAGTCGGTTTTTCAATCGATATTAGAATGTTAACTCAATAGAAATGTGTATATTACACAGGGTAGAAATAGTACAGCAGAAATAGGATAGAGTACACACCCCCAGCCTCCTTGTACTCTAAGTACAGTTCCAATCAAACTTTATGGCGGATGTGAACATAGGCACAAGTCTCAGTTTTAGGTGTAGCGGGACGTAGTGGAGCGAGGAGCATATGACTGTACCTGAGCAAGCACGCTTAGAGCGTTGTATTACGATCCGCCACAAAGTTTGAGGCGAACTATACGCCTCGTGTTCATCGCTTGATGTGTCTATTTGGTCGGCCTCTCTGTTGAACGTCTGAAGTTCGACGCATTCCTTCAGATGCGCTTCCTTTTCGACCCACTCTGTGAAATATATAAACGATTATGTTTTATTTCTATTGACAGATTGGCCGGGTGGTTAGAGACCGTAACTGCAGAACCAAAGATCGCGGGTTCGATTCCCGCCTGGGACAAATATTTATGTACATGAACATGCATATTTTTTCTCTGTCTCAGTGTAAAACACCTGTATATATAATAAGGAGTATCACAAGCACGATACATGCTTACTTTGCAACTATATGGCGATGTGTGGAATTTCATTATTATCATTTTTTTACATGTTACCCTCATAGAATTAACCACGAACGCCGTTCGCCTCCACACTAGAAGCAGCGTAAAACGTCGTGTGTGTGAAACAAAACGATAATATGGTCTCTACCTTATAAAGCGCATGTTGCTCTATAATTACGTAGTTGTGACAATTTCGCTGGATTAGTTATTTGAACAGGGTATACAATCGAATGTATGGACCGCCGGTATCATTTCATATACACATATCTATACATATGTTACACCCAATTAAACACTGAACAAAATAAACATGTTATTGCACATGTTTGTTACGGGTGAGATTCGAACCCACGACCTTCGGGTCTGCATTCGGCGTCGCCTACCACTAAACAAGTCGGTCAGTCATAACTTTTTAAATTATGTTTTGTTATAAATGTTACTACAACGAAGAAAATAGTAACCAGTTTTCAAGGTTAGTTTGTGGTATAATGATAAAATTTTTACTCTTACAAATTTTATACACTAGTGTCCATAGAGATGGCATTTCGACTGTTCCGTCCAACCATTAAAAAACCACAAGTTTACTAGTTGTAGGCGAAACAGGTGACGACGATCGTTCGCCGACCCCCGCGGGAACGCCTTCACACTCAAACATCCTTCAACTATTAAGCGCCGACTATGCTGTGGAGTATAAAATAAATAAAAATTCTAATACGGCAGTATTACCAACCTTCTTCGACAGCTTTCTGTTCATCTTGCAAATACTTGATACATCCGGCGACGTCGGACAATTTGGGATTATGCGTTAACAGCTTCTTGCCAAGAGCGACCACTTCCTTGAATCTGTTCAAAGAGTTATAAAATTAAATGAATTTTGAATAAACCTTACATCATCAGATTTTGATCGACTAATATTAAAGTAACCATACTTTTGCAGTCCCAGTTATTTTATTTTGGAAAAAAGTCTGTTTAAATAACACTATTCAATATAGAAACTTACTCAAATACCGTAATTCTGTCTGCTACCAGCTCTTAGGCTATAATCCCACGGCGACGACTTGGCAGCGCGACGAAATCGCCGCAATTTAAACTTATTTTTTGGTAAACGTACGGCAGCGGATTTGCCACGAATTTCAAATATTCCAAAATGGATGTTCTAGAAACTGTATGTGTTTGTGCTTTAATTTTGATAACCGGAAATCGGAACAAAAGACGGTATTGAGTTCATTCCTTACTCAATGAAAGATTACTGTAAGCACCCTGATACATTTTTTAATTACAACCGAATGAAAATTAAATCCTTCGAAAATTTGCTCAACATTACATCGCCGCTCAAGATACAAATATTATAAGGAAATCTGTTCCAGCTATAGAAACGTTGTCTGTTTTCAATTTTGATAATAAATTTTTCTAAATTAACATCGCTCGCCGCACGTGGAAAAGACATTTAAATTACGGACGATCTAACTTGGGTGAGTACTATTGCCGAATGAGGCGTTTGACGATTTCGCCGCGCAAGTGGGTGCGAGTTCATACTTTAATACTCTACAAGCAAATCGCGATGAGTGGGTCGCGCCGCACGCGCTCGAATTGTGTAAATTCACAGCTGCGCTGCCGATTCGCAACCATGGGATCCTAGTCTAAGTTTTGTCAATTGAAGGGGTGAGTGGACAAAGGTGTTATTTGAGAGAAAAAAAATCGACTTTTTGCATGGAATCAGGTTCTAAATGATCATAAATCGACTGCGCAAATTTTGATTCGTGTCAAAAATAAAGACCTATAGCAAAGGTATTAACTGACAAACATGCATACATTTCAGGCTTGCAAATGTGGTAGGAGCAACCTAAAAACATTCATAACTCATTTTGAACTTTTTGTTAGTTAACACCTTTGTCTACTTACCCCTTTTTGTGAAACTCGCTAAACGGCAGCGGGTAATATCAGGGGTAATTGGATAGAAAAGGCGGAGAAGTGGAGAGACACGAGCTTATGATGATGATGATGATGAGACTAGAAAGCGCATGCTTCAAAGCCGAAAAAAATATCAATTTTATTTACCTCAAACTTTTTTTATCTTTCATTCGGTATGTAACTAGTAGTTGTGACGAGTAATACACAAAGGCCTAGACACAACAAAACATTTACATAACCATTCGCGTTTGACATGTGCGCGTTTCACCTGTTTTCCTTAGTGACCTATGGTTCAAATGCGATAACTTTGGCCCTGGAACTAAATGGCTGGCATGGTTCCTTTATAGAACTATTTCAAAACTCGATGGTTGTAATGGTTTAAAATGGACACTTACTCGTCGTCGTGAGCTTTTATATCGTCTCTTAGTTCTTGATGCTTTTTGTGCAGAGCTTCCGCGGTCGCGACGTCTTTCGTTGTCACTTTTTGGGACAGTTTTTCTCGAACTTTCTGTTTATATTACAAATGAAAATTAAAAAAAAAAAACACCCATGATGTACTTAAAAGACTAGCTTTCCGCCAGCGGCCCGCTCGCGTTGCGCGTCGCGTACACAGTTGTACCGGGACCCCCTTTTACGGGATAATAAGGTGCCTATGTTATTCTTCAACTTCAATTATATCTACGCAAAAATTATAGCGGTCCCGGTACAATTGTGCCACCCAGCGGAGCCGCAGGCGGATAGATAGTTTCAAAATAAATAATAGCCCATGTTACTCGCTGATAATGTAGCTTTCTATAGGTAGGTGAAAGAATTTTTAAAATCAGTTAAGTAGTTTTTTAGTTAATCAGTAGCAAACAAAAATCAAATTTTTCATCTTTATAATATTAGTACAGACTAGCTGCAGCTCGAGGCTTCGCCCGTATATCCCTAAAACACACTATGTACCTCCCGCCTGCCTACATTGCAGCTTGAACATCAAGGTACGGTACGCTATTCAGCTTCATTGGTCTGGTGTGCAGGACTTCTGTTAAGCGCGTAACGCGTGCTCATTCTAAAAAACAATGTTTATAGATAGTTCTCCACATAAATAACTTAAATGTAGTAATAATAATAAATGTTTATTTGTCTCAAAAACGTATACTAGGCAATACATGTTATTAATAGAAGAAGAATATTGAAGATATAAGAATACTGAGATAGAAGTGCTCCTGTGTTACAGGTCACCAGGAATTCAGGATTCGCCCATTAAGTAATGTAGTCAATATCACTCAATATATCATTATCATTTACACATTTACTGTGACTGTATTGTGTTGAGTGTGAATGAGTATGTGTGCGAGCATAAGGATATATGTGCGTGTTTCTATATATGTGTGGATGTATCTACGTAATAATATGTCTGTAGATTGTATGTTTGTATGTACCTATGAATATCATTGAAATAGAGAGCAATGAAAAGTAAGACAAGAGATCACAATTATTATTACAAAAGAATAAAAAAGATTAAGTTTCTTCATAAGAATTAAGCCATTTAGAAAGGGTAAGTTTACACATATACTTCGGTAAAGGATGGACAGAGAAGATTACATTCAGTTTATTATATAGGAAGTCACCGGACGACCGCTTGGCCTAGTGGGTAGCGACCCTGCCTACGAAGCTAGGGGTCTCGGGTTCGAATCCCAGATCCGGTCAGTATTTATATGATGAATATTGATACTGGAACAGGTCTTGGTTATTATATGTATGAGGTGTCTCCGCTTGGTACCCAAAACACAAGCTAATGCTTAGTTTGGGGGCCTAGACGTTGTTGTATTGTATACTTTATTATTATTATTATTATTATTATTATTATTATTATTATTATTATTATTACCTAAAAAGCAATAAAAACAATGTAAAAATTTAGTTGAATATACCGTGACAGAAGGGCACACTTATCATGGAGTACTACACTACAAATACATGGTACTCCCTCACTACAAATACAAACTTTATCACCTGTAAGAATATGGTTCTATAACAAAAGTACATCGCGCACTGGTACACCCAACCCTCATCAGATCAGCGTGGTTGTATTATGGTCTAAAGTCCTCAACTCGATTTATATGTTTAGTTATAAGCAAAAGTTGGCTGATTGTATACCGCTAATTGTGAGTGTGAATTGTGAGCTTTATTTAGTTATAAGCAAAAGTTGGCTGATTGTATACCGCTAATTGTGAGTAATATATGCCCGCAGCCATACACCTTCGACCTTCAGTCCACTCTAGTTAATAAATCCTCACCTGCGACCAACCCTGCAAAGCAGCACTGCTATTCCAGAATATCTGGTGCCCGACAGCGCTCTCTAGGCGCGCTCGTCTCTCAGCACCCTGAGCCTGACACCGTTCTCACATCTGCCGTATCTCCTGTCGCCGGGTTTGAACGTTTTGCCTTTCGTTCGGATACTGGGATTTCACACTGTAATATTAAAAAAAATATTGGGCGTTTTTTTATATAGGAGAAACTAGTGTTTTTAAAGTGCTAAGAGAGATAGAGTGGAGCTGCATTCGGACCCTCCAAGGACCTTCCCACTGTGATATGTCATGCTAAAACAAACAAAGCATGTTTTGAAATTGTCTACGGCGACAATTCACTGAAGGCCTGATTGGCTTAATGCTTGTATTCGTGTCGCGGGTGTATGGGTAAATAAGTAAAAAGTAGTTTGAAGTAAGGAAGATGTTTTATGATTGAATGTGGCATATCTAGTGATGGCCCGCCCGCGCGTCTTTTGACGATCTATAGATCCCCCAAAGTGCTGACCTTAAAAAATGATGGCCAACGGCTCGTTAGTATTTTAAGAGTACTCAAACCGCGCATTTCCCCATAGTAAAGCGGTACGTTGATCATAAACTCGTTTATTATTGTTACGAACACACAGAGTAACGACCGCCATCTAGCATCAACCAGTAAAACCGCTTTGTATAACGAAAACAACACGAAACCCCTACTCAATACTAGATGGCGTTAAAGGAAAGAATGGTCTCGAAAGCCGGGCACGTGCGCGGGGCTTTCTAGAGTCGTACAGTCCGGTACGATCTAGAATGATCTGGCGCTTGTCCCGGCCCATATAAATAGCCGCAGGAAGGCGAGCGAGTCAGTTCAATTTTTGAGCCACTTTCGAGGCGACTTCGAAGCGAAACTAGTGATACAAGTGAAATCTACGACTTGGCTACGACCTAGGACATCGTGAGTGCTTAGTGTTTGGACCTAGTGCTTTGTGTTGGACCTAGTGTTAGTGAATAAAGTCTTCAAAAGAGTCAGCAGGTCTTTCTCTCCAAATTCTTCGAACCCTAACACGTAACATTATTGTACATCCCAAATCATACTTAAGTAATATAATTGTATCATATTATTATGTAGATTTCTATTGAACTAAAATGTAAAACTGTTTTCAGTTTAAAAAGCCTCAAAGTACAAAAGGTATAATGGTTAACATGCGTCTATTCCTACGAGAATCGAATCTAGTTGATAGGTATAATCTTTGAATATAAAATGTCTGGATAGAGAGTCGGCGTCAAAAAACGTACATAAAAATATCACCCAACAGTTCGGTTATAATTCACGCACACAGAAAAGGTTCGTACATGGTTAATATGACGTAGCGAGAGTATGTGGTCTCTTGAGTTACACACTCTAGTATGCAAAAATCAATTCGTAATTTTTGTTAAAATTACATTGTGAAGTTCCATCCAAACATTATCTAGCTTTTTAATGAAACCAAATACGGATTTAGCAAGAAACGAGCTGGAGCCAAACTGTAGTGTATTCCGGGCATTTGGGGTGATTTGAATTGGATTCGACTCTACTAGTTAATAATATTTTACATCTCTTGATATTTTGACATCTCTTAAACGCAAGACAAATAATTTGTCTACGTTATTAGTTTACAAAGAAAACCAATCTGTCTAACAAAAACTTAAATTACACTTTTAATAATTAAAATATTAGTTATAGTAGAAGCAATGTCATAAATTTTTATATAAAGGTGAAGGCACCGATCTATAAATATAGCAGAATAGAAGTGGCATGCTTGCTCTCATAACGACTCATAGCCGACAAACTTTTGTCAACTTCTTTACTTTAAATTTTTTCATCAGTATTTGCCTTTCATTCAATAGTATGTAACTAGTTGTGACGAGTACTACACAAAGACCTACACACAACACATCTAGGTAATCGATCCCATGAGCCATACGCGCGTCCCGTCCGCCTCCCTTCCACTTCCATCAGCCGTTTTATACCCCACTTCAGGGACTTAGGCCTCCCCTTAAGAAGAGGGGATCTTGGAGCTTAAATTCACCACGCTGCTTCAATGCGTGTTGTCGGATCGTAACAACCGCCATTTATTGACAGCAACCGGGACAGACTGCTTAGCGTGCCCTCCGAGGCACGGAGTCAATGATAGTTATGTACATAAGTTAGAAAAACTCATTGGTACAAGCCTTGGAATTCGTTTGAATAAAATATATTGAATAATTTCTAAAATATGGGATATTTTCGGTTTCACGCTATTATGAATTTTCCTCCGAGTCGAACGTTCAACTACTACGGAACCCTTCACTATGCGTGGTCGGACACAAGCTTGGTCGGTTTTATTATGTATTTAAAATACCACAAAGACTGTGGCGGCGCTTCGTTACTCCTCGCAACCGCTAACAGCCTACTGAAGATGACGATGGACATGTAACATTTACACGTTATAGAACGTGAATTCCACATGCCAATGATGGAGTGGACGAGTATACGTGATAGACGAATGGTAAAGGAACCTGCTTCTTATTTAGAATGCCGTGATGCGAATGCCAAGGCATGTAGTTTTTCAAACTTATGTACATATCTATCACTGACTCTGTGCCTCAGAAGTCGCTAAAATCCACTACTCGAACTAGAGCAGTGTGATGGATTAAGCTCTAAGTCCCCTCAACCCGAGGGCAGATCTAAGCCGTTGCAGTGGAACATTAATGGGCTGACGGTATGGTATGGTAATGATGGAGTATACGAAAACGTCATCGCGACGTGCATAATTGGTGCATCGTATGCTCATTCTGTGGATCCTTGGCACAAATGTACAAGGCAGTACAGATGGACACAACGAAAAGGCCGCATCGAGCTTTTTAGTAGATTGACCGTGTGGCCGAACGTAGCCGAGTACTATCATTCACGCAATGCAAACAATTTTATTTTAATTTATTTCATTTTAAGCAACATAAAGTTGAAATTAAATAGTAATTTGTGTCGGTTAAGTTCGCCCACACAGTTAAATTCCGAAGAAACCTGATGCGATCTAGCCTAACTATATAGTTACCGCCCCCCGACCCGCTCCACCCAGAAATAATATTGCTCAGATTTTCCTGTAGACTATAAGTGAAGATCTATATTTATTATTTTATTCAAAATTTAAATAAGATGGGAACGCTAAGTTTACGTATAATTTCTGTAACACCTAAACCATGCATTTCAAAATTATAAAAAGATATATGTATTTTTAATTATAATTATTAAAAAACATTTACCCTTATTTACCCCCAAAATAAAAATTCTTGTGATTGGCTCACCATATTCTGTTTAGGTATAGTTCGCCTCAAACTTTATGGCGGATCGGAACACAACACTATATGCGTACTGGCGCAGGTACAGTCATATACCCCTCGCTTCACTGCGTCACGCTACACCTAAAACTGGTTACTGCGAAGCGACTTGTGCCTATGTTCACATCCACCATTCATTGGGACTAGCTTCTTTCGTCCAATAGAATCAGAGAAAATAAGCTGTAACAGACGGGCAGACAATAAGACACCAGTGATCCCTAAGAAGGTTTTTTTTTTCATTTCATAAAATATAATATTATATAATATTATATACATAAAATTAGATATCTCCTTACCCGCACAATCCTCGATTCAAGTTCTTTCACATAGTTGGCACGTAGAACGCCATCCATTCTGTCGGCCATTCTTAAAGACCACCAATCTGGGATAGTTTTGTTAATCAAAAACATGACTTCTTCTTTTTGCATGGATATCCCTTGTCCGGTAAACGCGTATAGCGCTTTCACCTGTGGAATACAAAAGTTTTCGCTGTTATTATGTCCACAGTTTATAATTAGCTTATGAAATTCACATTTCATGTTTCAGAACATGTTTGTTCTGACATTATTTTTGACTGGCAAACTAAACTGACGAATAGAATGTAACTGTATTGCTTGCAGCCTAAAGAAAAGTGCATGACGAAAGAGGTTTCATGCAATTTATGGTAATCTGACCTCTGAAGTAGAATTTTTCCAGACTTATACAGATAGACACCCCAAACACTAAACCAATAGACACGTTCACGCAAACAAATATTTGTCCCGGGCGGGAATCGAATTTGCGACTTTTGGTTTTGTAGTTAGGGTCTGGTGAGGTCAGTGGATTTCGAAGCAGCTAGCAACGGAGATGTGTCGTGTATATAAATTACGTATTTCTGCAGTGAGCAAGTAGGTATACCTTGGCAAGACAAGAAGTAAATAAATAATAACTACAATAAAGTGTTAATAGATATAAATGATGAAACCACTTTCCTTATTTATTTAATTTTTCAGCAATCCCTCGCCACCAATTTTCTTCAATTATTAATCTTTTGTTTCTTATCTTTATTTTAATATAACATAATATTAATAACACATGGGATATATCCCACACAGCGCCATCTAGTTCCAAAGTAAGCAAGTATTATGCTTGTGTTCTCGGTTACTAGACAACTGATATACATACTTAAAATTCTTTTTGATATATACATTATATAACTATTTTATACCCAAACACGGAACAAATAGACATATTCATGCACATAAATATTTATCGGGAATCGAACCCACGACCTTTGGCTCAGCAGTTAGGATCTCTTACCGCTCGGCCATTTGATCAGTCCAACGCCGGATAATTATTGTGTATAATTTCAGTTAAACTATCTTCGAAATTCGTTGCGACGGACAATGCACACCGCACCGAATGTTCGAGCATTACACAGCGGCGTGCGGCATACTAACACACCGAAGCATCCTCAATGTGTCTGGTCGTTGTTCATGTCAAACCCTATACGCTCTCCGGAGTATAGGTTGAGGATGTCGTTTAGCCGCTCGGGCTGCACCTTCTGTGTAGAAATCCCAACCCGGCACTATCTGCGCGGTAGGTCGAGCGCGCAGGTGTCTGTATGCAGATTCGGCCCTCACTAAATAAAAAAAAAAGTGCGGCGTACCTTCCTCCCACTTCCCCTCAGATGCGTTACGTTACGTTGTGCCTTACTATCACGAGACCAAAATTTAATAAGCTTGATTCAAACAGATTTAAACAATCTATCTATTAAGTTGCATAAAGTCTTGTACCACAACATTATATTTTTAAATACAACTACAGGAATGGCAATAAAGTATCCATTCTCATAAACCTATTTCCCCAGATCTCGCTCAGGTTAACAAAAAACAAAACAACTAAACAATTATTGTAAGTTGAACAACACAAAAAAAGATTCATTCGAAAAAATAATAAACAAAAAAAAAAATTAAAAAAAATTGATAACATTGATACATTATACAAAAGAATTTACAATATTATTTTATTTTAGAATATGAATAAGAAAAATATATTTAGGACGGATTTAGAGGAGTAGGAAAGAAGGGTAGGAATGCTAGTAGAAAAAGGAATATCAATTCCTAGGAGATTTTTTAGAAAGGAGCGACAGTTGTGTAAGGGACAGGATTAGTTGATTACTTAAAATCGACGTGTCTGTCCACGTGGACTCACTGACATATGCACTGTGCTCCCGTAGTATCTTTGGCAAATGTCATTCAATGAACTATTCATAGATTGCTATACAATATTTTGGGTACCAAGAGAAGACACCACATACATATAACAACCAAGATCCGGTGCCAGTATTAATATTCATCATAAAAATACTGACCCGACCTGGGATTCGAACCCGGGACCTCCAGCTTCGCAGGCAGGGTCGCTGCCCACTAGGCTAAGCGGCTAGTTAACACGGTATCGTACGGTACGACACGTAAGTTAGTACGCTATGAACTTCTGACCAATATTTTTGTACCTCCGGAGTACATTCACACCCAGACATAGAACTGATAGACAAATTCATGCAAACCCACATTTGTCTTGGGTGGGAATAGACCCGCAACCTTTGGTTCTGCAGTTAGGATCTCTAAACACTCAACCACTCCGCTCCGGACCATCTCACCACTTAATCTCACCACCGGTGGTCAGTTGAGACGAAACATATCCCATCTGACTACTGGAGGTCAATTGGGAGGAATTTTTTCCTAATTCACCACCAGTGATGAAATGGGATTTTTTCGTTTCAACTGACCATCGGTGGTGAGATTTGGAAGTGAGATTATCAACCAAATATCACCAATTTCTCAACTGTCTATCAGTGATCAAATTATGCAATAGTACTCCCATATCTATCATACAATATCCTATAAAAGTGTAGCTGTACTCCTTTTTGTGTTGATATTCATATTCATATGTAAGTGGGTCACCGTGTAATTCGGGAGAGTCGAATCACGATTGCACATTATTAATTTACAACAAAAACGTGGCACTGCAATAATTTAACAATTAGAAATAGTATGCTTCAGAGATGTTGCTGGTAAACCCAGAAAATAATGACAACATATCTAATAATCATAAACCCAATTTATCACCAGTGGTGAAATGGGACAATTTACACCACTGGTGGATGATATGGGACTACCATTGTGTTATTTGGCCACTGGTAGTCAGTTGAGAAATTGGAGTGCCAACTGACTACCAGTGGTGACTTTTGGTGGTCAGATCAGTCAGTCGTGATGTATATCATAAAGCGATGTGAGATAATATGAAAGTAAAAACAAAAACCTATGTACTATATTTATTTATATTGTAAAGTTACTGTGTATGATGTTAGTAATTAATTGTGAATATATGCTAGCATGTTACGGTGCCGACGCGCTCTATAATTCATAGTAGGTGGGCATTGATTCATATCTACTCTCAAATAACGGGCAACGCAGATTTCATGGTGAAAATAAACATAAGAAATATTTCTTGCTCCAAGCATGATTAGTGTTTCAATCTACCTTGTAAGTCTCAGCGGCGTCGACTAGCTGCTTTTCCCTGGCGCCAGCTAATTCTCTAAGCACTTCCCACTACTTCTTCAAGCTATTCAAAAGACGACGCGACGCTCGATTTCAGAACTCTTTCGTGGGTGTTTCGCGTCGATTAAGCTAAAAACACAAGTGGATGCATTTATGTCATCTAACATAGCATAAAAAAAGTACTACTCCACTGTTTTTGACAATTACTACAAATAAAATTCTGAATCTGTTATTACTTTTGCCTGTTTATTAAAAAACATGTTTTATATTAAGTATTTTTCGCTGTATGTTACGTAATAACTTATGTATAAATTGACGGTAGAGTTCTAAAAGGTGAAAAACAGATTTTATTTGGTTTTGAGTAATGAATGCTGAATGTTCTAAAACAGTTCCTGTATGATGTAAAAAAACATTTCATGAAAATTTATCTTTCTGTAAGTTTTGATTCAATAGAACAACATTTCTCTGTTCAGTTTTTACTAGGTACCTATTTTTTGGTTACACAACAAAACTGAAAGCGATTATCTAAAATTTGACACTTTTGACATGATACTTTCTAGAACCATAGCATCAATACAAGCTTACGCCATTTTCCCATAAGCGGTCGCCCATTAAACATGTGAGGTTTTTTTCCCAACCAAATATCGCGTGTATTTTAATGTGCAATTTTTAACCACACATCCAGCCAAGAATTTCGCGAAAATAATTAAACGTGATATGTTATAATACCCCCCTCCTTTTTACGATCGATCATGATCATATTCCAAACCCCTTCTCTCGTGTTTGAGCCTCACGTAAGTTATGAACGACCCTTAAGGGGTAGGCAGAGAATGTAGATGTACACTTGGTAATTTGGTAACAGTGGACCTTTCGCCTTTTAGCTCCATTATAAATTATATGCATAGATAAATTAGTAAGCAATATACAAATTGAATTGTTATATGTAATTTAATTGTTATGTAAACATCTATGTAAACAAACAGTGGGGTATAATGGGCTGATGGATGAAATGTAATACATTTTTAAAATGGCGGTTGCCGGTAGACCAGCTGTCTTAGAAGATATCTTAACAGGATGGTGACCAAGCATTTGGGTTATCCGTGTTGTGGTTTTTTTCCTCGGTAACCGTTACTTTGCGCCACCTGCTTCCTTGAAACTTTTTGTTTAGTTCGTTAAGCTGTACAGGTTCTTTAAGTTTGGACTACATTCAGCTGAATGCAGTGTATTTATTATGTATATCATTATGCGTAAAATATGAATGAAATAATGGATAAGTGACTTTTAATTCATATATTTTTTTCAAATATAATCACGAAACTTATGTTTCATCGTACTGAGTGCTAATAATAATTTTAAAGCTAATCTACATGCCACTATAGGGATTGATTGTAAAGATGAGATGAACAAGGTATGTGAGAGCCTTTAGACCCTGACATTCGCGAGAGAGGTATGAGCGAATGTCAGAAACTCACCTCTGCCCCTTGTTCCTGAGTTCGTGCATCAACGCCGTGTGCTTCAGGCGGAAAGCTAATAGCACCTTAGATCTTTCGCCGCGACACTCGTCTGACAGATGCGTTGTTTTTCTGTCAGCCAACCTGCTATGTGAGAATAATATTATGTGCGCGTCCTCGGTGTTTCATTATCACTAGTTATCATCATCGAACAGAACGATCGACAATAGGCGAAGACGAATTGGATTTCGTAACATTTTGCCGGTAAGCACTAGAACGTTTAAACCTTCTAATATACAAAGCGCATTTGACAGCTGACGAGAATCGGTGGTGACAAGCTAAGGTCAAAATATGTTGTAGAGAAGAAAAGATAGAATTGTCGTGATTGGCAGGTTAAAGGCGATGTGTACATTTCATTAAGATTTTACTTAGACTAATTAGTTTTTTCTTACGCGGCGAGCGAAATAAACGTGGAAATAACTTCCCATGCGTGTCTCGAACCCGGCGCGATAACAGTATTTATTAACGGCATTGACTTAGAAGCATCAATTTCTTGCATCTCCAAGGGGCTGCAGACATTATTATTTGATATTGATGTCAATTTCGTACCTCTCACATTTTTCTGAGAAAAAAAGACCTTGACAGACGTACAGACGGACGGACAACAAAGTGAACTTACAATATTTCCGTTTTTCCTTTTGAGATAATAAACTCTAAAAAAAGCACTATTTCTATCTACCATACACTACCAGCTTGCATAGGTTAGAACTAATTATCTTTTTCATAATGGCCTTTTAAGAACTGATAACCAATCTAGCATTCCTGTCCTTAGCAGCCGCTACGAGACTGTAAAAAAATATATCATTTAGTTCTATTGATAACTGAAACTCTGAATTCAAAAGTGCCTAAATTACAACAGAAAATACTTCGAAAACATAATTGATAAATAGTATATTTATATCCTACATTTTGGTTTTTGTATTCTTGATCATTTTAGTGCCCTACGTATATATGCAAAAATATCTGTTTTTCTTACAGTATTACTCAGTATGAATTTATTGAGATATAGCGTCAGCAAGTTATCGTCTTTGCGTTGAATACGCGAGCGACCGAAAAATGTGATAGTCGACGGCCGCCGGCGGGATATTTCTCCCCGCTACCGCTACACCCGTGGTCGCCAATTTCGTGCGTAGAACTTAAGTTTGACTCAGTAACCACGCTGTACCGATATTTTTTGAAAAATATTTTATTATGAAAATTTTATCGACTTATTTTTTTCCAAAAGAAATTGAGTTTTTAGATATAACCTAGTAATGCCTACAACAGATTTGGAAGGTGTTAAATAGACTGTTGGATAATGATATATCCCTATTCTTTATCTATCCCCACCTGTCATAAGCATCTTCCAGATGCTTGAGCTTGTATTGCAACTGCTGGGTAGGAGCTGGCGGACTCTGTGTACTGGCACCCTGCCCAACCAGCCTTCTGATGCTCTCGTCCAAACCCCCAACTGCAATTCTTGGAGGGCGTGAGTTTGCAGCAGACGTTCCACGTCGACCAGATGGCGGCCTGCTTCTTCCGATTGGAACTGGGCCTGAAGAAAATGTGCGTGTAATGAGCCTGTCACATGTTAATAAATTACGTTACTAAAATTAGATTAGTACTTGCCCTTGAGTTTATTTCCATAATATCTGTCACTGATTATTTTACCTGCATCTCCTCAACGGTGTTATCAACAGTATCCGCTTTTCTGACCAGTGCCATCAGCTGAGACAGTTGCTACAGTGACTCCCTATGACGTTCGAGAAGCTGCAACAGCTCTTGCCACCTACCCAACGCCTGTTGTTCAGCCCTGGTCACCGCTTCGGCGCCGTGGTAACGTTCTCGCACAAGTACGGCTGCCATGACTAATAGATCTTCAAAACGTTCGGTTCTGAACACAAGAATGAATAGTTTAGATTTTTTGGAAGACAAACAGTTTAATCATATTCTGAAATTAAATACACCATTGGCTTCTACATAATTTTAAATGTACAAGTTCTCCTTCATTTATATTACTACATTTTATGAAAGCTTTTTGGAAAACGCTAGAATGTTTGTACCCTCGAATATAAGGTATGGTTTTTCGCTTCAGCCAAATTGATACATAGAAAAGTTCAGTAAGAGAACACACGTTGGACGGCATTTTCTATTCATCATCATCATCATCATCAGCCCATTTTTACCCCACTGCAGGGGTTTAGGCCTCCCCCAGGGTGAGGAGGGGGCTTGGAGCTTAAATCCACCACGCTGCTCCACTGCGGGTTGGGAACTGTAACGACCGCCATCTATTGACAGCGTCCGGGACCGACTGCTTAACGTGCCCTCCGAAGCACGGTGTCAGTGATAAAAACTCATTGGTACACGCCCGGATTCGAACCATAGCCCTATGGGGCCTTATAAATTTGAGACAGGTTCGTTGCGCTCTGGGCTATCACGACATTAATTTTCTATTAATTCTGACATTACTGATTTTCTTTCAAGTTTTGAATATTCCATTTCATAACAATACAACCGCGTCATATCGACGCTACACAATATCTGGACGTTCATACAAGGTTACTGACTGCGAAACGCATCCGGTAATACCTCGAGTAGCAGTGAAAATGCGTTAATTAAAGAAAGATATTAATTAAATTTAACTTTCCAAAATCAAGAATTGATAACTGTGACGTCACTATTACTAATCATAGCTACGATGTTCTATGTATTACACTAATTGTTCGTATGGCTATTAACCCCGGCGTGTAGAAGTGACGTCACATTGTTGTTTCACGTTTCTTTTTTTTTTAAATTTCTGTTATTATGCCTCTAAAAATTCTTTTTTTTATTGAAGATAGACACCTAAGCTATGATATTTCTATAAATACAAAAAAATTTGGACTATTTTGCAAAAATTAGAACAATGCCCTTTGAGTTCATTGTGGATACAGAACATATTTGATCTAAGTTGTGTTTGTTATACCCGGAGACATAGAGTTTGACACAGATACATCAGTCGTTCGATCCAACTACTATACACCAAATTTATGGTATATATGTTGCTGGAGCGGGGGCTACACAACTGGCAACTCTAATGCTAAGACTGTTCGCGTACCCCGCACGCCCGCCTTCACGTCCTCCAATTTGGCTCGCCTTCGTTCCACATTTGAAACCGCAATTGCAGTTAGCTATAAATGTGACTCAATGCCCTAATGATTGTAACAATGCCTAGACCCTTACAAATATTCCGGTCGGTTCGATGTTCGAGCGACCGTCGCGTCGCCGCGTCGCGTCGGTGCGTGCGTACGTCAGTCGCGCTTGTCATTTGTATGAAAATTCATTACACCGTTGCAGTTATGGCCTGACGTACTGCGTGCGAGGATCGTCGGTCGAGCGCGTGTGCTTGCGTGCCATCTGTCGGCTGACGCGTCCATTTTGTAATTTTGTACGACTGTACACTGTCCAGTCGGGTAAATTTGATGGTCGGAGGAGCACAAATGTTAACTGACGGTCGGTTGATGCGTATCGGCAGGACGGAACGTACGCACTGACGGTCGGGGGAGCACTGTAACCGGCCTCAACCGACTTGAAACTAAGATTTTCCATGTCATTAACAAATACTTACGGGAGTCGCACACCAATACTAATTGATCGGACAAATATTAGAAATCACATTTTCATTGTATACCACAATGGAAACAGAACCGAGGACGTTCCTTATTACAAGAAGATTGTTGGTACATTCCACAATAGTTTAATATAAAATAAATTTTACCTAGCCAATGTATCGGCCGAAATCGCTTCGTGCTTCTTCACAGTAGCGTCGACTTGTGGCAAGTTAGAGCCGTATCTTGAATTCGACAATATTTGTATCATCTCCTTTAAATAACCGTTGCGGAGTACAAACTGCAAAAAAAAAATATCGGTTAAGGTAGAAATGGGTTGCATATATAAGCTCACAGAATTACCCAAAAAGTTCAACCACCCCCTGAAGGTATACCGTATAAAGTGCGCTCTCCTTGCGGTAGCTACGCGGTGCGGGAGGGGTGATTCCGGTTTATCTATTGGTGCAATGGACATGTGCGCCAATATACATTAGTTTATTGGGAATCATGAAATGATTATGAGCAAAATAGTTTGTACTCTCTGGTTATTTTATTACCTACAGGTTGTATCCTGTGTGATTTTAGCCATGAAATCAGGATTTGCATGCTCTGAACAAATGTTCAAAAGCTACAGCATCAAGAAGGATATCATACCTTGGTATTAAACTTGTAGTTCAGCTATTCTAATCGTTGTTGCCTCAGCAGTTCTGTTCTTAGAGCGATCTCCTTTGCGTGTTGCGTCTATTCTAATTTTTGCCAAGCTCTTTCTAGATCTTGGGGTAGCTGGCCTTCAAGTAGTGTCCAGGCTTCTTCTACCATTGACTTCTGTATCGTATTTATATGGAAATATAACGCTTCTATTTCCGAACGTTTCTTGTATCTGCGAATTATAGATATTATTAAAATTAAAAATAAAACTATACTTTTTGTCTAAATTACATACAAATATTACCCTAACTAATCCAGACTGACCGATTGACCGAGAGGTTAGAGCCCTTAACTGCAAAACCAAAGGTAGCAGGTTCGAGTCCCGACAAATATTCGTGTGCATAAATATGTCTATTTGTTCCATGTCTGGATGTAAAATGTTTATACATGTACCGAAAGAATATATATTTTTTTTATTTATTAAAATTTACAGTTTTCTCTTATATTAACAATATATCTCACAAAACTGCGTTCACAGTTTGTGCGAACCGTAAGTCTCTGCTATTATATTACTGTAAAAAATCAATTAAAACCGTACATGATTTACACATCAGATGCTATTAAGAAGATGATGCAATAACAATTTATTGAATTTCTTTTTGTTTGAGTCCTGTGTGATATGAATGGGCAAACCATTCAGTGCATAGGGAATAAGTTTCTTTGAGGTCCCGTCTCCATAGTAATTACTCACTCTTGGAACATCATATTTAACACCGACTAACACCGACCTTGTGCTATGTTCGTGGCTCACAACAGGTAATGTATGCTCCCGACTACCATGCTGATTCAATAGTAAAAGAAATTTATTTTTAATCCAACTGGAAAAATTTCACATACTTTAAACGATTTTATATATTCATCTTTGCATTCTGATTTAGTTTTCTTAGACACTAGTAACTTTAAAAACCAAATTTGAAATTATTTTTTTATCAGTTGTCTATTAGGTAACCGTAATATCGTACACACGTACTTGTTTATTTTAAAACTAGATGGCGCTGTGTGGGATGTCCCTGATATTATTGTTATTGTATGATATATATATAATAATAAGCAGCTGAAGAGTCTGTACGCGTAATTTTAACGGGCTAATCTCAGGAACTAGCAGTATGATTTCAAAAATTCTTAATTGCGTTAGAAGTCCGTTTATTAAAAAGGTTTATAGGCTATATAACACCACGTTACAACCCAACAATCCGTTGCAATAACAATAAACGTCGCGAGAACAACGACAGGAGGCGGCGCGGTGGGTATGAAACAGACATCATGTATGATCCAAATTTAACGCTGACGAAACTGCGAGGCACAGCTACTCTATATATATAAATAAAATTGAAAAGTCTGTCCCTAATTCCCAAATAAAGACTTTTTCTATGAGACGTTCATTTACACGACTTCACACAAATATTGGTCCCGGGCGGGAATCGACCTTTGGCTCCACAGTTAGGGTCTCTGACCACTCGGCCAATCTGTCAGTCAATAGAAATTAATAGTAATAGTAGAAACAATAGAAAAAAATTGAAATCAATAGAAATGTTGAACCAAACAAGATTCCAAATCAATGACTAGCTAAGCTTCCAACTGTGAGATGTTAGTGCAAATATACCTCAAGATGTGAAACCTAAGAAGTCCAGTTGCAGGGAACATAGCAACAGGTAAAGGAGCTGCAAGTAATACTCACTTAAGCGGTTTTTCGACTTTTCGACTGTTCTGTACTGCTTGAAACTCAGTAAAAAACGCTGTATGCCATCTAGCGAATTGAGCAATTCCCTGTCGTTCTGCTCGGCTATCTTCAGTCGTATCCACAGCGCCGTGTCCAGTCTAGCGTACTCCGCTTTACGGCCGTCGCAGCCCATGAGCTGGCCGATTATCTGTAACGAAGTATTATAATATATCCATTTCATCATATTTACTTATGAAAAATATTGGGGTGCCGATTGGAGAAATTATCTAGACGCAAGAAAAACTTATTTGTACTTAATATAACGCAAATTAACATCAGGAAAAATCCTATAGAAAATTACTTTTTGAAATTTTCACTGTTACAACAAAAAATAAATCAGAAATTCAAAATTTTATTCAATGTAAGATACATTACACACACTTATTGAAAATCAAGACGCATTTACCGCCTGTTCATAAAAACTAGTAGGAGAAGAACTGATAAGAAACTCCCTCCCATAGTTTTTATTATGTATATACTTTTTTTTCAGTTTAGAATGCATAAGAATATTAGAATAATGTCCATGCGTTATTATCATTTAAATATTCCATGTATACAGAATACTTTTTCAATCAGCTGAAATTTTATATATTTTTAAACTGTTTGTTATTTAAATGTAATACTACCTAGAGCGTGTAGAGCTTACCAAACTAAACAAAAAGTTTTAAGTGAGCAGATGCCACAAACTAATAGTTACCGAGAAAAACACGTTTAAAGTTTAACTTTTCTTACAAATATTTTTTTTACTTTTTTTAGTTCGGTAAGCTATACAAGCTCCATAAGGTTGGACTACGTGCAGCCGACCACCAGGTACCTACCTATGCTTAGTATTTCTAGTGAGCTATTAACATATTTTTATCTCTACTAAAGCATCATAGGAAGGATGAAAACTTGACGAAAATCTGAATATAATTCTCTTTTTAAACGACTTCAAACAAGGTTTCTCAATTCGACCGTATATATGTTTTTTTTTATGTGTGTTCAGGGATAACTTCGTTGTTTATGAACCGAATTGGATGATTTTTTTTGTGGAAAGAAGATATCTCAAGAGTGGTACCATGATAAAGAAACCAGGATCTGATGATGGCATCCCAGAGAAATCGAGGGCAACTTTTGAAAGTCGTATTTTAAAGTATCGTATTTTAAATATTTTTATAAAGTACTATTACTAGTACTGTTTAATGAAGGTCAAAAGTCGATCTGATGATGGAGCTGAAAGACAGTCGAGGGAACTCCTCAACAATTTACAGCAATTACCTGGTGTTTGGACTTGATTCATTTCTATTGATGAGAACTTTGCCCCCATATGGGTTATAAGTACCATTTCAAGTCTGATGATGGAGACCATACACAGTCGAAGGAACTCCTTAACGATTTACAGCGATTGCCTGGTGTTTGGACTTAATTCATTTTTATTGATGAGAACTTTGCACCCATATGGGTTATACTGATGATGGAGACCATACACAGTCGAAGGAACTCCTTAACGATTTACAGCAATTGCCTGGTGTTTGGACTTAATTCATTTCTATTGATGAGAACTTTGCACCCATATGGGTTATAAGTGCTATTACAGGTCTGATGATGGAGACCATAAACAGTCGAAGGAATTCCTCAACTATTTACACCAGTTATCTTTTGTTGGGCTTACTTCACACGGTTCAATATGCCAAAATGTTCAGTTCGCACAAAAATAATACTAAATTAAGATTGAAGGTTTACATAGGAATACCACTACCTACTAGGTATGCTGATGCATCAATTTGACACTGAATTTAAGTTGCGTAATCGCGGGGCTGTCTCATTTGAGTAGCGCGTTTAGAAGCCCCATTTATACTAAATACAAATTAGTTACAGATGCGTTCAACTAAAAATTGAAAAATAAAATAATTTTCAAAAAATAAAATAAAAACCGACTTCAAAAACATAAACTAAAAAGTTAAAAATAAAATTTTCACTTTAAAAAAAGGAGCATTAACTGGCGGCATATAGTTAATGAAGTCGGTGCCAATGCAGACACTTTGAAATGGTAGGTACTTACCAGGTAATAACAATTACAACAATGATATATTTATAACTATAACGAATATAAAACACCATTTAAAGTGTCTGAGTGAGTAAGCACCGACTTCATTAACTATATGCCGCCTGTTAATGCTCTTTTTTTTAAAGTGAAAATTTTATTTTTAACTTTTTAGTTTATGTTTTTGAAGTCGGTTTTCTAGGCTCAGACTAAAAAGTACAGACAACAACTAATGAAGTGAAAGAACTAATTGAAACTGCACAATTAAAAGTGTGAGCGAAGTTTGACACATTGATAAATGATTTACTTACTCGTGAAAAGTAATTAAATTAACTTATTACAGCACAATGTTTTTACACAAATGAAAAACACACGATGACATTTTAATAGTTATTTAAGAAACAAGTAGATAACTCCTAACGAGTTCGGATTTAAAACACGAGCGAAACGAGTGTTTTTACGTCACGAGTTGGAAATCATCTTTCCGCGCGTACATCATACAACGTTTTACAATGCACTATGCGAGGAAATAAATAAATTTTAATTTTACTTCTATTGAAGACAATTTTTATAAGTATGTACCTAAATGAGCTTTTCTTTCGATTTAGGCGGCAAGTGGCTGTCATTTGCGAATTGTCCTTCTTGAAGACTGTCATCCAGCGTTAAATCTGATAACTCATCACTTTTACAAGACATTTTATTGTTTTCACTTATAAAACTCAAAACATTTGTTTTTTATTTCGCATTTACGTGAGAGCACAAAACTAATTCAGATACAAATGAACTGGCGGGTTTTCCCATGCGCGCAGTGCAGTACCGGCAATAAATATTGCACATCGGCAATAATCGCATTTCCGAATACAAACGAATGTGAATATCCCATGTCCATCAATTATTAGATTTTACGTTTATCAGAATTTGAATTCAGAACGAAATACTTCATTGTTGTTTAGTGTGCAATAGAGACAACGCTCTAAGAAGCCGAAATTAGCCGATCGATTGTCTCTTTTCAAAGGTCGATGTACAATATTTACCGCCGGGTACTGTACTCACAAAGTAGGTAACTGAGTTGTTTTTCGGGCCGCTACTAAGGTCGTTTCTGTAACTACGCTTTTCTCACGTCAGCGGTCTCGTTTGCTTGCACTGAATGCGGCCGACATATTTATTTTAGTGACGCACAAATATTTAATTTAGGTGAAATAATCAATATTTATTTATAAACAAAAAATATTGTTTTGAATAAAAATACTCTTTCTATTTTAAATTGTAAAGTTAGCAAGGTTGTGACGCATACGTTTGCGATATAGGTATGTACAAGCGAACTGGCAAGGTTTTTGTTAGTGAGGCATGAATTATTTTTTTTCTATTTACTTTAATAGAATTTGATACGTTAATATAGACTAAATATGACATTTTAATATTTATAATTTTTTAACGTTTAATTTTTGACATATTTCACAATATTTCCACTTCTTCCACTAACCCATTAAGCCCCACTGGAGGGGCTTAGGCCTCCCCCAGGAAGAGGGGGATTGAAGCTTAATCCATCACGCTGCTCCAGTGCGAGTTTGAATGGCAATATTTACCACATATTAATTAAAATCCCTTCAACATCATGTAATCTTTTAATCCACTCTTTGTAGCCAAAGATAGGTCGGTACTCAAACGATAGCATTGCCTGGTTGAATAGAAAATTAAGATTTATTAATAAAAGTTTTATATATTTATTGTATTTAAAAAGTTGTAAAGTTTCTTCGTGCTGTTGATTATAAATGTCATCGATCGAGATCGTCCTATTCTCAATTACATAAAAAATTTTCACTTACATCTCTCAGGGAGAGAACAGTGCTCATGATTGATATATCAAACTGTCTCGAAGATTATTTAGGAGGGACGTTTTGACAGCTATCAAAATAAATATAAGTTATCCCCGAACACATAAAAAAAATATATGTTCATACGAGTATATGGATAAGTATAAGTGTACTTACGTATAGATGACCAACTCGCAATTTTGTTGGAGTAGCGCCATCTAGTTTCCATACCCAGTACTACTAAGCCAATAATTTAATTGGCACCTGGCCTGAATTTATTTTATTTTAAATTATTTTGAGTTTATTTTCGCTAGTTTTTGTTTCCTGTTGTTTCCGTTTTAAAATCATTGTTATGGAAACAAAAACTAACGAAAATAAGACTGCACATAAAATTATAGTAGGTATGTCACGGATGAAATAAAACAACAGAAATAAGTAGGTACATACACATATTTTATTTCTTTTTTAATTTATTTTTTATAAAATAATTATGCGCCAATTGTTTGACGGGGTCACTTTCGTCCCACACTGTACTTTTGCCAGTAAGCAAATTATTAATTTCTTTGCACCAATCATATAACATCAACAAAATACTTTTGTTTGATATAAATTTTTTTAACTTTTCTTTGTGTTCTTCACATGTGATAAATTCAAGCGAAAGTACAGTAGTAGTGATTAACCCTATATATTGTACTATTTGGTTGGATTCACAATTAGTTTTTAATATTTCATAAACAATTTCTTCAACATGTAATATATATTCTAACAAATGTTTACTGGGATAGCAAAGAATACATTTATTTGTGTATTTTTTCAAAGTTATAAATTTTGAAAATGCTTCTTCACTATCCCCTTCTAAATCTTTTTTACATTGCTGACAATTTTTGGTTATGACCTTATGGCTTAAATTTATCAACCAGCCACTGCAGTATGCTGCTGCTGCGCATTTTTCTATGTCACTTGGATTTTTACTTTTTAACAAAATATCTACATTTGGTAATTCAATATTTAAATGTTGAAAATTTATTTCTATTTCTTTACGTGGGGGCCGGGGTATATCTTGACTCAAGAAATACTTTAAACTTTGTAGACAATAATTGTCATAGCTTTCACAGTTAGCTCCTACTGATTTGGGCGAAATTAGATTATTTATTAAAAGAGCTATGTAAGCTGCTTCAAATGCCGAGGAACTCGGCATAATATTACGTAGCCCGTGAGCTCGTATGGCACCAAAAAAATTCTCAAGTGGATCTTGGTTGAAATTGCGCAGCAGCAACGATCTGAGTCCTAAATTGTGTAAATTTTTAGTAATTTCCTGAAATGCTTGTATTGTCTTCACCCAGCTAGAAATTGATGGCACCACCCCTGCTCGTTTACTAACAAATCTCATGCTTTTTAACACAGGCAAGCTTTTATGCCACAATTTGTGATGTGGAGATTTCGGTGAGACTGCTGACTTATACACTTTACCCTTTATAATCTTACTGTAACTTCCATTCACCGAATCAAACAAATTGTCAAAAAATAGTAATAGATCAGCAGTATCAGTACATTCCTGAGGGATTCTGCCAGTTCCTAAAAAAGGAATATTAATTATCTATAGATTTCAATATTTTATGTTTTTGTTACAAGTTGCCAAAAGACATTTTCAGAAAACTATTTTAAAAATCAAATTAAACAAAATGCTTTTCAAAAAAGCCTATCATACAATAATGGCAATATAGAAATTGTATATTAATAATCTATTCCACATTGGCTTTCTAAATTGTGAACATTGGAAATGTTATGAGGGTCCAATACACCAGAGATGAAAAAATCCTGTTTACCTGGCTGTCCGTCTGTCACATCCTTTTTTTTTCAGACTTTACTAAGTGAAAAAAGTTGAAATTTAGTACATATATAGTTTGGTGACAATCATGGACATATCTCACTCTCTTTGATACACTCACTTTGATAGGGATGTTGGGATGTAGCACCCTAGAATTAAGGAGGCTTGTGGCACTAGCGATGTACATCTGTACATAATAAGGGGAAGGTTCTCGGTGCCGTCATTGCTGAACTGGATGTCCTTGGTCATCCCGAACAGAGGTAAGCGCCGGATGCTACGACGCGGGGACATGCTCGCGGGCAGTAAATGAAGCACTGAATTTTACAGATAAGTTCGGGGTCTTCTTGTAGTAACAAATAATAAATCTTTTTATGCAAAAGTTATATATGTGTTACGTTTCTTTCCATTTCGATCAATTCAAACAAGTTCAGACTAATGCAACAACAAATCACAGTAACAAATTTACTTGTAAATTGAAAACTATGTATACAAACATACTTGCAATGATAGACATGTCCCAAACAAAAAATGTGTGTGTACGTTTTAAAAATATTCGTATAGTATGAGTTATATGTTTAGTATAATAAACATTTATCGAATAAATCGAAAATAATTAGTAGGTATGAAATAATATACAAATAATCTACGATTACAATAAATGAATTTTAATTTTGGGGGTAAATTATGACATATACAAATATTTTTTGTAATTATAAAACTTGGATTCAAAAATATATTAAAGGAAATACATGAAAGTTGGTCCGCGGTGACCGCGAAAATATGCGCCAGGCGCATTTGTATGTGCACGACCACTACTTTTTTCCCGCGCCGAAAAAAAACCGTAGGGCGTTCTAGGTCTAAGCGATGAACGAGCTATATTTTGGGGGCATATAAGAACATTAAAAATAAATTCTCAAGTGCATCAACTGTTTTAGTAAACATAAGTGCTGGTGATAACAAACACAAATTTATTATAATAAACCAATAGATAATAATTAAAGTTCATAGGCCAGGTGGGTTGTATATATGAATGTAGCCATATAGACAGTATTTGATAACTTTATTTGTGAATCATTATAATTATAAAAAATAAAACCAATAGCAATTTTTAGCATATTGGTATAAAATAAAATATTTTATTTTATTTTATACCAATATGCTAAATTTATTGATACTCATTAACAATGTGAAGTGAAGTGAAAGAAGTGAAATGTATGTATCCACTACAATAAAAATGTTCACACTTTTAGAAAGTAATGAGAGGTAAATAAATTAAAAAAAAAAAAAAAAAAAAAAAAATTTTTACCTGCTGTGAAACCCAAAGCAACACTGACAGTTTTACTAAATACTTGTGTACAGTATTTGACTTTCATTTTCGGGATTAATTCTGGTACTACATGACGTGCTGTCAATTTGGGTACCAAACGCATACCTTTATATGCCGGGCCTTTTTTATATAGAGCCTGTAAATGAGCCCATTTTGCCGTATGCTTTTTGCCATCAAGGTGAAATTCCAAATTTTTGGTGATGAGGTTATTTCTAATACCTTTTATCAGGTGAGGAGGATCATAAATGGGGTAAATTGGATTTCCATCAATTTCGAAAAATCCTCCTTTATAATTTTTGCCTTGTCGACTGTATTCGGCTTTTGTGTCTTTTATCAATGAATTGATGGCTGACATATTTGTCGTGCCTTGGTCACAAGTTGTGGATACATTTTTCAATTGATGTTTTAAACTGTATGTGCCTGTGGTGCCAGTGCAAAAACTAAATGCAACAGGCTGTTTATATTTTTTAAATATGCCTCTGATCATGAACACCAGTGCATGATCAGCAAAATGTTGTGTGCGGCTACTGCCATCATCGCAAAATCCTTTTATTTTGTCATCGTGCTTGTGATATGACACATTGGCAGCAATGGCCATTTCATCAAATAATAATGTGCAATATTTGTGATTATTAGGCATTCTATCCACCCTTTTTTTCAAATGGGCAAAAACAATATCATTGGGCCCAGGCAATAAAAATACCTTGGACATCAGTTTGTTGAGTGTACTCTTTTTTGGAAGCACACATATTTGACTGAGTAAGCGGTATGCCTTTGGACTAGGTTTATATAGTGATAAGGCAAGAATTTTTTCATCCAAAGTGAACAGATGACCTTCAGGGCGTTTTGAAGATTCTCTTGTTTGCATATCAAAAAAGGTTTTTGCTGCTGGCGTCAAATGTTTTGTAACTATTTTATATGCTTCAGAATGTGAAAATTTCTTAGCTATTTTAAATTTGTGCATCAGTCCAGCTTTTGACTTTTTGCATCGTCTTAGCTCAACTTTCGTTTTCGCAACTTCTTTATGTAGCTCCATTTCAATGTTAGACTGAAAACCTAAAAAAATTAAAAACGTAAAATTAGTAAACTTCTTCATCAAATTTATTGACAGGTCATATAAAGTATTAATATATGATACAACGAATATGACGACTGTTTAGCCTATTACAGGGGTCAGCAATCTTTTGAGACGGAAGAGCCAAAAGTTACAATTTACAAAATTTCTCAGTTTTTAAAGAGCTACTAAAAACTTTTATGTCAATGATATTTGCTTATTATATATATATATATATATTTAATTTTAGATTACTACTTCAAATATGAAATAATGTTTATTTATACAAAAACATACAAGCATTTTCAGCATGACACATATTAATGTATTTCAGCCAGAATAATAAAATAATCATATATAACTATAGTAATTGAATAATAGATAGTTCAGCGGGGCGGTGCCGGGAAGACATGTGAGGACGTCGCTGAGAGATAGACATGTACTCACTCATGGATCGTTCGCTCGATTTTTAAGGCTTTTAAAGGTTTTGATAATAAAAAAATAAATTTTGCATATGGAACTGGAGAGTCGCAACTTTACATCGAAAGAGCCGTGGGTTGCCCCCCCTGGCCCCTGGCCTAGTAGGTAGCGACCCTGCCTACAAAGCTGGAGGTCCCAGATTCGAATCCCAGGTAAGGTCAGTATTTATATGATGAATATTAATACTGGTACTGGGTTTTAGTTGTTATATGTATGTATTGTCTTCGCTTGGCACTCAAAACACAAGCTTATGCTCAGTTTGGGGCCTAGATGTTGGTGTGATGTATACATTATTATTATTATTATAACATCACTTACGGTCATAAGGACTAGTGTTGCTCTTCCTAGTAGGTGAGGGCTGTATCTTATTCCGAACCATTGGCAGAGGTGTGCCACAGGTCGCTTCTTTAGAAATTCCTGCAAAAACATTTATTATTTTTTCAAATATGTTCAGAATTGCAAATTAAATACCTTAAAAACACTGCAAACAAGATGACCATAATTATGGTACATTTAAATCATATCCATATGCCCGATGCTATAAGCTAATACAATGCTTTGACAGAATATTAACGTTATATATGCTATAATGTATAGAATATTATCCTCTGCTATCCATGTGAAGCCAGGGCAGGTCACTAGTAATAATTTAAATTAAGGTTTTATATCTATTGGCTGGCTCACCTTCACTGATACCACTGCTGATAATGTTACTTGTTGAGGGCTGTTGTATATCCACAACCATTGGGACAGAGCTATCAATAGTTGCATCTTCCGTTGCACCTACAAGTGATAATATAAATAATATAAAACTATTTTCATAAAATGTTAGAAATATATAAATAATAAAATATATTAAAATATTAAAAAGTATAAAATTAACAGAAATATATTCTGTTAACTTTATATTTTTTTAAATTTTTGCAAGGTTACACCAAGACAAAGATACTCCACATTAGCCTGTTTTTAATTTCATGGCCACTACCCCTAATGACTTCCTAAAAAATCCCTAGTTTATTTTAACATGTTTTTTAAAAGAATATATAAAGGGAAACACATAAACACAGACAGTATACTCCTCAGCACAATAATAATTATACAACAAAGATTTGCAAATTGAGTAAGCATACTGCAATGCAGTGTTGCTGACTATAGAAACTAAACTAGTGCCTTCAATAGGGTATTTGATTGTTTGTTTACTTCAGTTACATGTTTATTTTATTAATAACTGCTATACACTGCAAAACTATAATTACAATACCTAATTGTAAGCAACATATTTGCCTACAATTTATTATAATATTGCAAAATATTGATATTTTGCAAAAACTTCAGCAGCTGAATGGCTCATCTAATGAGAGAAATTCTATTATTTACATGTAAATAAACAGAGTAATTAAAAACACAATCAGAATTTACAAATAATAAATACATTGTGACTATCTTACTAAAAATTATTTTCTTTGCTAATTAAAATCAAAAAAATTTAAAAAATTACTTGTTATTCAAGAAAAGACACCATTATCGAACCAAATTACTAAAAGAACAGAGGGTTTTGCAGATTTAAGACAATCGCCCATTTTACTCGGCACAGAAAGTATCACCCCTTCGGAATAGAGTGAAGTTAATGCCTTCTAGCCTTATTAATAATTTGATTTGATAGTGATATTGTCTCAACAAGATAACGCTGAAAGGATCACTCAGCTACTTAGTCCATTTCGGAGTTCTATGACAGAATAGTTATAATCAGCTAGACAGATACCACCTATTATTAAAAAGTATGAGTCAGACGAGGACATTAATGATCTTAGCAACAAGAAAAGATAAATTCTAACAGTGAAAGATTGACAATCAATACAGATACAGACAATTAATAAACTTTTTCTGACCATTCAAAAGTAACAATGAGTAAATAAATAGATAAGAAGTAAAAATTAATGTAACAGTTTTACAACATACCTGACAGGTACAACGTGGGGATGGCCAAACTGCTTATTCTATTTTTTGGGTAATGATATTTTGTTTCAAAATGAAGATGACATATTCTCCTGTTTTTGAATATATAATCATCATCCTCTCCAATAAGACAGGCATTTGTCACCCATGTACAAAACTTGTCAAAAATTTTTGATGGATTTGGGAAGGTATGTAGTATCGCCCCTGTAAAATTAAAATGTAATAATTATTTGGCAAGGACAGCAAAAGTTATTCTTAAATTAAGAATTTAAAAATAGTAATTTCTTTGGTTGACAATAAGCATGCACACACATACAAATCTGCTATTTGACTAATAAGTCCATGTTAAAATAGTAGCATGTGATGATAAGATTGAAGCATACGCAGCCAAAAATGGCTTTGCGAGTCTGACCGGACAGTCTGTCGAACGGACATCATCCATGCATCCGACAATGCATGGATGTGATATGTATGTGTCTGTGATATCATATTCAGCCAAACATATTCATGTATAAAACACTATCATTGGATACAACAAACTTCTAGTATTAACAGAATTTTGAAAGTTTTTGGTATATTCACCGGAATAAGTTTAGGTATGGGTTTCCACCACTATTACCCAAAAGGTATTACCACTGCCTTCTATAGTTACAAGCCATGCTATTGAAATTTGGCAACGTTGCGTTTAGTCCAAGCCTTGGTATCAGTCAGGCTATTAGTTGGCGTTTTCTTCCATTTAAACGTTATGTAAACGGAGATATTCATTGAAAATAATAAGTCAGTGTTAAAAACGACTTGTTGCATCGTGTTTATTCGTAATTAGCAAAGTAAGTTGATATTTTTACCATATAATCGTTTTTAGTTTCACGTCACAATCTTGACACGTGTGGGTGGAAATTACAGTAAATTTTGATAATTTTTCGAGTAGATTTGAGGATATGGAGTCTGGAGGATCCCGGGGAACTATATGTATACCTGTCATGGTCCTTTTAATCGCATGCTAGCCACCAGCAGGTCCGGCGAGATTAATTATGTAGAACCTAGGGAGAGGAAGAAACTGCAAGGGAACGTACATCCCCGTAGAACATTATAAAATAAAACTAGCTTGTAAGATATAGATAGCCTGTGATAAATGCACAAAACCATAATAACACTAACCGATATGAAATTTAATAAGTATCCACTTTATTCTTTTCTATTCATAAAAACCACTTATAACACGCGAACGAAGTCGCGGGCAGGTGCTAGTATCATATAATATGTACTCTTACTTATATTTTCTACTAAATACTATCTATAATTTCATATTTACTTATTTAAATCCCATATTTACAATTATTAAATCATGACATCTTGTCTGCTGAGGAAGTAAATCGGCCTACAAGTGACAGATAATGCGACATTGCCAAACCTAATAGCATGGCTTGTAACTATAGAAGGCAGTGGTATTACTAATTATGGAAGGGGGGGGGAGGCTATGAGAGCACCAACATAAAGAATTTTCAGAGAGTCAACTTTCCATTGTTGCTTGATGCAAATTGTGTTCATAATAGTGATCAACTTTATACAATTTGAAGA